>JBAIZL010000002.1:269123154-269575654 GCA_036971475.1 Prosapia bicincta | reverse complement strand
CGCGTGAGCGTGTGCGTGTGCGTGCGCGTGTGTGTGTGTGTGTGTGTGTGTATAACACAGTTATCATGTAAAAGAAACAAACATTAAATAAATAATAAAATGATCAGTGGATTTAGTTCACCGAAATGGAAATGACTAGAAATGCATTTTTTTAAACAATAACTAGGAGTCCTACAACGGGAATAGCTTTCTACATCTGGGAATTTATGTTAGAGACAAAACCCCGATCTATTTTGTGTGTGTGTGTGTGGGTGGGGGGGGATGTATGTATGTGTGTGTGTGGGGGGATGTATGTATGTGTGTGTGTGTAGGGGTGTATTTATGTGTGTGAGTGTGTATGTGTATGTGTGTGTGAGTGTGTTGTGTGGGGGTTGTATGTGTGTGTGTGTGTGTGTGTGTGTGTGTGTGTGTGTGTGTGTATATGTGGTGGGTGTATGTGTGTGTGTGTGTGTGTGTGTGTGTGTGTGTGTGTGTGTGTGTGTGTGTGTGTGTGTGTGTATGTGTGTGTGTGCGTGCGCGTGCGCGTCTGCGTGCGTGTGTGTGTGTGTGTGTGTGTGAGTGTGTGTGTATAACACAATTATTACATAAAAGAAACAAACATTAAATAAATAATAAAATGATCAGTGGATTTAGTTCACCGAAATGGAAATGACTAGAAATGCATTTTTTTTTAACAATAACTACGAGTCCTACAACGGGAATAGCTTTCTACATCTGGGAATTTATGTTAGAGACAAAACCTCGATATATTTATTTACTCTGGATTCAAGTGGAGAGGTAAGATGCAATATAGGTCTTTGTGCAGTAATGGTCTTCGCTTTCTCTAAATTACGGTTTTTTGAAATATTGAATATTTGCTGAGACTGTTAGAGCAACGTTGCGTAGGAGCCGAGCAAACAATCGTCCACCATATCGGTAAAGAATGGATTCATATTTATATATTTCGTCTATAGCTTCTAAGAAATCGATACAGTTTATAAATTATATTTTGGTTTTGCAAATTGATACAGAAGTAAATAGATGTCGCCTTCCTGAAACCGAAAAGGAATTGCTTAGGGTCCTGCTGTTGTAAAATTGCCTACTCTACGCCGTTTCTATTTTTACTAAGCCGTTCTAACTAACAATCGTATACTATACAAATTTGTAAATCAAAATACCACAACAAACATCAATACTTTACAAAATAAAACTTCAAATGTACAGTATGCATATTATATTCAAACACATTTGGAAATTAAGTACTTAATTAAAAGATTTAACTCCGTTTCCCGAAATTCTGTGAAAAACACTCGACGTTTGTCAAAATGGAGAAACAATTGCCATCGTTTTGGAGATACAACCACTATATTGCCTCGCCTCGTGTGGCTGAGCAATCATGTAATAGAAACGATATTTTCTTTCGACTCACTAAGCCTTGAATCTCTTCTCGGACTTTTCTGGCAAGTAGATCCAGTTAAAGAATACAAAAGAAAACAGTTTTTATACCATTCGCAAGGTTTTGATAGACATGGTTTTGTTGCTTATTTGAGCCTAAATGTATCCAAGGATAATAATGTGGCACCATGCTTATCATAAACTTAGAATTTTTAAGCTACGCACTCATTTTCATAAATTAAATTGACAAGTGGGCGGAAAAATATTAAAAATATTTTAGTATCAAGGGTAATTGATCCTTTGGGGGGGGGGGGTACCTTAACACTACACTTCTTACATCTTGTATAACCTTTTGTGGTTTATACATTCTTCCAAATTTGCGAGATACCTAAGTGTTATAATTTAAAATAATATACTCTTTCCAAAAAAGGAGGTATTGTGTTAAATAAAAATGTGGTGGTTTCTTGAGTCAAGTATCATTTTATTAAATTTGGCAACGTTTCGATAACTATATTGTTATCCTCATTCAGGCGTAAAGTACATTGGAAAACATTCATTATTTATGTCTAGAATATTTTAGTATACAATTAGAATACCTATTATAAATGACACACGTCACCAAACTAATTTATTAAAAACACTCTATAAAAAGTTTTTGTCCATGAGAAATAAAATCTATAAAAACAAACAATTAAAATGTGTCCAAAACATTCATACAAATCTTATCCCATTAATATCAACTAACCTGTTGAAGTATACAATACATGTCGACGTTCCAATTATTTACAACTACAATTTCTTAATAAACTAAAACCACAACACACAGACTGACTAACTTAACAATATCAATGAACAATACAAAGAAACCATAAAAGATTACCAGAACATACATAGATTAATAGAACAATAATACTAGGTCATCTTTCAATTTAAGAGTGTGGTTGACTGTATGTTGATTGAGTATTTTTATAGGGAACATTTCAGAAAAAAACTCCTACTTCAATTGCTTTCCGTATCTAAAATAATAGAATTTTGGGAAATTGTAGGAAATCGCAAAATATTGAGAGTGTACAGATCATCAGAAGGTATTGTGTTTTCACTGCTAGTTTTAATGTTTTTATTGCTAATTTGTTTAAAACACAGGTTACGTAATCTATTCTATTGTGTAACTGTAACTGACCTTTATTCATCTCTTCATGAGTGTGTGCGTTTGTTTGTTGTTTATATGTTGTTTGAAGACAACTAAAACTCCTCAAAAAATAATAATAAATGAGAAAACACTAGCGTACGTGGACCAAATTAGTAACAATTCAGTAACATTTTTCCTATAAGCATAATTCTAACCCTACTAAAAGTTTGTTGTGTGGATTCTCTCTTAGGCATATAATTTAGTGTAAACAAATATAGTTTATATATTTTAACTCCTAACAATTATACATTCATTATTGAGTATTTGTCCTTCACACAATAATTCATCACAGCGATCAGAATGGTAATGTAAACTACTGCTAATACGAACTGGGCATATTGTTTGATATTATGAATTGCAGCTATTAAAAGACCAAAATTTACCTATGAAAAGATCATCGTCTTGCCAAAACTAATATGTGCATGGAAAATAAATCAGCTGTTTAACAATCAAAGAATAATAAGTGACATCAAAATACGATAAAACTATAATGAAATATTATTACAGAAAAAACATAAATTTTAACAAAAACAAGTAATATAGACAAACAGTTTTAATGTCAATTCCTTTTTTTAATAAATAATTAAAATAATATAAATAAAGTAACCTAACCTAAACGTTAAAATAGCTGCTACACCACATAACCCATAACATAGAATCAGCTGTTTTATGAAATCATATGTTATCGCTTATTTTATTCGAAATGGGATACAATAACTATATTTCATACCTTGGCCTTTTTGTGAAAAGTTTTCTCCCATATAAAACTAAAATTAATTCATTATTACTTTTAATTAACTAATTTATATTTGAAAAACTGTTTTAACAAGTGTCATCCACTACAAGTTTTAAAAAATGTGTTTGAACTTGAGTGGAAGAATAAAAAGTATTTTATTACGATTGAAAATATTAACAAGATATGGAGACTATAAATTAATAGAAGGAAGTGGATAAAAGAAAGAGCATACATTTCATATCTATATGAGTATAAGAATCAGTATAATCCATTTGTATGTATAAATATAAAATAAACTATTTTTAATGTTAGTACTTTTCAAAAACTTGTTTTTAACAAATTATTCTATGTAAACAATTACGAAAGCTAAAGTAATTCAGTTTTTGTTCGAGTTTTGAGAAATGACAGGAGGCTTACTCAAATAAAAACTTGTTTTATGTGGTTTGCTCCAAACTAATGTAGGAGGAATTATTTCCATTTTGAACTTTTACTCTGTTAGTTTCTAATCTGTGCTTTAATAGAGCAGATATTCCGCGCATCTGTGTATGCTAACATCTGTAACAACACAGGCATGGACAATGATAGTAAAACTTTACCATTATTTATAGGTTATGTACGGTTGATATGAAAGCGTACTGTTGCCATAACGTCAACGAACTTATTAAAAGCCGTAACGCACAGTATGGCCAATATGCGGTGGAATAAAACTGACCGTCCATTACCACGCAGTGTTACCAACATTACAAACGGTTTCATTAGCCGGAGCACATTCAAATCTCACGCTAATACAGAGATAATTTGGCCTCATGCACGACTGGATCGTGTGTTATATTTTACTGCGATTGTTAAACAGGGTTGAGAACCTCGTAACAATTAGGTTATGTTTGAATTAAACGCGAAATCATTGCGCCTGTTTACTAATTTAGCTTCTCTGAAATACATTTCTCCAATAATTATCGTATGTTCAGTTCATAAAATGTGTCAGATGCGTCTAAGGAAGTTTTAATTAGAAAAATAGGATACAAATATATAACAAATTAATCTTTTATTCAAATAATTGTAATAAGATTTATTGAAATTCGAATAAAGTACTTAATAACTGGTAAAAAAATATTGAATAGTGACATTTTAACTTAATAATCTACAATTAATAAGATCAGAACACCTTCGTGTTAAAACAGCTGTTCTACAACATAACCTTACCCATAAAATCAGCTGTTGTATGAAATCACATATTGTCGCCTAAAGCTAAAATATTAAGTGCGTGACATGACGAATGAAGTGATTTCTCTCCCGTGCAAAACATAAAGTCATATCAAGCAAAAGGAAGTATTCAGTTGAAAAAAAGTAAAATAGTTTCACATGAACGTAAACATTTTTCAAAAGAAAATACTGTTCTCAATTCTTGCAAGAGAATAAACAACAACAACAGGTTGAAAGAGTATTGTCGTGTTTACAATATTGAACTTCCGTTCAGTACACTATACTGTTCGAGCGCATGCATTCCCACATTAGTGGTGACTTAATTTTGTTTTTACTCCGGAAATTGTTTTCTTACATTGGGAAAATCGCCGTTTTATAGACATTTCAAAAGACTATTTAAATTTATTTATATTTCTACAAATAATGGACCAGATTTAACTCAATAGATTTTTTAATACCAGTTTAAAAATAGCATGCTTATGATTTGAAAAAGTATTTGAACCAAAACTTTAATAAATTGTGTAAACGCTACTATCATTTCAGATGATCCTCAACGAAACCATTATTCGATACCAGCTCAGCTGATCTTAATGTTAGCAAGCTATATACTTTCAGAAAGCAGAAAAATAAAAAACATTCAGTCCTGGAAGTACTTGTAAACATTTGTATAATTTCAATTCAAGCGTGTAACGTTATGTTTTGTATTACTGTCAAACAGCCGGTAACTGACGCAAAGTAGTTGCTATGTAGTTGCAAAGTAGTTTAATAGTCGCCGCATGAGAACAGCACGTTCCAGTCTCCATTTATAATCAGCTATTTGTTACAAACCTGATTTTTCCAGTTCTTTTTAAATTAAAATATCATGTTAAGTGGGGAGTGGGATAAGGGAAGTCGATGAGAGAGTGCCGTAAGATTTTTGGCTGGTGACTGCGGACACAACTCACGACCGATCTGAGGAATGTTAAAGGAATCGAGCTAACAAGGAGGTAACATTTTTCACTAAAGACGTTGACACAATTTGGTTGACCGATAGACAGACTTATCGTGACGAAGGTTATTGTATTCAATAGTTTATTCCGTCAGCTGATAGAACAAAACCCTTTAATAGGTTTGATAGAACAAAACGACTAGCATAAATGAGAAACAAGACTTAATGGAAAAGCAGAATTTCCCTTTTATGGAATGAATTAATTAAGTTAAAATTAAAAACCCTATATATGATTTTAAATAACCAACATTATTTTATAAATAAGCATATATTTTACACATAAGCATAGAGAAGTATTACAGATGTACAGAAATAAGATATTTCCCTCCTTGGGGGTTTTATCTGGACGACCTTTTATGGTGGATCTCTAAAACCGGTAATGTTTTAGTCTTTAGGGCGGAAAATATTCATACGTTACATGATGGATGGGGATGTTGGAGGGATGAAATGAATGTGTAGAGTTTAGTTGGGTTTATGGAAATATTATTTAAACAGACTTACTTGACAGACTTCGACAAGAAAACAAATCGATAAAGCCGTATGACCAAGCGGCTGGAGCGGGACTTTACAATGAGGCCAATATAAACGGTAACGCACGGCTTTTCGAGGAGTCAAAAAAAAGTATAATTTTAAAAAGTGCCGAAGAAAACTATGCCGGTTTTCAGCTAGGCAAGACAGTCAATGGGCCAGATTGCGTCTACAGGAACCTTTCTATCGTGATTTTTAGAATGCGAGTTATAAATCGGGATTCGGGAATCGGTACTTCCATTTCGTAGAATTGTAACTCAATCGCTACGACTTACCAAGGTTTCGCTGTCCGAGAATTCCAAAGGATCCAGCGAGATGAAAGAAGACTTCCACCTCAATGAGATCCAAGGATCAGGTACGAGGAATGACAGGAAGTGACAACTTTGGCAAGTCATTTTTTAAAGTCAAATTTATCAATTAAAATTTTAATCAACTTTTCAGAAATTAATAATTAAAATGTTTATTAATAACGAAATAAACAATGGCTTCATCTAGTAGACTTGTTAAATAGATTTTAAAAAGTAAAACATTTTTTCTAATTTCTTATATTGAATTGTGTAAAATAGTTAAAATTAAAAGAATTAAATCAGTTTTCCAAAAGGGAAAAGTTTTACATGTAAATTATTCAAATTAGATATGAAAGTCTCTAGACCAGGTTAATCAGGAAGAAACCAAAAACTTGGTCATTTTCAATAAGATCAAAAGAGAAAATAATTATTTAAAAAGTATGAATAATTTAGAATATTAAATATTATAAATAATTTCATGTAATGGTAGTAAATGATTTTGAAATATTTAAATAACTATTAATATCACAGAACTTTATATTAACACTTAAGTTAAATTAATTCCAAATTTAAAATTTATGAAAAGAATCAAAATATGATACGTATACTGTAAAATTAAAAATAAAATGTTAATATATTTTCAAGAAATAAATATTAAATTCATCATATAGATTTAATATATGTAAAAAATTTTATTTAATTAAATATGTTTTGCTAAATATTGTTGCATATTGATAAAAGCAGGAGAAATCAATAAGTGTAAAATTATGTTAAATTTAATGATTTTCTTGTATCAATATAATTAATGTACAAAATCTTCTTAATTAATTAAAAAATATCCTGTGTTAATAAATAAATAATAACTTAAAGTTTTTCCCAACTATTAAATTAAATGTTGCAAAGTTAAATATCAAGTTTGGTTAAATTTATAATACAATAAATTCGATAATATAAGGCCTAATGTTACAACAGGAGAGTTACTCATGAAAGTAAATTATTTTAAATATTTGAGTTATATTAAAAGTTGGTTTTTAAATCAAAGTCCAGGGGCATGTACCATTGGCAAATGCAGCTTAAGTGTAACACAGGAGCCTATAAAAAGGTAAAATTAAGCAGGTTCATATTTTGCACGGGCCAACCTGGATCGCCTGTTAATAATAGCACATGGTAAGATATAATGCTTGTGATGATTGTTAATGATATTATATTTTCAGCTAACAAAGTACTGACATATATGACTATACAGCCCTCACACCATTAGTTAACAGTAGAGGGATTTTAAGAACATTAAGTCAGGTCGGCGTGTCGTTGCATCCGTTTTAGTGTATATTAAACAGTAGGTAGGTGGTTAAGCGTTGTGCAGGGCAGTGCATGCAGGGTAAAAAGGGGGGGGGGGTTCGTTGCAATACAAATTTTTATAACACTTATAATTACACCTGAAAAAGGTTTTAATATAACAATAACAATAATAATAACCAATAAACTATAAATATTTTCATTTACTTGAAGCTACATCAAGAAATGAGATATTAATCTGTATTGAAAAACATATTTGTTTTATTTTGTGTAGGATATCAACTGTGTTGGTACATATTCATGATATCGTCCCATTTATTTCATGATGTCGTCCCATTTATTTCATGATGTTGTCCCATTTATTTCATGATGTCGTCTCATTTATTTTATGTTGTCGTCTCAAAAGTGTGATTTTATGTTTATGTTGAGTTAGGTTGTATTTAATTATTTGTCATATATCACTTACATTTTAATGTAATCAAACAATTATCTTTCTTGGTTTATTTACGAATCTAGTTTCGAGAGATTATTAATTAGAGTGCTCTCATTTTTGAGCTTTCGGAGGCTCTACTCCCAGTCTTCTAAAGCTCGAAAATGAGAACTTTCGAAAGGCAACTCATGAAGATATACCTAGTTAAACACACTATAAACAGTTCAAGAAAAAGATTAAAAATTATATATTTATTCATCGTACAAAAATGTCGTATAAATTAGAATAATAAACCTAAATAAAATAAAATAAAAGTGATAAACCAATCACTGATAATGGCGGCATCGTTGCCAAAACTACTCACTTTACTAAACAGGAAATTAGCGGTAATTGACCTTCGTAAGTTATTTTTACTTGCTAAGTTCTAATTATTAAAAACATGTAAGTTTTTGACTCACATGCAATTCTCTAAAGTAGCTTGAAATGCAGTTATTAGTCGATTGTCCCTTTTTTGTTTAGTTTTAAAAGGTTTTTGGTGTCACTTTTCCTTGTTCTACAAATAAACCCTTTGAACAGCGCATTGATAACAAGGAACATTGAGTTATTATCAACTTGTGTTGACTGCTAAACAAATGCTAGACATACAAATAGATTTATAAGCCATAATTAACATGTAAAAAACGTGGAGCAAAAAATAATAGAACTACAAAGAATATCAGATAACTTGAGTTGAACAAACGCACAGACAATTTATATTTATGTTGCTCCTGAAGTTAGATAACCCATTAGGTTTTACCGCACGTAGGTTTTCGCGTAATGAAAAAGTTTCCTCCTCTACACAATACGTTGCTGTTTGTGCTGGGGACTTGGTTTACTTTTGTTTTAAATGTTCACCTTTATGTGTTTGTCTTGCAATTTCCTCTTCCCAACCTGTAATCTCCTTCGCTTACTTGAGCAATGACGTCATTGCAATATTTCTGCTTCAGTGCCGCGCTCTGTGTTCAAGTCGGTCTAGTAGACTATTGTCGCATGTAAAGCTAATGGAGGTAAGACCATAATAAAGGATTGTGGGTTAGGTTTGGGTGAGGGGTGGGACATAACTAGTGATGAATATGAATAATCGATGTCAATGTTTGTGCAATCGATAGTAAGTGATCGATGTTTATTTGAAGTCAATAGTTTCTAATTATCGATAGTAGAGATTGCGTGGGTCGAGTCGGCCACTTGAGTCAGGGAAAAACCCAGCCGTAAGGCGATCTACTCTCTCCTACCTCAGGTAATCAACCCTTACCTCTCTCATACCCTTTCTTCCTCAGACGGTCACTATCCCTTTCCTTTCCCCTTAATCCTTTCTTCATCTCCTACTCTACCTGATGAGGTCATTTCTGAGTCAGAAACCTTTGTCCTCTCACGACAGACATGCTTTTATAGTATAGGTCAATACGTCATTGATCCCAATTCTTCCTTAACCCACTTAAAAGTCCTTAACCTCAGTATCCTTCCCTTAACTCCTATTTTACCTATAGTCAACCCTTTCCTGCCTTAGGTGATCAACCCTTTCCTCCCTCAGGTGGTTAACTCTTTCTTAATTTATTCTTTCGAATAAATAAACGCAGGTCTTGCTAAACCACTGACCTTACTCAATCCGGTACCTCCGCATCCAATCACAGTAGAATAAATCAACACAGGTCTTGCAAAACAATTGACTCAACAATTAACCCTGCTTTGCTCAATCCGATACATCCCTTATCCAAGCTCCTCATAGTAAATTCACACAGGTCTTGCTACGCCATTGATTCAACAATTACATCCTTCCTTACTCCTTCCCGGTACCTCCCTTATCCAAACGCCTCAGAGTAAATCCACACAGGTCTTGCTAGGGCATTGACTCAACAATTAACCCTGCCTTACTCCTTACCGGTACCTCGCTTATTCAAACGCCTTAGAGTAAATCCACGCAGATGTTGCCAGACCATTGACTCAACAATTAACCCTGCCTTACTACTTCCCGGTACCTCGCTTATCCAAACTTCTCAGAGTAAATCCACACTGGTCTTGCTAGGCCATTGACTCAACAACTAACCCTGCTTTACTCCTTTCCGGTACCTCGCTTATCCAAACTTGTCAGAGTAAATCCACACTGGTCTTGATAGGCGATTGATGCAATAATTAACCCTGCCTTACTCCTTCCCGGTACCTCCCTTACACAAACGCCTTAGCGTAAATCCACGCAGATGTTGCTAGACCATTGACTCAACAATTAACCCTGCCTTACTCCTTCCCGGTACCTCGCTTATCCAAACTTCTCAGAGTAAATCCACACTGGTCTTGCTAGGCCATTGACTCAACAACTAACCCTGGTTTACTCCTTCCCGGTAACTCGCTTATCCAAACTTGTCAGAGTAAATCCACACTGGTCTTGATAGGCGATTGATGCAACAATTAACCCTGCCTTACTCCTTCCCGGTACCTCCCTTATACAAACGCCTTAAAGTAAATCCACGCAGATGTTGCTAGACTATTGACTCAACAATTAACCCTGCCTTTCACAATCCGATACCTTCCTTATTCAAACTCGGAATACTGGAAATTCGAAGCAATGGGAAAGAGTATATAACAGCTACGATATATTATGCCTTAGGTAAGGCGTTCATTGTATACAAGCAGGTATACACCAGCGAGATGACCTACATTGAGGCGGAAATCGACATGACCCTCGAAATTTCCTAGTCACTACTAACTGATGACGAAATCAGCACAATAGGACAGTGTAAGGGTTTCCTTTGCGGGGAAGTCTACGCATTACTAGATTCTTACAAGAATCTGTCATATGATTGTACCAATACCTACAAACCAATTGAGAGTATGGATAGATCCAACAGTGTAAAAAACACATGCGTGAGTGGTTAAAAATATTTAACAATATATTACTTATTTTAAGGAAAATGGGACGTAAAACTATATTTCATACCTTTCCCCTTTTGTGAACAGTTTATCTTCCATATTAAACTAAAATTAATTCATTAAATTTAATTCATAAATATTTGAAAAAGCTGCATTAACATCAAATGGGATTAATTACAAGTTTAAGCAAATGCGTTTGAACTTGAGTGGATCAATAAAATGTATTTTATTAACGATTGAAAATTTTAAATATATATATATATATATATATATATATATATATATATATATATATAGAACTAAGTCAAAATACAAATACAAGAATTATAATTGAATTTACAATTCAAAGCTTTTCGTTGGCTAACAGTACCAACATCATCAGAATATTAAACATCAGTACCATACATATTAGGTTTAATATTCTGATGATGTTGGTACTGCTAGCCAAGGAAAAGCTTTGAATTGTAAATTCAATTATAATTCTTGTATTTGTATTTTGACTTAGTTCTTTATTAATACACAAGAATACATATTGCGATATATATATATAAAGAACTAAGTCAAAATACAAATACAAGAATTATAATTGAATTTACAATTCAAAGCTTTTCGTTGGCTAACAGTACCAACATCATCAGAATATTAAACATCAGTACCATACATATTAGGTTTAATATTCTGATGATGTTGGTACTGCTAGCCAAGGAAAAGCTTTGAATTGTAAATTCAATTATAATTCTTGTATTTGTATTTTGACTTAGTTCTTTATTAATACACAAGAATACATATTGCGATATATATATAAAGAACTAAGTCAAAATACAAATACAAGAATTATAATTGAATTTACAATTCAAAGCTTTTCGTTGGCTAACAGTACCAACATCATCAGAATATTAAACATCAGTACCATACATATTAGGTTTAATATTCTGATGATGTTGGTACTGCTAGCCAAGGAAAAGCTTTGAATTGTAAATTCAAGTATAATTCTTGTATTTGTATTTTGACTTAGTTCTTTATTAATACACAAGAATACATATTGCGATATATATATATATATATATATATATATATATATATATATATATATATATAAGAAGAGTGTGAACTAATAAAAGGAATTGAAAATAAGCGCCTTGAAAAAGGCCGCAAAGAAAAATTACATTACCAATAATTGAATGCGTGACAATATTAATTTTCCAATAATATTAATAACAAAATATTAATAATATAGCATCTCTAACGAAATCCATTTGCAGTAATACCTGATGGATACGTGAATATTGTTCCAAAGAGCATTGCGTCTGCGTATTTGGGTGTCATAATCTTAAGCCGTAATATTGGCAGCATCGCTTACCCCCAGGCGTAGGCAGTAGTATAGAACAAAGCAAACGTGTGTAGGATGATCTGAGTATGATAGATGTACGACTTATCGCCACTGAGAAACCGGACAATAGAGAAGTCATTTCATAGACATATGTAACCACGAAATCTCAATACAAATTTAGAAGTACTATCCGTTTTATAAACATGATTCAGTTTTATTTTTAAATAAGGTGTTTCGAGGCAAAATGTATATTAAGAGAGTGGAAATATAACAGTAATGACCAGACAGGTCCAGTGTTAGACAAAGGGGCAATATATTACTTGGAAACTGTATTAGGGAACATGGAAATAGCAACAAAAAATGTTTCTATTAAGGCATATCCGGGAAAGTATTGATACCGAAATTCGACTGGCAAAATATTTCCCAATACTATATTTCTGATTGTGCTTTAAAGCTAGGAATTTAACAAATTCAAGATCCGAATAGTTTTTGTAAATTACAAATTATCATGTCATCTTTAATAAAAGACGTTACTGCAAATAGATGAAGAGGATAGCATCTGATCAAAACCCAAGTCTGCAATGGCAGTTTATGAAAAACGAATTTAACGTAAAATCTGAAGAGTTATATAAAACAATATATGTGACAAAACGTCTAAATTGGAAATCCCAATATCTTCTACCAGTATCAAGCTTTACTTGTAAAATGTAAGAGCGAAATGTACGTAAATATAAAAAAAGGTAATTAAATGTATACGCAAAATGTACATAAATGTACAAGAGAAACGTACATAAATGTACAACTAAATGTGCATAAATGTACAAGCAAAATGTATATAAATATACAAGCGAAACATACAAGAGAAACGTACATTAATGTACAAAACCAATGTACATAATTGCACAAGCGAAATTTACACAAATCTATAAGCGAAACGTACCTAAATGAACAAGAGAAATGTACATAAATATACAAGCCAAACGTACATAAAAGTACATGAGAAGCGTACATAAATGTACAAGAGAAATGTACATAAATGTACAAGAGAAATGTACATAAATGTACAAGCGAAACATACATAAATGTACAAGAGAAATGCACATAAATTTACAAGAGAAATGTACATAAACAAACAAGCGAAATCTACATAAAATGTACAAGAGAAATGTACATAAATCTACAAGTGAAACGTACATAAATGTACACGAGAAATGTACATAATTGTATAAGCGAAATGTACATAAATGTACCAGTGAAGTGACAATCTTCATTGTTAATCTGCAATAATGTACGAGGAATAATGTGCAAAATGCGTTCAAAGAAGATATGAAATAACAAGATAAAACGAATAAAGATTAGTTGTAATGCAGAACCCCTAGACTGTACTGGCAATGAACAAGCCCCTGAAGAAGTTATTTGTGCGCGTGCATGCATGTGCGTATATATTTCATTACTAACAGTAAGATTATCGTCTGTATAGGTTGAGTAATAGGCCAGTGTGTAGATTATTATAAGAACTTCATGTTTTGAAACAAAGAGAACTGTCATGGCTTGGGCGTCCAAAGACGCTAACATAAAACACAACTTTCTGTATTATCAAAACTTTTATCAAATTTTCCAAAAATAATAAATGTTGGGCTCCGTCACACAGCGGGTGTTTTTAGCTGTGTTCTCGACCGAAATTAATTTAAATTGGTTTCTTTAAGGAGACAAAAGCCGGCCAAAACGGCGACGTTTATCGCGCTATTATATAATTATGGCTGAAAAATTGGTTTAAAATGAGTTAGGCAAAACAAGAGACAACTTAGTTTTGTACTGAAATCATTTTTCTAAGCCAGGAACTGCCCGACTCTGAGAACTTGCTGTAAGGTTACCGAAGCTTAGAAAAAAGTTTTTGTTTTGTCTCAAGTAAAATAAGGTGTATCGGTAAGTCTGACAGTAGTGTGTTTAAATTTAAAAGGAAACTTTTACATTTCATAAATGAGAAACTTTGTTTATTAACTTTATAATAACTACAGGTCGTAAATTAATAATCTAAGTTTTAATCCTGGAATAAACTCTTTCATGGAGACGTTTTGTCTTGTGCAAGGTTTTCTTGAACAAATTCTACAAGAACGAATATAACTAGCAACACAATATTCTTCGATCGGAGGGAAATATTAAATTAAATTTCATAAACAACAATGTTTTAATTGAACTTTTAAAAAAAGTTAATACTGATAAAACAAGATTTAAATCAAGTATTTTGTAATACAAGTGACATAAATTTCCTTTCCTAGAAACCTTAAACAGATTGAGTTTTTTATAACTTGAAGTACGAACTAATATATCAATTCTATGCAATGGGGTATCTAATGATGGGTGTATTATACTTGTTTATATATTTTAATGTAATTAAGTCATAGATATATCCCCTTCATTTCATTCTTTGTATTATACGTTGGTAGGAAATATGGATAATGTAGGTAAGGGGGAATATTGTCTGTACGATGGGGTCATGGTAATAGGGAGATATTGATTTCGTTATCCTTAAATTATTTAATTCAATGATGTGCTGTAGAATGTACTCAAATCAGGTACTCTTTTCAATTCCTTCTGTTAGTTTACAACTCATTATATGTATGGTCTTTGGTTTGTCCTATTCATTCGAACAATTCACGCTCTCCTTATACATATCTTCTTCAAATTTTCAATCATTAATCAAATACTTTTTATTCATCCATCCAAGTTCAAATATATTTGTTTAAACTTAAATATAGTTTTATGTTATTGCAGCTTTTTCAAAAATTCATGAATTAAATTTAATGAATTCATTTTAGTTTAATATGAAGAAAAACTTTTCACAAAAGGGGAAAGGTATGCAATATAGTTTTACGTCCCATTTGGCTTAAAATAAGTGACAACATATGATTTCCTAAAACAGCTGATTTTATGTTATAGGTTATGTGGTAGAATAGCTGCTTCAATGCATAGGTAATGCTACTTTATTTTTATTAATTTTAATTAATTGATAAAAAGTAATTAAAATACAATTTATTTTGGTGACTTAAGTAGGAATTGACTAAGAATTTTTGTTTATATTACTTGTTTTTGCTTACTTTTGTTGCCGGTTCCATAGTTCCTCAATTACAACTGATATAAATGGCCTAATTAACGGCATATTAACCGATCCCAGAAGGCGAAGCAACTGAAGGCAAATACTGCCTTATGATAGGTCGTGTAACTCCTATGTACATCAAATCTGTAAATTATTTCATCTACCTACCTTGCCATCAGTTACATTAACAACAGCACGTATTCCGTGTCTTACGTTTAATTTTATAACGTAGGCTGTGAATTATAAATTTATTATTATCTTGAAATATTTTGTGTTTTCTACTTTTTTTTCTTCTCAAAATTATTATGGATTGACTACCACCAAATTATCATTATAAAATAATGGAGGAAGGAATTCTTTGAATATATGGTTTAAATACAAATATTATAATATTTTGGCGTGAAGTAAACACTCCAATATTTAACTATATTTATATAAACATTTCATTTCTGGTAAGTGCAGGGCTTTTGGATATTTACCTTAGTATGCTCCAAATTCAACGAAATTTCGTAAACAGGCGCAATTTGATGTCCTTAAGGAAATTTCAAAATTTGTTTAACTCATTTTCATCATTTTTTAGTAATTGAGGCCAATGTAATTTATTTTGAGGCTTGCATGTTGAGGCCAAAATAATTTTATCTACAGGCATTTTATCTAAAGGCCGAATTTGACAGTTGTTGGTGAAGTTGAAGGAGCTACACGACCAATCAGAAGGCAGTACTTGCCTTACAATGCTTCACCCTCTGGGATCAGTTAATATGCTAACCAAAGTCGTATTGTCTGTTTGAGTCTGTAGCGTATTTATACATCTTCGACCTTGTTTACTAATGTTTATTCTACAACTAATAGGAATAGTTATAGGTAAAGCGGTATTTTGAAATACCATCTTAAAAACATAAAATTATTAAATAACTTTAAATAATTATCATATCAAAACAAACGAGGATTACCCTACAGTTAGTTCATAGTTTGATCGATATGTATACCAACTCGTATTCTAGTTTGTTGAAAAAAATGTTTTATAGAAGATAAATTGAATTTTTAATAAAATTCTAAAAAAATAACAATTTTTTAAAATATATGTCATTAATAAAGTGTTCTTGCGTAACAATTGAGTTGAGAAAACTGCAATTCTTTATTAATTCCTTGACAATTGTGTATTCTGTACAATAAAAAAACATGTTTATTGGTCCAACCCGATCAGTCAATTTGCATATACTAGTCTGTGAAGGAACAATTAGAACTATTAGAGTAAATCTGACATTGTTTTACTGGAATCAAGGCATTTTCATCATTACACATTTGAGCCACTTCTTCTTCACAAAACTCTATTACACGAAAAACTATTTCACGGCCTTGGCTATAAATTATTGTTTTATTTTCCTCACTACATGAATGGTGATAATCGCACATGACAGTAACAACAGTTTTACACACACACACACACACACACACACACACACACACACACACACACACACACACAGACACACACAGACACACACACACACACACACACAGACACACACACACACACACACACACACACACACACACACACACACACACACACACATATATATATATATATATATATATATATAATTAATTAATTAAAATATTTCAAAAACAAGAATACTTTTAATGAATATATTTATTCAAAGCTTTTCGCCGATAAAATAGTACCAGCATCTTCAGGAAAATAATTATCTAGTAAAATATTTTTACAAAATTAAATCATATGTGCTACAAACGACATAAATTGAAATGACAATTTCAATAAACGTGAGTTTTCCTAAGTCAGATTGTTAGATACAATTGGTAAGGTAAATTGACCCGGTGTCTTTTTAAAGTGTAAATAATTATTTGTACGTGAATAAAGGTCTTGTTTAAATTACCTAAATACAATGAACAAAAAGGAGTTAAAACGTAGCAAGAGACAAGACCGCCCATAGCGCAGTTGCCTATTTGACTTATAGAGTGGTGAGGGTACTCGCTGAGTGTTTGTCGAACATCACGGCAATACGTTTTGTTCCGCCACAACTATTGTTGTTTTCATCATTGATTTCAGATCCGAAAGAGGGGTAGACAGCTACCTGCTCTTCTACCTCCACTAGCTTGCGAAACCCACTCTGCGCATGTCAAGTCTCTTGCTATATCCCGGGCGTTATATTCACAGAGAAAGAATTCATATTGAAACTCTTTTCTCTATAAGAAAAGGGTTATCAATGCTATTCTGCTAGGACTTGCTTCTCTGGCAGTGTGCTTCTCTAACGATTTATGTTATAGTCTAATAACTCAATTAGACTTCGTAGCATTTTCCTCTGGCCAGAAGGTGGATAAAAAGTGTGGTTTCTAAGCTAAACTCAAAGGCCTGGTACAAAACGTAACATTTCATTATTAAAATATATAAGGGAAGTACTTGGTTCGATCAACTGTCACAGAACTGACGTAATACAGATATTGATAAAACTGTATTCTTTCTACTAATTAAATGGAAACACCTTCAAGGTTCGTCCTTTCGTTAACGATATGTACACATACAGGTTACACAGAAGTAGGTTTATTCTTTTACGATCAATTTAGCAACGTATTGTTGGTCAAACATACGGTATTGTTGAATAATTCCGAGCTCCAACCAATCAATCATTAATTTTCTCATGAACAGTATAATGAGAAGCCAGCATAATCAGCGAGAGTAAGTAACCAAATTTATGTAATCAACAAGGCCACGCCCACCGCTCAATTGGCTCGACCAACAAATCAACAATTATTCAGTATGATGAAAGAATTAACTTCTGATTCAAGAAATAGATATCAAAATTCTGATTCAAAATTAACGGGTAACCTGGTAAGAAAGATCCATTATAAAAGATGAGTTGTATGATAGCTGCAAACGATAATTTATTCCAGACTTTATTTAGTAGTTTCACATGTTAATTTTAAAACCAATAACATGGGTCTATTAAAACAATATTAATTGTATTATTAATATATTATAATAATTACAAATCAATTACAATCCCTTAGCTAGAAGGTAAGATAGTCACATAATTTTTATTTACATTTCGCTAATAAAAGTACATTTCACTTGCAGTTTTAAGTACATTTAATTTCTGCTTGTACATTTATGTACATTTCGCTTGTTAATTAATGGGACATTTAGCTTGTAAATTAGTTTACATTTCGCTTATTATTTAATATATGTATATACCGCTTGTATATTTCACTAGTACATCTAGCTTCTAAATTTATGTACATTTTGCTTGTATATTTATGTACATTTGCTTGTTAATTAATTTATGTACAATTCACTAGTAAATTTATTTACATTTTATATTAAATAAAAACAACCTCTTACCACAAATTCAACAATTTTTATTTTAACCTAATGTACATTTCGATTACAAAGTAATCATCTTCAGAGGTATTTTACAAATAACCTTTTAGTTTGTAAAACAACCTTTTAATTGTTTGTATAAATAACCTTTTATTATTTGTAAAATACCTCTGATGATTACTTTGTAATCGTAATGTACATTAGGTTAAAATAAAAATTGTTGAATTTGTGGTAAGAGGTTGTTTTTATTTAATATAAATATTTACGCCACAGTTGCTTCAAGTTGTTATTTACATTTTGCTTGTAAATGTACGTACATTCCACCTGTAAATTAATTTATGTACATTTATCTTGTATATTTATGTACATTTCGCTTGTATATTTATGTACATTTCACTTGTTAATTAATTTATGTAAATTTCGTTTGTACATTTATGT
The DNA here is from genome assembly GCA_036971475.1 of Prosapia bicincta. Classification (NCBI taxonomy): domain Eukaryota; kingdom Metazoa; phylum Arthropoda; class Insecta; order Hemiptera; family Cercopidae; genus Prosapia; species Prosapia bicincta. The sequence goes on along the minus strand of JBAIZL010000002.1, from coordinate 269,556,514 downwards.
ACACGTCATAAGTACATCTATTTCAATTTCGATTGTTAATTATTTTTGTGTACATTTCGCTCGTACATTAATTACATTTCCCTTGTACACTTGTAATTTTATGAATGCTTCGGTTGTACATTTATGTATTTTTGGCTTGTATATTTATGTACATTTCTCATGTACATTTATGTAAATTTTTTTTGTGCATTTATGTACTTTTCGCTTTTATGTGTACGTAGGTTTCGTGTGTACATTTATGTACATATCTCTTGTACATTTATGTACTTTCGTTTATACATTTAAGTACATTTCCCTTGTACATTTACGTACTTTTCGCTTGTACATTTTACAAGTGAAGCTTTGATCCTGGTAGACGATATTGGTATTTCCCATTTAGATGTTTTGACACGTATATTGTTTTATTTAACTTTTCAGGTTTTACAGTAAATTTTTTTTCATAAACAGTTTTTGCATTGGGTAGGTTTGGCAGACTTGGGTTTTGATCAGATGCTATCCTCTTCATTTATTTGCAGTAACGTCTTTTATTAAAGATGGCATGTCACTGTGTAATCTACTAAAAATTTGGATTTTGAATTTGTTATCTAGCTTTAAAAGGCAACCAGAAGTATTTTATTGCGAAATATTTTGCCAATTTCGGTGTCAATGCTTTCCCTGATAAATTTTTTGTCGCTATTTCCGTGTTCTCTAATGCAGTGTACGGCTAATAAATTGCACCTTTGTCTAACACTGGGCCTGTCTTGTCATTTGTGTTATATTTCTACTCTCTTAATATACATTTTTCTTCTAAACATCTTATTTAAAAATAAAAATGAATCAGCTTCATAAAACTATCAACACTTCTAAATTTATATTAAGATATGGTGGCTACATATGTCATATTCCATGACTTCTCTATTGTGCGATTTCTCAATGGCTAAAAGTCGTATATGTGTCATACTCAGATCGTCCTACACAGCTAGCTTTGTTCTATACTACTGCCTACGCCTGGGGGTAAGCAAGGCTGCCAATATTACGGCTTTGACACCTAAATTCGCAGACGCAATGCTCCTTGGAACAATATTAACGTATCCATCAGATATTACTTCAAACGGCTTTTTTTAGAGATGTTATTGTTATTGGAAAATTATTGTTGGCACGCCTTTAATTATTTGGAAATGTAATTTTTATTTATGGGCTGTTTTCAAGGTGCTTCTTTTCAATTCCTTCTATTAGTTCTTCTTATATATATATATATATATATATATATATATATATATATATATATATATATATATTATATATATATATATATTATATATATATATATATATATTATATATATATATATATATATATATATATATATATATGTATATATATATATATATATATATATATATATATATATATATATATATATTTAACCGTTTAAGTTTTTAAACGGTTATAAAATACTTTTTATTCATCCACTTAAGTTTAAATACAATAAACGTGTAATTGATGCCACTTTATGTAAATGCAGTTTTTTCAAATATTCATGAATTAAATTTAATGAATTAATTTTAGTTTATGATGGAAGAAAAACTTTTCACAAAAGGGGCAAGGTATGCAATATAGTCATTACGTCCCACTTGACTTAAAATAAGTGATAACTAATGATTTCATATAACAGCTGATTTTTTGTTATAGGTTATCAATTAGTATAACTGATTCAACGCATAGGTTATGTTACTTTGTTTATAATAATTGTAATTAATCAATAAAAAGTAACTAAAATGTTATTTTTCTCTGTTGTTTAAGTAGGAATTTACTTTAAACTTTTTTGTGTATATTATTACTTGTTCGTGTTGAACTTGAATTTTGTTGTTGCGGTTTTCAAGGCAACTAGTTAGTCTTTAATCTCCTAGGAAGAACTAAGAATTAATGGTTTCTTTCTGTATTATTATATTAGAATAAGTGTAATGAAATGACTGAGTTTATTGGTTGCAACAATGTTGAGTTTACATGTGCTTAATACAAAGACTTCTTTAATCCAGGAGCCTTGAAAGAGAGATTTAGGACAAAGTCTATGATGTCAAAGAAAGACGTCTATTCCTTACCCCGTTAAAGTTCAGAAGGAATATATCCCGTCTTGTAGCAGGTGTTTATAAACAGCGAATGCCAGACCATTGTTCGAGTATTATATCTGAGTGCGCTGTTAACGGGATGACCAGTAGTGTACAAATATGCTCTCTGTTCCGAAAACATTTGTTTATTAACTAGGTTACAGGGCTACTGAGATTAACTAGGAGTGTTTGGGATTTTATAGATACAAGGTTACCAAATTAATCTTAAAATAGCTGCACCTTCATTTTAGTAGAAGGGTGTAAATGTAACCCGATAAAAGCACTTATTGCATTGCTATACAGACTTGAGACGTTTTTATACGGCTCGTTTTCCACAAATAATATTTTCCAGTAGGCTTTCACTATTTTCCATAAATATTATTCTTTACTTTTTTACACAAATTATTATTCTTTAAAACGCTTCTGCTTTTTTCATAAATAATATTTTCCAATACGATTTCATTATTTTCCATAAATATTATTCTCTAATATCTTTCTACTATTTTACACAAAATATTACTCTTTAAAACGCTTCTGCTATTTTCCATAAATAATATTTTCCAATACGATTTTACTATTTTCCATAAATATTATTCTCCAATATGTTTCTAATATTTTACATTAAATATTAATAACTAACATTTTTATTTAATGTCTTTTAATAACTAATAATTTTTATAGGCTAATGACAGATCACAGACAATTATTTCATGCTTATTTAATACTCAATGTTTCGACTTTCTTTCCGAAATTCCTTTTCAAGGGATCGTTTTTATCATACCAATATACAACATAGCTTACAATTTATAAAATTCATAGCATTACATAAAACACAATAAAAATCAACAATACAAAACTCTTAACAAATATTCTCCTTTACAGGTCAAATTTTTATCACAATAAAACAGACAAATCACAGATACATACACTAACTCATAATAATAATAATAATAATAATAATAATAATAATAACAGAGTCTACACTTTAAATTTTAAACAACACAATCATTATAATACATACAATACACCGTCTGATCAAAAAACCTACAAAAATGTTGAATTTCACTCATATTTACATTACTAGAGATTCATATGCAGATGGAAAATCATTTAATTCTGTTATTTTATCAGTGCATTTCTTCCTTTTTTCAAAATAAACAAAATGACAATATAGATGTGAAGGAAAAAATACTTTTACTTTACCTTATATTAGAAGTTTTACTAAATAGTTAGGTCAAATGTTGTGGGAAAAATGTGAATTAAAATTGTGTAAAAATTTCCTTTTTAACTTAATAATATTGTTAGAAAAGTTAAAGATAGTTGTAAAAAATGGCAGAATAAAAGAGTGGTATATAAGAGTGATTGAAAAGAGTGTGATATGTGTTACGTAGAACAAAGTGGTAGACTTTTGGAAACGAGAACGAATGAGCATAAAAATAATATAAAATATGATGAAAAATATTATAATGTTATTTCTGAACATATTAAAAAGTTGAATAATAAACATCAAATGGACTGGTATAGTATAGATGTTTTACATAAGGAAAGCGATTGGAAAAAGAGGGGTTTTGCGGAATTGTGATAGAGGAAGAAATGCACTGAATAAAATGATTTTCCATCTGCATATGAATCTTTAGTAATGAAAATATGAGTAAAATTTAACATTTTTGTAGGTTTTTTGATCACTCGGCGTATTGTATGTATTATAATGATCGTGTTGTTTGAAATTTAGTGTTGACTCTGTTATTAATAGTATGATGAGTTAGTGTATGTATCTGTGATTTGTCTGTTTATTGGGATACAGATTTGACTTGTAAAGGAGAATATTTATTAAGAGTTTTGTATTGTTGACATTTATTATGTTTAATGTAATGTTATGAATTTTATGAGTTATAAGCTATGTTGTACAAGCTGTATATTGTTGTTGTGAATGCAATAATATAATACTCTATGACAATCCTCTATGGAAAAAAAAAGAAAAAGAACATTATATAAATTAACAGATGATTTGTAATTGTTTTAGTTTTTCTCAGTTCTTTGTTTAGAGTTTTGTTTTAAGAAAGATGTGAAGTAATAAATAGTGTTTAAATATGAAATAAGTTTTATTACCAGCATAATTATATAAATATGACGAGTGTTCCGCCTGTAGCGGCAGTGTCAAAAGTTTATAGAAATAAATATGACGAGTGTTCCGCCTGTAGCGGCAGTGTCAAAAGTTTATAGAAATAAATATGACGAGTGTTCCGCCTGTAGCGGCAGTGTCAAAAGTTTATAGAAATAACATATGGCGACCGTGACAGGATAATAATTTGGCTCAGCTTCTTTTTCCTCGCATTTAGGTTTAATGTTAGACCTATTAAAATTATTCTGCAACTTTGAACACATAAGTGGTACATGTTTTCCATTACAAATAATACATTTAACAATAGCTCTGCAATGTTTACTTAAATGTCCTACTTTTGTACAAGAAAAGCAACACCTTTTGCTAGTAAGAATATTCTGCCTTTCTTCTAAAGACATGTCCCTAGCTTTAAAACAGTTTTCACTTAAATGACCACCGTCACAAAACACACACAACGATAACTTCGTCTTATCTGTGCTTACTGTAGACGTATTTGATTTTACATTTACAAGGCCAGCTGCTGTAACATTGCTGGTAGGCCTTCTTGTATTTTTAATATGCTTATCTTTACTTGCAAAGTCTCTTTTATATGAACTCGTAGGATTATCACCTGTTGATACTTTTGTTTTTTGTAAACCAAATCCCTGTTTAGCTAAGTTTATTCTTTCTTCTCCCTCCACTTCAATTTTCAAAAAATTCATTAGGCTATCTAGCCTACTTTTACTTTCTGACGCGGTCTCGTCCTGTTGAGAGTTAGGCCTACTTCTCTGCCAAGCTATTAATAAATCCTCCCTGAGACAAGATTCTACTAATGGGAAGAGCATAGCAGCGTACTTCTCCTTTGTTACACCTAAAGTTTCTAAACACCTTAGTTTTGACTCAATTTGATCATAAAGTGAGGAAATAGTAATTTTACTTTCACTGCTATTTAATGTTATTACAATTTTCAAGATTTCTCTTATGTAAAACTCTACTAACAGGTCATCTTTGGCAAAGCGAGATTTTAAATGTTCAATAGCCTGTTCATAACTACGTCCACATGGGGGAAAACTCTCGACAATTTCCCTAGCCTTAGTATTAGGGATAGTCGCTTGCAGGAGATACTGATACTTGTCATCAGAATCAATACAGGGGTCTTCATGGATTTTCTTAAATTGGCCCCAAAACGGCAACCAATCACTAATATCACCACCAAACTTTTTAAACTCAAGTGTGGGTAACTTAAATTTACGTTTTTCTACATTCACACTAGTATCTGTCTTAGGCCTAGCCTTGTCAATAGCCTGTTCAACTAAATACTCAACTATTTTAAACTTGCCTGAGTATTCATCGGCAGATTCTACCTCATTTTCTAAAACTTCAGTAGATGCATTTTCATTTAGTAAAACTTCAATAATTTCTCGGTCTAAGACCTCCAATTGATTATGTTTTTCACGTAATAGCTCTAAATTAGCTTTTAACAAAATCACATCATCTTCATTTTTTATGGATTCTAATAATGTATTGTGTAAACGTGAAAATCCAGTTCTAAACAATTTTCTTTTCTTTTTCAGAGCATCCATTATAAAATACTTACTAATGGATCATAGATTTTAACTGTAACCAAATTATTATCCTGTCACGGTCGCCATATGTTGTTTCTATAAACTTTTGACACTGCCGCTACAGGCGGAACAACTGTAACATAAATAAATATGACGAGTGTTCCGCCTGTAGCGGCAGTGTCAAAAGTTTATAGAAATAACAACTGTAACATAAATATAAATATGACGAGTGTTCCGCCTGTAGCGGCAGTGTCAAAAGTTTATAGAAACAACATATGGCGACCGTGACAGGATAATAATCAGGTTTACATGCAAACTCTTGTTGTCAAGGCTGTTAGTGACACAAAAGAACTCAATGTGCGTTTACTTTTTGACAGTGGATCCCAGAGGTCATACATAAGGAAATCGACTGTTGAAAAAATGAAATATGACACTTGTGGTGAAGAAACATTATTACATGGCCTGTTTGGAGGAGAGGTCACTAAGCCTCGCAATCATGCATGCTACAAAGTCAGACTACAAAGTATAGATAAAACATATTCTTGTAATTTCAAGGCACTTAGTGAAATAAATATTTGTACTTATGTTCCTGCCTTGAAACCAGGAAGATGGACTGATGAACTGATGGAAAGAGGTATTAAATTGTTTCAGGATGCAGACAGTCCAATTGAGATATTAATTGGGGCTGACATATATGGGAAACTTCTAACTGGAAGAAAAGAGGTTCTAGATTGTGGTATTATAGCCCTTGAAACTCATTTAGGATGGGTTTTGACAGGAAAATTTCAAGAAAGTAAAGAATTTAGTTCTATGACAGCACTTTCTATGTTTGTACAAAGTAATTCAATATGCAAGCTGTGGGAAATGGATGTTTTAGGTATAAAAGACCCACTACAGACCAGAAGCAAACAAGAAATTGAACATTCTGTTCAAACACAATTTTTGGAAACTGTGAGAGTAAATGAAGAAGGACGCTATGAAGTCAAATTACCTTGGTCCGAAGACCACCCAGAAGTTCCAAGAAATTTCAATCTTGCAAAAAAAAGGCTTGAAAACTCAGTGAAAAAGCTAACAAATGAAAGTTTATATAATGTATATAACAATGTGTTTTCAGATTGGCTGGAAGATGGTGTTATTGAGGAAATCCCAATAAGCAAATGGGATGAAGGTCACTATTTACCTCATAGACCAGTGATAAAAGAAAACAGCACCACTGCAGTAAGACCGGTTTTTGATGCCTCGTCTAAAGAAAAGGGTTACTATTCCCTTAATCAGTGTTTGGAAATAGGTATTAACTTAATTGAAATAATACCAGCTTTGCTTTTACGTTTTCGACTTTATAAAATAGGAGTTATCGCTGACATAAAAAAGGCGTTTTTGCAAATAAGTTTGTATGAAGAGGACAGAGATTTCCTAAGATTTCTGTGGCAAAACACAGATGGATCACTCAAGATTTTCCGACATAGAAGAGTTGTTTTTGGAGTCTCAAGTAGTCCATTTTTGCTCAATGCCGTCATCAACTACCACCTGCAGAAGTATTTAGTACCGTGTGCTGAAGACAATCAATTTTCTAAATGTACAATAGAAAAGTTGTTTAAAAGTTTCTATGTTGATAACTGTGTTACAGGTGTAAATAATGAAAGGGATTTGAAACAGTTCATTTCAGAAGCAATACAAATATTTTCTTTGGGAAAGTTTGAGCTGCGAGGATGGGAATATACTGAACCTGGTCTGGAAGACAAGACAGAGGCTTCAGTCCTAGGTCTCACCTGGGACAAGAGAGAAGACACAATTTCTGTGAGTTTTCATAAAATAGTAAATTTAGAAGAGAACTTGGTAACACAACGTGTTATATTGTCCACTGCACACAGATTGTTCGATCCTATTGGATTCACTTGTCCTATTTCCATATGCCCTAAGTTATTATTGCAGGAATGCTGGAAAGATAATTGTGGGTGGGACAAAGAAGTACCAGAAGAAATCAAACAACGATTCAATATATGGTTTCAGGAACTCGATCAATTAAAAGAGATGAAGATTCCACGATGGCTACAAGGTGTGGATGACGTAATCATTTCTGTATCAGTTCACATATTTTGTGATGCCAGCAAATTTGCGTACTCAACAGCAGTATTTATGCGTTTTGAACTTAGTACATGTATTCAATTACAGCTAATCCAGGCAAAGTCACGTGTAGCACCTGTAAAGAAGATGACAATACCCAGACCATCAATAATATATAGTGACAATGGTACCAATTTCACAGGTACAGAAAAGGCATTTAAAATTCTAGATTGGAATGCTATCTTAAAATATAGCTCATGCCAACAAATTGACTGGAGGTTTAACCCTCCCTCTGCTGCATGGTGGGGCGGATGGTGGGAGCGACTCGTCCGACTCATGAAACAGTTGCTACGCAAAACCTTGGGCAAAACGTCATTGGATTATGAGGAAATGGAGACAATCTTATGTGATTGTGAAAGTATCATGAATTCTAGACCTTTGACATATTTATCTGAAACTTCTTCAGACCTAACTGCTATTACTCCAAATATGTTTTTACATGACTTAAAAGAAATTGGAGTTCCAGATTGTGACCATGTAAATACAAAAAGTCTTAACAAGAGAGTACGTTATCGACAACACCTGAGAGAAGCATTGCGAAAAAGATTTAGGATTGAGTATTTAGGACAATTAGCTTTAAAAAGTAAGAAAAACGGCAGACAGTTGAAAGTTGGAGAATTAGTACTGATTGAAGTTGAAAATAAAAAAAGAATTGATTGGCCAATAGGACTGATAGAAAAGACTATCATTAGTAGAGATGGAGTGTGTAGATTAGTGCAATTGAAGACTGCTTTTGGAAGTTTATTGAGACCAATACAAAGACTATATCCTCTTGAAATGCAAGAAGAAACCATCCAAGAACAATTAAAAGAAAAGATTAAACCAAAAGTGACAAAAACCAATGAACATGAACTACACCTGGAAGAAGATAATGTGACAAAAGAAAATAAAATTGTGACATATTCAAGAAGTGGCAGACAAATTAAGCTTCCACAAAAATTTGTTGATTAATCTTTTAACAATATACTATTTTTTAATGTTTTGAGTTAAACCATAACTCAAAAGGTGGGAGTATGTTGTGAATGCAATAATATAATACTCTATGACAATCCTCTATGGAAAAAAAAAGAAAAAGAACATTATATAAATTAACAGATGATTTGTAATTGTTTTAGTTTTTCTCAGTTCTTTGTTTAGAGTTTTGTTTTAAGAAAGATGTGAAGTAATAAATAGTGTTTAAATATGAAATAAGTTTTATTACCAGCATAATTATATAAATATGACGAGTGTTCCGCCTGTAGCGGCAGTGTCAAAAGTTTATAGAAATAAATATGACGAGTGTTCCGCCTGTAGCGGCAGTGTCAAAAGTTTATAGAAATAAATATGACGAGTGTTCCGCCTGTAGCGGCAGTGTCAAAAGTTTATAGAAATAACAATTGTACCTGTATATTGGTGTGATAAAAATGATCTCTTGAAAAGAAATTTCGGAAAGAAAGTCGAAACGTTGAGTGTTAAAAAAGCATGAATTAATTGTCTGTGATCTGTCATTAGCATATTAAAAATATTATTCTTAATTATGCTTCTGCTATTTTCCATAAATAATATTTTTCCAATGCGATTTCACTATTTTACATAAATATTATTCTTGAATATCCTTTTACTATTTTACATATATTAATATTTTCATGTACGCTTCTATAAATTTTACGCCATTATAGACACTTCGATTAATCCCAGATTACTCGTGTACCAGATAAACTGAAAACTTAATTAAAGCTTTGTATTGCTGGCTTTCCTTAATCGAGGAAGTAAAGAGACGCCATTATCTAAAGTGCTATCCGTTGAACAAATACTGCTAACGTCATATTGTACTAAGACATTTGTCAGGGGCGTTATATCTCTTTGTGTCACAATTGAGGTCGTATAGGAAATTAAGTAATTAATATTTTACCGTATGCAGTCTAACCTCGCATGTCAAACGTAAACCTTGGTAGTGAGACATTCTGCTTTAGTTAGAAGCGAGCGGTAATCACACTCGTGTAATGTATTCGTACAATCAGCTGATAGATGCATCTGCAAGCGTCATAAAGAAGATTGGACAACATTGAGTAAATGTCGGGATAATGTAAACGTTACAGAGAAAGGAAGTTACAAGGAATACTGAGTAATAGGTCCTTAATAGAAAACAGACACGCTGCATTTGGCAACATAAGTGTAGCAAGGAGACGCTGCACTGTTTGAATCTATACCTCTCTCTACCCAACTACCAATAAAATTGAGTGTCTTTGATTTATCGCTTTTTTCCGTATTCCTTTAAGGTCTATTCCAGGAGACTTGATTCTTTTAATTTATCCGCTTTGTGTCTGTCTTAATAATCACGTCAATGCGTCCTTTCTTTGTTACTCTAGAATAAGTAGGTAATATAAACAAACAAATATTTAAAATAAATTCCTACTTAGGTGAACAAAGTAAATTTTATTTATTTACTTTTTATTAAATAATTCCAATTAATGTAAATAACGTAACATAATTAAAGAGGTAAAACAGCTGTTCTAACACATAACTTAAACATAAAATCAGCTATTTTATAAGACTATACGTTATCACTTATTTTAAGCCAAATGGGACGAAATAGTGTGCCTAAATTGCAAACCTTTCCCCTTTTGTGAAAACGTTTTCGCCCATATAAAACTAAAATTAGTTTATTAAATTTAGCTAATGATATCATATTTGAAAAAACTGTATTAACATCAAGTAACATCCCCTACAAGTTTTAAAGAATGTATTTGAATTTGAGAGGACGAATAAAACGTATTTTATTAACGATTGGAAATTTGAACAAGATTTATATATATATATATATATATATAAAGTGTGTGAACTATTAGAAAAAGGAATTGAATAAATAAATACTGTATTTAGAAAATTGTGTGGATGCGTGCTCGCCTTAGTGTGTGTGTGTGTGTGTGTGCGTATGCGCGCGTTCATGAGTGTGTGTTTGTGTGTGCGCGCGTGCGTGTATGTAGGCTTTAGTTTTATCATAATTACTAAGAACTAATAACCACATATGCACACTTTAATGCAGATGGAGTGGCACAGGCTTATGTATTCGTGAGTGCGTGCGCTCCAGCGTGTGTGAACAGTGTTTAGCTTTAGCTAACAACTAATAGTCATATTGCATAAGCTTATGCACAAGTGGTATTTGGCGTGTTCATGTCGGTCTATGTGTATGTTTATGTTTTTATGTTTTACTCTCATTATATTTTATATATTTAATAGACGGGAAACGTAATAATAATGCCTCCTTTTTCATCATAAGGTTATGTTAGGAGAGTCAAGGAGGTTGCATTGTCGAGCTTACGGATGTAATGTGGTCGGCAATTTCCTTCATCCATCCATTACTACTCTACGTTTGACCTTGAATATTAATTTTCAGGCTGGGTTTACCTAGTCGAAAAAATCCTTTGACGTTCTGGGATTTTACATTTAAAATTTTAATTTTAAAAATTTAACAATATTGAGAATATAACTTCGTAACCTACAATCAAGCTGCAGCCCCGACCGTGTGCGCGTCACATAAACCCTCCCTACATAACCCAGCATTATTAAATATTTACTGACCATAAACGTTTTCCGACCATTTTATTTATTTTTACTACTGGGAAACTATAAACCCAAATTGATACATTCGTATTGCATATCTGAGGACGGACTTTAAATATAAAGTACGACCAGTGCGGGCCAAACACTTGAGGATAAATAATGAATTGTCGCAAGTTTATAAGACTGGACGCTTAGCCTATATTTAGAAATAATATAAAAGTAAGCACAGATCGGTAAGAGCTATTTTACTTTTAAGCGAAGTTTTTTTTTAAATTTAGAATTAAAAGTACTTATATTATGTATTTATGTAATAAGTTGTAAGCGCCCAAGCCAGTTAGATATCGTCCAAAACAATTTTAATATTCCAAAGTAACAGGAAATTTTATTATTTCTAGGTTTCAAAATAAAACTGTGTTAAAAATTTTAATTATTTTTATTTTACCCCTTCTACTGTTTAGTATATGATTAATTAGTTCCTTCCTTCTAATAATTAATTCACACTCTCCATATGCTAGCTGACCCGGGGAACTTGGTTTCGAATAAAAGAAAGTCAATGAATGGTGTGTTAACTTAGCTTAACTTAACATACTATTTGGTTAACATAATAATATATAAACGTATAAGAATCGATAGATAAAAGAGTGACAATAAAACTTCTTGTTTGAATGATATTTAATGAAGTGCACTCAAATATACAATATTTGTTGTACATTGTTTGAAATGTGTTGGAAAATAACTCTCAATTGTTAAGTGTTGCCTAGCAACCAAAATTTGAAATGAATTTAATGAACTGTCTTTGGATAAGATATAAAATCATATTTTATGCTGTTTTTGCACTTAAAAATTACATGCTGAAAAAAATTGTTGTTGTCGGGAAGCTGTTGTACTAAAAACCAAGCGCCGTTTTATAGGTCAATATTTTTCTGCTAAAATTAATTTGTTTGAGGGGTTACGTGCCCCTTGTTTTCCTCTGGCTACGACCCTGAGATATACTATGCCAGAAACCTTCCCAGGAATGAGGGTTCTCAAAAAGTATCCCAAAGTTTCATGGCAATCGGATCAGTGGTTTAGTAACGCATAAGGCTCATACATAAATGCATACATACATACAAACATTCATTTATATAAATAAATATATATCTTGTTCAATTTTCAATGGATAATACATAAAATACTTTTTTATTCATTCAATCAAGTTCAAATATTTGTTTTTAACCTGTAGTGTACGTTAGTTGATGTTAATACAGGTTTTATCAAATATTAATAGGGAAGTTGTGTGAATCCGTTAAAAAGTTTGATGTAAATAAATTAAAATGAGTTTATTCATAAGGAAGATTTTGCTTTTCTGATTGATTCATTTACTGTCGTGGAAGAATGTGTGAAATTTCAGCCCACCTGGGCATCGCGAAGTGTGTTACTACACGATTTTAACTAAATTAATCAAAACCCTATTTTAAACATTCTTTCACTTGATTTTAAAATAAATCGAGAGTGTTTTCGTTGTATTATCGATTGTATGTCTATATAGTAAATATCATACTCCTAGCTTGTGAAAAAGTTGATAATAATGAGTTTCTAAATTTATTCGAAATTTATTGTCCAAAGTCTCTTGCGAGTTAAATAAAAGTGTTTATTATACTTGGACCTCGTAGAACACCTAGAAGAATTTCATTTGTGGATATTGTATTTTTTTTACAATAAGCATCCCTATTAAATGGCAATAAATCAAGCTAAAAAGTAAATGATTAAATTTTTTCATTTTAGAATTTTTAATATCTAATGAGAATACAAAAGTGTACTTATAATATAAGGCAATGAAATGCATTTGGCCCAAACACAAGATATTTTAGCATATCAGATTTTTGTATGAGGAATAGTAAAACTATTTGCTCCTTCCCTTTTCTGGAAAGTATGAGCATAAGGTCTTAGATAGATTTTTTCACGAATATTGAATAAACGAACCGTAACTAACCAAATACTTTTCGCCAAAGCCAATAATTATTTTCTGGCTTTTTGTTGTAGCTTTCGATTCAGACAGATATTTTTCAAAGATCACTGGACACGTTTCTTGAACTACTTTCTATATGTATGGCATATGATAAATAATGCACAAATGATATATCAATATCTCGCAGTTGGATAGCTAGACGGGTTTATCCTTTCATATATAAGCCTTAAGCCTTATGAGGATTCAAATTTTAATTATACGAAGGCAGGTATAATAGAAAAGTAATTTAGGTATCCCTCCAATTCACGTGTCTGGCAACATTGACCGTTCTGTTATACCTCATAACGCTTAATAGCTGTTTCTCAAAAGTATTTTTTTCATGTTTTCTAAATGCGTGATTAAGCTACGAAATAGTATGGCCAAAACATAATCCTTTGCATTCAGCTGCTAGGTCACACGCCATATAGTTCCTAAACACCATGCCATATAACTGCTAAGCCACACCCCATATAGTTGGTAAGCTACACGCTATTTAACTATTAGGCCTTATGCTTTATACCTGCTAAACCACAAGTCATACAGCTATTAAGCTACAAGCCTCATATTCGTTAACTTCACGTCATATTTCTGCTACGACATACACCACATAGCTGCTAAGCCACACCCCATATAGTTCGTATGCCACACGCCTTATACCTGCTAAACCACAACAATATATCTGCTAAGCTACAAGTCTCATATTCGTTAACCACACGTCATATTTCTGCTACGCCATACGCCGTATAGTTGCTGTGCCACACGCCATATAGTTGGTATTACAAACGCCATATAACTGTTAGACTACATGCTTTATACCTGCTAAACCACAAGTCATACAACTGCTAAACTACACATCTCATACCCGTTAGCCACTCTCCATATACTTGCTAAGCCACATGCCTTATACCTGCTAAACCACAACAATATATCTGCTAAGCTAAAAGCCTCATATTCGTTAACCACACGTCATATTTCTGCTAAGTCAGACGCCATATAGCTACTAAACCACACGCCATATATCTGCTATGCCTCACGCTATATAGCTGCTAAACCACACGCCATAAAGATGCGGAACCACACGCCATATAGCTTATAAACCACAATCCTCATACCCATTTATCACATTCCATATAGCTGCTACACCATACATCATATAACTGCTAAGCCAGACGCCATATAGCTACTAAACCGCACGCCATATAGCTGCTATGCCACACGCTATACAGCTGCTAAACCCCATCCCAATGACCTGTTAACCTCACGCCATATAGCTGCTGAACAACTGCTACAGCATACGCCGTATAGCTGCTATGCCACACGCCATATAGCTTATAAACCACAAGCCTCATACCCATTAATCACACTCCATATAGCTGCTAAACCGTACATCATATAGCTGCTAAGCCAGACGCCATATAGCTACTAAACCACACGCCATATATCTGCTATGCCACACGCTATATAGCTGCTAAACCACACGCCATAAAGATGCGGAACCACACGCCATATAGCTTATAAACCACAATCCTCATACCCATTTATCACACTCCATATAGCTGCTACACCATACATCATATAACTGCTAAGCCAAACGCCATATAGCTACTAAACCACACGCCATATAGCTGCTATGCCACACGCTATATAGCTGATAAACCACACGCCATAAAGATGCGGAACCACACGCCATACAGCTTATAAACCACAAGCCTCATACCCATTAATCACACTCCATATAGCTGCTAAACCATACATAATATAGCTGCTAAGCCAGACGCCATATAGCTACTAAACCACATGCCATATAGCTGCTATGCCACACGCTATATAGCTGCTAAACCCCATCCCAATGACCTGTTAACCTCACGCCATATAGCTGCTGAACAACTGCTACGGAATACGCCGTATAGCTGCTAAGCCTCACGCCATATATTCGTTAACACTCCATATAGCTGCTAAACCACACGCCGTATAGATTCTAAGCCATAGGTCATATAGTACCTAAGCAATACGCTATATAGATACTAAGCTACCCGCAAAATATGCCAAACCTGGCTCCAAGCAACTGTCTTCATTTTGACCCATTAAGAGAAGGAGTTGCGATTTAATCTTGCCAATTTGACAAAAACACCCCGTAAACTTTCTTCCTGGAAGCAATTCAAAAGCTTGTTAAAAGTTTGCGATCTTGTAATTGGTACGACCACTAAGACATAACGCAGAAACACCTTAACAAAATTCCGTCTTTTAAACCCTAGAAACCCTTAAACCGGCAGCGTACTTCGATGTTTGCTGTTATGTTACTTGCCACTGGAGGGATATTTCGAGGGTATTGTCCATAAATGCTTTAAACGTTTTGAAGATAAACTCGGGGTACTATATTGGCGTTATGGGTTTGTCTAGTAATAAAATATTTTGAAGAAAGTTGACATGAAACTTAAACATATCCTGAGGTATTAAATAAAGAAATATATATCACTACTTAAACTAGAATCTTTCTTGGAATATTTGCTAGGCGACTTTCGAGAGTTATTCAAGTTTTGAGTTTTTTAGAAGTCTTCTCGTTTTAGTACATTCAAGTGTAAGTGATAATTGAACATAAGAAAACAGTGTTGCTAAGTGGTACTATAATATATATATATATATATATATATATATATATATATATATATATATATCGCAATATGTATTCTTGTGTATTAATAAAGAACTAAGTCTGAATACAAATACAAGAATTATAATTGAATTTACAATTCATTATAATAGAATTTTAAATTCAATTATAATTCTTGTATTTGTCTTTTGACTTAGTTCTTTATATATAAAAATATATATATATATATATATTATAAAACAATGAAAAAAAACGGTGACGTACATAATGGTTAGTCGGCAGTATGTTAAGCACACTAATATTATTTGAACTTGATTGTTATGCACTCTAACGGATTGTAGTGAAAGCATTACGCGTTTGGAAGCAGTATAAACGTTATCTCTACACCCTTAGTTACTAGACATTGTTTGCTGCTCTAGATATAGTTTGCTGCCTTCTAGATATAGTTTCCTGTTATACGCAGGTGTGACGAAAGGCTCAATTTGCTCTATTACTATGTTTAATCCCCTTCCCCTGAAATAATTTACCCAGTACAAACATGCTGAAGATTTTTTTACTTTGTTGCGTGCCTTGTAAATCAGTACAATAAATGTGTATAAATTAAAAAAAGGAGATGAAAAAATTTCAAAATCTTTTTTCAATGAAAAACCGTTAACGTATTGTTATAATTATAATAAAGTGGATTATTTCAACATTAATAGTGAAATCATAAAATAAGTTTTTGCTTAATAAAATGACAATGAGGCAATGTTTTTGATTCTGAACAATGAGCAAAAGTACGCAAAAATGGTAGTAGACAGCAGAGATGTTAGTTCTAGTGGACCACATTCTGATTGAATAGGCGCTGTTAGGCAAGTAGCGCCTAACACAGAAAACATACCTATATTTCATTTTAAAATTTTGTTATTGAAATGTAAACCTTTTTAGGTACGCCTACAAAATCTTATAGAATGGGCTTAACATACAATTTCGCGTCAGTATAATTTCCGTCAGATTAATTACGTCAGTATACTTTCCATCAGGTTACTATACGAGTCACCTCGAAGTGGGTAAATGATAATATATGATTTTATATATATGAGCTGAGTTTATGTTATAAGTTATGTTATAAAACGACTGCTTTAACACATATGTTATGTTACGTTATTTATTGAACAAAAAAAGGTAATGATTAAATAATTTTGATCAGTTAATAAATATAATAATTTATTAAAATTTGTATGAATCTCAATACATTTAATTCAATGTAACGATAACAATAAGTTATGTACTTGCAATCCACTTTTTGAAATTAAACATTTTTAGGCGCATCTGATTGCAAATGTTTTGGTAATTTCTCAAAACTGCGCAAAATTAAATGTTTTTTCAAATCGAAATTTCTGTAGACGCTACTATAAAAGTTTTGGATTAATTATACTCTCTCAATACAAAGTTTTAAAATTCTAGACTTTTCCAGGAAGATTTATTTTTATAATACTATTTGGAGCAAAGTGAGTGGAAATGGCCTTATAGTCTATAGAGCAGAGTTATTGAAAAACAACTTTATGTGACCTCCATTAGCCCCGTTGTAACGTTTTTATGACACGATGTCAGAGCACACAAACTTTTTATTTTCAAAGTTTTTCTGTCAGAAAATCTTTTAATAGTTTTTATGTGAGTAGAGAATAGTTAAAGTTCTGTAATTTGAACGAGTACCTCGAAATGCCCGCCATCGGAAGCACCCCTTGTATTCTCAATCTGTGTTTATTTTAATGTTTGCAACGCACTCTACTTATCTTTTATCATGCAACTTTGAAGACATAACCGAGTATACGATAATAGCAGTTGACCAATATCGTATAGGAGGTACCTCTAAAATGCTTTTCATGTTTGTTTAGGCAAGCGCTCTTTTCTTGTCGTAAAACAATGAGTGTGTATTTTTAGATGTTAAATATAAGGAGTTTACGTAGTTTTGAAGGTTTTGATGCTAATATTGGAAAACTGGCTCGCACGTAAACCTGAAAAGTTTTGAATTATATTCTACTTCTTAAACAAACTTGTTCTTCAATATGAAATGTGAGTATGTGGGTGTGTATGCGTGGGTGGGCGCGGGCGTGTGTGTGCGTGCGTGCACAACCAATACACAAATTGTTTTACAAGACAAGAACACTTGGTCACCTAACAAGTTGATCACACATCGTATAGTTTCAGTTAGTGATGATCCTTTATATTCTATACAGTTGTTTCATGTTCATCCTGGTTTTACCCACTCTTAATCGTCCTTTCTGTAAGTCGGTTCCTTTTAACAAGGGAAATGTAGGTACTAACTCGAAAGTCCGTTGCTGTAAATATTGGTCTACGTTCATAGTGACATTAAGGGTTTATTTTAATTATTTTATTTGATGTTGAATCTTTCACTTGATCATCTTTTTGGAGCATCTACCCATTTATTGGAAATACTAAACAAATACAGTTCAATCTCGGTAACCCCAAATAATAAATGTACGACCGTTTCGAATTACTGGATTGTACGAGTACTACATATACCTATGACGTAAATACGGCTACATATATGCCTATGTGATATTATATGGTATAAATGTTAATAAATCTTTGCTCATTTTACGCCCTGGTACATAGTTTTCGTACTTGGGAACTAAAGCTTTCTTTGGTAAAGCTTTCCAGAGTAAGCTACTTTCATCTGCACTGTAAAGCTGATCAAACATATATTTAATTCACTAACTTTTTCCAAAAATTGTTCACAGATAGGTTTTATAGCATCCGGATTATTAGACAATTTTTCTCTTACTTCTCCCTTCACTGCAGTTGAAATTTGTGTTGTAAAAAAAATATTTAAAAAATTAATTTTTGGTATATTATTCAATTTCCATAACAGAGAAGTTAGGTTTTATTCATTTAAGCTACTCCTAACTGATAAACAGCGTATACATTTAAACAGTGTTTTCATGTTTATAACAATAACTAGGAGAGATTATATAAGAATATGCTTAACGGGGCTAAGACATTTTTTATGGGTAAGCTACTTATTGACACCAACCTAATATGAGAAAACATAATACCCAAAGAGTACACACACAAAACACAACAATCAAAACGAAAAACAACAATAATACACAAAAACAAAAGTACATTACATTGAGATATCACAACAAAATATTACAAAAATACTTTTTTCATTCCAAAAATCAAATACAAAGTCGCCTTTAAACACATCCAACACAATCTCAAAATACTTACCAACACATAAACAGCCACAACAAACACGACAGGGCAGTTGAATACAAGATCTCAAGTAATGACTTCCCTAACACATTCCCCTACATTGGTGAAAAAGTGTGAAACTTCACCTCACGATATAAAGAACACATAAAAGACATAAAAAACCCCAAAATCAATTTTTGCTATGCATATACAGAACACACTACACACATATACCTACATTGATGCAAATCTAAAGGTTCTAAATTTCATTAAAAAAAACAATAAACTAAACATAACAGAAAACTTGGAAATGTTCAAATACTACAAAAATCAACCAAAACACATTCTAAACGACAAAACACTATATGCGAACAAATATTTAACAACCTCTATGGACAACAACACCTCACAGAACACCAATACACCACTGAGTCACAGTAATACAACACACCTGAACAACAGTCTTGTGTGTGACTCACAACATTGAATAATGCACTGACTGCTACAAAACATGTCTATTGAAGAACTGAGTAAGCAGCAGTGTTTGCCAAATAGTATCAATAGGTATATATTTAATGCAGCCTCAAGATGTACAGCTCAAAAATTAAGGTTTTGTATGAGTTGGCAATGTTTAAAATGTAATTGGTTGGATCAAAACATTAAAGTCTTCTCTAATGGTAAAAATAATCAGAATGACTCTGGTTAGTATAAAACTTGATACTGGGAGGAGGAAACCAAAAAGAAATTAAACCTCACCTGAATAGGCAGTTGATGAGCAAAGGTGGCATGAAGCTGTCTATAGAAACATTACTATAGTAATAACAAAATAGTGCCCCTGAACACCAGGTATGCTCACTGAATACACGAAAGATGCGTACACCAGGAATATTGCAAAAGATGTGTACGGGATCAAGTTTTTATGGATGACGAGGGTAAGTTATGACGTCAGTACATATTGACAGGCAAAAATGCGTACACACTTATAGGCGCTTACGGATTTTTTAAGATTATTGAGCTACATGTGTGAGTTTGCCTCTGAGCTAAGCATAGATGTCACTTAGTTTCTCGGGACTGGAGATCCTTTAAAACTTTATCTGTTATAAATGATTGCCATCACACTTTTCCAGGCTTTGGACTGGCAAAATGGTATAGATATGTTGAGGTATCATTTTGGTGTATTTAAAAATCATCTTGTAGCCTCGGTAGTTTTTTTCTTTTATATTTTTAATTTTTTATTCATTTTACAGAATTTTTTAAATTTTAATCTATATTACAACTTGACCAATTTATTCTATCTTACAATCTGATTTCTTGAGTCTAGTCTAATCAATTTTTTTTTAATGTAGGAAAGAGATCTTAAACAAACATTAGTTTGTACTTTATAGCTATTTTTTACTGTTTTTTTTGTTTGTTTTGTAACTTTTTCGTCCGACTTAATATACTTTCTTTTTCTTCTCTTTCCTTTTAAGTGCAAGTCCAATCTCATGTGCATTGGAGTCGAAGTTTCAGCCTCTTGTGATAAATCTCTTTCGATTAAATCGAACTTATCAGTTAAACGCAAAGTGACCACTGACAAAGTGGAAACCTTTTTTGACCCTTTTTGACTGGGAAAATCCAAAACCTTGAAAGCTATTAGCAAATCGAAATAGTTTAGGGTAGATGACCTGATTTGACAACTGGAGTCTGGTTTTGACCCTTTTTTCGCCTGTCAAGTTTACGACTTACCTTCGTCAATTGCTATTGTTTACTCATGTAGGCATATTCCTCCGTGCGCATCTTGACAACGTGGGTTTTCCGACCGTGGTGTTTGCGATCCTATTGTTTGAACACCTGCTGCTGTAGTGTTTCTGACCGATCGGGTTCGAGACGTGAGATTTCCGATCTGTCACCACTCTTCCTATATAAAGGGTTACTAACATAAACTATTCGCAGGTTTGTGGTTTTTCACATTATATGGGGTTTAATAATGGAACATTACCATCACCTGAACATTCATTAAGTTGTTTGACAATACAGTTCTGTCCGATTGCAATTTTCACTTCAACCAATGTTTGTGGAGAAAGATCCAACAGCTAGGAATTGTGGAGGATTACAAAAACAATGATGGAGTCCTGCTATGGCACATCTTCCAATCAGCAGCGTTGATGACTCATGGTTGTTAATAATGGAGGAAATGCCGAACGACGAAAAACTTTCTCATGCAGATTATATGGTCGATCAATGAATAATCCTAATATACCCATTGAAATGTGGAATGTTTTTAACCAGTGGCATAGGACCACAAACGCTGTCGAAGGTTGGGATAGAAAACTCAACACATCAATAAATCAAAAGAACCTAAACGTGTACTTCATAATAAACAAATTAAAAGATGAAGCAGTAAATGCTACATTCGAAGTTAAGAAAAATTCAATAGGCCTACCTTTGAAAAAGAGAAAACAAACCTAAATAACATTAGACAAAAGAATAAAAAACATGGGAGCTTATAGCGACTCGGGAGATTTAAAAAAATGTTTACAATCTCTGGCTTATTTACAAAAAATGGATTAGAGAATTCATATACCTGTATAATATAAACTGTATATTCACTTGAGTATAATGGTGTAAAATAATACAATTGCATTTTTGAAATATGACAAAAGTGTTCAATCACTTGCTGTATAGTAATGTAAAATACAATTAACTCGATACCTTTCGAGTTAAATACTTGACTCGTCACGGAGTAGTGAATTGAATGGTAGGAAAACTCAAGTGGTTTTGTCAGTGGTCGGAACTCCCAAGGATGAAATTTTTGTGATCGGAAATACCACGCCTGTGTCTGTGGTCGGAAGTCCGACGGTCGGAAAGTCCACGCCACCCGCATCTCTCCCTGTACGCATTTCCGTGCCACAGGCTCACTAACACAAAGGATTAGGACGGGTCGCATTCCGGCACTTTGTATTAGTCACCTAGTGGTGCTTCCTTGATCAAACTCTATTTTTTAAAATTTGATAACACACCTCAGAAAGTTTAGCATAAATGAATTCTGCACATCAGTACGAGAAAGTTGATACCAAACAATGTAGAATTTATTGTCACTGTTCGTGAGGGGATAACATGAAATAAAAACACTGTAAAACCGCTAAAGGAAAACACTGTACTTAATACGTTAAAGTGACTAATAACTGCTAACGTAAATCTTGGGTTGTTTGGCATCATTTTTCTTTTAATTTCAAGTAGAATCAATATTTATTAACTAATTTTAGTTAAAATTACAACTTAAAAAGTTAGAGTTTGGTTAGAAGATACCACTAAATGACCAATGGAGCGGAAATACGGCTGGTTCGGGTCTGCCCTAATCCTCTGTGCTGGTATGGGTGAGTGTGCGTGTTGTGCGAAAAAAACTGACATTTTTTTCACACACACGCGCCATTCGCATTTGCTATGGTAGAGGTGACGAAGAAAATGTTGATGGGAGCATTTGGAAAAATGTTTTTTCATCTAATCCTTTACAAAATAGCTAGGGAAGAAACTGGCAAGGACTTTGTGTGAAATCTGAATATTACAAAAGTCAAAGGAAACATCTAGCAGCGCTTGGATTTTTGATTTAGAACAAAATATAGAATATCACAAATGTCTTAATAAAAAAAAATTTGAAAAATATCTAGTGATACAAATAAACAAGGCTATTATTTAATTAATGCATTGGGCGTAATAGTTCAATCATGAGGTAAAATTAAATAAATTGATGGATTTTGAGACAAAGTAGTTAGAGATCTTAGGGAGTTTGGTTTACCATGAATCAGGAAAGTTGTAAATATAAATTAATTTTTTGGCAAAATTATAGTAAATTTGTATATATTAAAAATGTTTACAAATAATATAGTGCTTTAAAAGAAAAAAAAAACAATACTATCACTTTTTAAAATACTCTCTGGGCAAATGTAACAAGTTGAAATGTTTTGATAAAACCCTCTGTAACAAGAGAGTTGTGAAGTGCACAAAAAGCCTTCAATTACACAATTTGTTTTCCTCTTAGCTTTGTTACTCAGCTTTTTCACTTAATGTTTGGGCAAAGCCAACATTTGCCTTGAACTCTGGGGATGTTGACAGAACTGTTTAATGTTTTGGAGAAACAGAGGATTAAAAGGACAAGGGGGGGGGGAGATTGTTATCCTGAGTAATACAAGAAGCTATATGAAAGGTAATAACAAAAGTTAGTTATTTGTATCCAAGAATATAAAATAATAATTGGATATCCACTGTACTTTTCAAAACACTGTTTTGTTGATATGCAAAAACTTATCTGACTCTGGTAATAAATGTAAACTAGTAATTTGGTTGTTCAAAAGTAAAAAAATAGATAAAATTCACAAAACGCACCAACGTTATTGGAGTATAAGCATAAGTGAAGTGCCTTATTTATTTATTTTCAGGTTGTTGTATTGGAAAAAGAATGTAGACATTAGTGGGGGCCGATGCCCTCATCATTAATTAAAACTATGGTTTTCTCCATTTTTTCATTTATTTGATTAAATTTAATATATATATAAGTTACGTGTTATATTAAGCTCGAAAGGTTATTAAAAATGATTTTATTTTTACAAACCTTTGTTAATTAAGAAACATTTAATTTTGAAATGGTTACAATAATTTAGCTTAATAAAAACATAAATTCAAATACAACTGATATACATTCAGCTGGAGCGGAAAACGTCTGTGCGATACAGAGGCGACTTACACACTGCCGGGGCTCTGTTCTTACCACTTATATAATACAAAAGCTGCGTAAGCAGGAATTTTCCTAGCACGCATTTAAATATGAAATGTTCACATAAATTGTTCATATAACTCCTCCATCCCTAAAGAAAACTTCGGGGGTTGGCGAAGTTTCGGCATCGGTTGAAGCCCTCTTCATCTTCTTGATGAGGGCGAAGTATATAAAGCTGCTGAATAGGCCTCCGTAAAGGGCAATTTTCGGCATCGGTTGAAGTCCTCTTCACTAGAGAAGGTCGCCAGGCGAAGGTCTGGGATCCAGTTAAATGGGTTGTCTGCGATTTCCAACGCAGGATCCTCGTAGTTTGTAGGCGTTATTGTTTTTTTTTTTTTGATGATGGGCATTTTACAGTCTAATTTTCTGTTCATTATAATTGAACTGAGCAAAAGTATTTGGAATTGATTAATACAATTTATAATGTGTCTTTTCTATCATAGGATAGATACAAAATGTTTATAACATATACAATTGTTATCAGAATCTAATTTTTTAGTTCTACAAAATTTACATTGATTACAATAAAAGTTTTATATAATTTTTCATAATTTTTTCCATCATTTACATTCAAATTGCCTGTTATAGATTTGATAAAGGATTCTAGTCCGTTTATAAGAATTCTTTTTGTTTTGTTATCTCTTTAAGAGTATAGTTTCTAATTTTCTTCAACTACAATTTTTTTTTTTTTTTTTGTATCAACATATTTTAAATAATTAACAATATTTATTACCATAATTAGTTACATATCATTTAATAAATTACAAAAGTTTGTAACACATACAATTAATAAAACAATGTTGTTTAAAAGTTTAATAAAGTTTCTTGCATAGAATTAGTGGACAAAGGTATGGTAGGGATTTTAATTTGATTGTGTTGAATATGAACAAGAAGGATTTTGGTCATTAATTACAGTTTTTATCTTCTTAGTCCTTTTAATTTTCGACAAATGTATTTTGACTTTTGTGTTGTGATGTCTAGGCTTTATTTTACCAGTTTTTCTTTCTTTATCTATTGAAGCTATTTCTTCCTTGCTATATCTGTTTTTTGTTTTGCTTTGCTTCTGAGCTGTCTTTACATAAACTTCAGATGGTATTTCTGGAAGTGGTTCTTTGTTTATATTCCTTTTTTCTAAAACTTTTTTCTTTAATTTTTTCATTACTATTCCTAATGTTTTCATAAAGTATTTTTGTTTTTTCTTTATGGTTTAAAACGTAGTCATTTACAATTTGTTTTTCTAAATCTATATCTAATAAAGTGTTTGAATTTATGAGTCCAAATAAGACTTCGCACGGCGTTAATTTTGTGACTGAGTTTATGCTATTGTTATAAGCTATTATAGCATATTTAACTTTCTTAATTACACTGTCTTTTTTAAATTCGATTTGATTATTTAACAGCCTTATGTGTTCTATTAAGGTGGAATGAAATTTTTCACATAATCCGTTTGATCGGGGGTTTTGTGTGCTGATAAAATGAATTTTGATCTTATGCAAGTCTAATATTTCCTTTACAATTCTGTTATTAAACTCCGTTCCATTGTCTGAGATAATAACTGTTGGTAAGCAGAAATGCGTGAAGTAATCTAATAACTTGTCTGCAATCTCTGTAGCTTGAGAGCTTCCCAAGCGATAACCTTGAGCATATCGTGAGAACGCGTCGACTATGCTGATAAATGAATTCTTCTCCAAGGAGATTGTGTCAACGTGAATTATTTGAAATGGTCTTGCAGCTGTTGGTGTCAAATTCATTTCTAGCTGTAAGGGAATTCTGTCGTATTTAGTTCTTTGACATGTCACACTGATTTATGAAATTTTGAATTAGTGATTTTAAATTAGGCCAATAATATCTTCGATTAATTTGTTCGTATATTTCCTGTATCCCACGGTGATTGGTTTTGCTAACATGATAATTACTTATCGTTTCTAAGGTATCTTCTTCCGAAGTTAGGTCTAAGAGTTTGTTATTACACTTATCTAAATTTAGTTCAG
The DNA here is from genome assembly GCA_036971475.1 of Prosapia bicincta. NCBI lineage: Eukaryota > Metazoa > Arthropoda > Insecta > Hemiptera > Cercopidae > Prosapia > Prosapia bicincta. The sequence goes on along the minus strand of JBAIZL010000002.1, from coordinate 269,530,554 downwards.
TTTGTTTGAAATTTTTGGCTATGCATGATGCAAATTTCTCATAAAAGTCGTCTTCAAAATATAGATTATATTTTATTTTTGGTACCAAATATGATTTTACAAAGTTAACTATGTCTTCTTTAAAATTATTTTCTGATACTTCGACTATTAAACGAATTTTTGAAGTTCCAAATAGCTTTATAATTTTCTTCGGCTCATATTTTACTAATGATAAAAATATTTGGTTTTTTCCCAAAGTTTACAGGCTAGTCAGAAATTGGTATTTCAATTTGGGTGTTCCCTTCAAAATTGGAGTGGATAGTTTGGCTGTCGCTTTCTTCATTGTCCTCTAAGTTGGCGTTATCTGTTGCGTCGAGTTGTACGACCATAGATTCGTTATCGCTATCGTTCAGTTCCGAGAAGTAACGTTGCAGTAACCCAGCTGGAGATAACTCAAGGTCTGGTTCTACAGTGTGTTGGGTGTTCGTTGACCCTTTATCAGTAACGTTTAATTGTATTCTAGACAATGCGTCTGCATTTTGGTTTAGTTTGCCTTTTTTGTATCTTATGTCATAATCATATTCTTCTAATTTTAATCTCCATCTGAAAAGTTTGGAATTTGGTTCTTTAACTGAAAATAACCATTGTAAAGGTTTATGGTCTGTATAAATTTTAAACTTTCTCCCAAATAAATAAGGCCTGAAATGTTTTGTGGCCCATATGATTGCTAATAATTCCTTTTCAATCGCGGAGTAATTAGTTTCGCTGTCGTTTAAAGTTCTGCTGGCATACGCTATAGGAAGGTCTTTTCCATTTTTGTCCTGGCTTAAAATTTCTCCTAGTGCATAATTACTAGCGTCTGTCGTTAGAGTAAATTCTTTTTCAAAGTCTGGGTATTGAAGAAGTCGCTCATTAGTCAATATATTTTTATATGTTTCAAAGCATTCTATAAAATCTGGATTTTCTATATATTAATTTTTGCATTTTTCTTTAAGCAGTTAGTAAACGGTTTTGTTATTTTGGCGAAGTTTTTAATAAATTTTCGATAATAGCCTAATAGTCCTAAAAATCCTTTAATTTGTTTGGTGGTTTTAGGTATTGGATAGTCCTTGATTGCCAAAATCTTTGCTGGGTTGGGTTTTACGCCCTCCGGTGTCACAACATGTCCTAGATATGCTACTTCTTTTCTTAAAAATTCTGTTTTATCCAGCTGTACTTTAAAGTTGGCTTTGCGTAATCTGTCGAATACTTCTTTAAGTCTTTGTATATGTTCTTGGAGGCTAGTGGAATAAATTATAATGTCGTCTAGATAAACTAAACATGTTTCATTTTGGATGTCTCTCAGAATATTATTCATAATTCTTTGAAATGTAGGGGCTATTCTTTAGTCCAAAGGGCATTCTTAAAAATTCGTAGTGTCCTGTTTCCGTTGAAAATGCTGTTTTTTCTATACTATCTCTGTCCATCTCTACTTGGTGAAATCCTGAGGCTAAATCTAAAGTTGTAAAATATTGTGACCGTCCCAATTTATCTAATATGTCGGTAATGTTCGGCAAGGGAAATTTATCGTCAATTGTTTTTTTGTTTAATCCTCTAAAATCTATTACTAATCGAAATTTTCTTTTGCCAGAAGCGTCTTGTTTTTTGGGTACAATCCAGACAGGAGAGTTCCATGGAGAATTTGAAGGTCTAATAATTTTTTGTTTAAGCATGTCTTCAGTTTGTTTATTAATTTCGTTCTTGTAGATTTCTGGGTATCTGTAATTCCTAGAGTATACGGGAATTTCGTCAGTAGTCCTAATAACATGTTTTATCTGATTGGTAAAGGTTAAATTGTTTCCATCAATATGAAATAAATCAGCATATTCTTTTAATAAATTTGTTACGGCGGATTTTTCTTCTAAGTTCATATGTTCCATCCTAAATTTTGATAAATCGAAATTTTTACTTCCTGATTTTGTTTGTTTATAATCGAACATATTGAAATTACTGTTCATTTGAATTGCATCAGGTTTGAAAATATTATATTCCTCTAAAGATTTTACCTCTAATGGTTTACTTATTGTTAATTTTACATTTTCTTCCGTATTGTTTATAATAGGCCAATAGGCTTCACCCTTATGCACTGAAACTATACACTGCGGAATTTCTAATCCGTTCACTTGTTTGTGTGGTAAAATACCTTCTCCATTATGAATATTTTGTATTTTTAATTTAACTGTTTGGCTAGTGCGGGCTTGTATAACATAACTAAATTGTTCCTGCTTTATTGACGTGCTGTCCGTTTTATTACAACTTCCTTTTTCAGTGTTAAAATATTGAATAGGGATTTCCTCATCACAAAGTATTAATTTATTATTTATAAAGTCTAAGCTTATTCCTAAATCTTTTATATTTTCTAGCCCGAGTAATAGGTCGAAATTCTGATGAAAGTCAAATAAATAAAATTTAATTGCTTTTTTAGACAACAGAGGTATGGTGCAGCAAAAATTTTCTTTTGAAGTGCCATGTGCGGTGATTACTTCAAACGGCTCCTTTTTTACGCTTGTTTTAAAATTTTTCCAGCCTAAGGATTTTTGCATAAATGATCTAGTACTGCCTGTGTCAATTAATATTCTAGATTTGGTGTCTGTGTCGTATATAAATGGTAGCTCGTTATTTTCGCTTTGTAGATTCATTATTGAAAATCGATTCCGAGGCTTGTATGTCCTAAAAAATCGTCTTGATCGATTTTAACGGTCTCTTCTTCGTAGTTGTCTGTTAAATTTTGGGATTCTTCGAAGTACTCTTCTTTCCCGAGATCTTCTTCAAAAGCGAATGATTCTTGTCCGTTAGCCTGGTACATAGTGTAATCGTCTTTTTCGGCTCCTTGTCCGGTCATTTGATACAAATTCGTTTGTCTAGAAGGCCTGTCTGTCTGTCTAGTGGAAATACTCATAGGGGTAGGTTGATAACCCGTATTCCGCTGATGATACTGAGGTGTAGTAGTGTTGTTGTTTGGTTGTCCCCTTTGAGGCTGACCGTGATTAACAAAAGTTGGTGGTCTATAGGAAGGATTTGGGTGTTGATAAGGTTGTTTAGGTATTTGGTGGTATTTAAATTCAGTATGTATTGGTCTTCTTACGTTATGAGTTTGGCTTTTCTGAAAGACTGGTTGTTTGCTTGGCTGAGTAAACATTTTATTATTCTTAAATTGAAAGTCGTTTGTGAGCATATTAAGTGCTTCACTAAGAGTGTTAGGGTTCTTGGTACGCATTAGTGACCCGATTGGTTCATGCAAACCCCTAAGGAGAACTCTTAAAGCTAGTTTCTGAACGTATTCTATTAAAACGTCTTTAGCCATCTGCCTTTGAGGCTCTTTATTCATAAAAAATGAAATTTGTAAATTTAGTAACTTTTGAATTTTCTCATAGAATTGATATGGTGATTCGTTACTTTCCTGTTTTAATTCTGACATCTCTAAGTTTAATGTGAGACAATCTCTTTTGTCCGAGTAACTAATTAATAATACTTTTCTAATTTCGTGCCAATTTTTAGAGTTTACGACCATTTCTAGTGCTTGGCCTTTTAATTTAGAAAGAATAGAGGAGAACAGATATTCATTTTGAAAATCCTCTGGATTTTCGTTTACATAAAACTTATTTACTACCTTATCGCATATTGAAATAAATCTGTGGAGCATAGTGGGCTCTCCACTATACTCGGGTATCATGTCAAAATACTTCTTTTTTTAATATTGGCGTTGCCATTATTTAATATTATTTTTCTTTAAAATAATAAAATTAAAAATCAATTATATAAAATTAAGAGTATTTACTCTACTTTTCTTAATTCTATCTCTTACGATCTACTTACAAGTGGATCCAAAATACTTTGCTCATTTGAACTACTATTTCACTTTTCACTTACACGATATTCACTCGTGCTCTTAATAGATATGCGCTCTATTAAGTTGTTGTAGATATTCACTCTACTAAAGTTTTCTTGATGTCGTTACAGATATGCGCTTTGTAATGAATTGAGTTTTTGCAGTATCTCGGTTAACGATTGAAATCGATAAAAATTATGTTCATTAATTCTCCCGAGATGTCCTACCGACTGCGCCAGTTACGTGTTATATTAAGCTCGAAAGGTTTTTAAAAATGATTTTATTTTTACAAACCTTTGTTAATTAAGAAACATTTAATTTTGAAATGGTTACAATAATTTAGCTTAATAAAAACATAAATTCAAATACAACTGATAATCATTCAGCTGGAGCGGAAAACGTCTGTGCGATACAGAGGCGACTTACACACTGCCGGGGCTCTGTTCTCACCACCTATATAATACAAAAGCTGCGTAAGCAGGAATTTTCCTAGCACGCATTTAATTATGAAATGTTCACATAAATTGTTCATATAACTTATATATACATATACTATACTGTATATACTATATATATATATATATATATATATCGCAATATGTATTCTTGTGTATTAATAAAGAACCAAGTCAAAATACAAATAAAAGAATTATAATTGAATTTACAATTATAAATTATATATATATATATATATATATATATATATATATATATATATATATATATATATATATATATATATATATGTGTGTGTGTGTGTGTGTGTGTGTGTATAGTAGATACCTTTGTAGTTACTTGACCTGTCTTACATAAATTCCTTCTGCTAACTGTTACTCTCCTTTTAAATCTTGAACAGTTTTCAATCCTGAATAAAGTACGTTTTTATTCGTCTAATTTTTTCCAAGTTCAAATAATTTTTTTAAACCTGTAATGGATGACAGTTAATGTTAATAGAGTTTTTTCAAAAATTTATTCATTAATTAAAATTTTAACAGGCTGATGTGTTGGTCAGAATGGAACTAAATGACTACATGTTTAAAATCCAGCACTTTGGCACTGAGACAACTTGCTCATTGCTAGATATCTATGAACTAAAGATGTATATGAAATTATAAGAGTAAATCCTTTGCAATAATGAAGCATTACAAGAGATTGGAAGAATGAGAAATTATAGACCATCAGCTTCATATACTAAAAACAAAAAAAAGGAATAAATAATAATAAAAAGTAATTCATTGAAGAAGACGCTAATGAAGATCACCACGGAGCGATCAAAAACATTTTGTCTCAATAAGTTTTTAGAAATTTACAAAATTTAAAGTTTGGATAGTCCTAAACTAATAAGAAAGTGATTAATTAAGTTTCACCAAACCTAATGGGCCACAAAATTCAAGAGAAAAAATAGTAGTCCAACACTATAAATTGTATAGAAAGGAAAATGGAAAATTCACTTTCTATTTTGCCACTTAATATTGTGATTCTGTCAAATGTATATACATACTGTATTTAGATTAGTTGTAATTATAAAATAAAAATTACCCAAAATAAAAAAAAAAATTTGTTGACATCAGTAGGAATTAAATTGAAAAAATTTATTCATACTACTTGTTTTTGCGGAACGTAGCATTGTACTTTTTTAGTGATGCTTTAACTTTATATTTAGTCTTCAGGGTGTTCAGTGTATATTCATATTATTTTCTAAATATACTCGTATGTTTATATTGTAATTTTAAACTTCTCATAAACAAGAATAAAGCTTTATTCGTACATTGTTCTAAATTTTTGTCGTTAATCATGGTCAGCATTTTCAAGGACAAGTTATCATGTCAAATGACCACCTTGCGGATGTGGAGTTATCAGAAGTTGTCAAATGACACCTTGTTTTTTAAAATGATGGTTTGCTAACAATTTTGATCATTGCATATGTAAATTTTAATCTTGTTTAAAATAATAAATTGACAAAGAAAATATTCCCATATTATTTATTAACGTGGTGAAGATAGTTTATTGAGTATTACATTTAGTGTTAGATAACATGATGTGTGCATCGATTGCATTTGTCTGATTTTGCTTTTCAATGTAATACAAGGAAATTTAGAGGAAACCCTTGATTTAATTTCTTAGTGTTTACTAAGTAAAATTAATTATTTGTTAAATTTTTAATATTTAACACACTTGCATGTGAAAACTTCTCTTGAAACTTAAATTAACTGTTTGTGTTTCAGGTAATTTGTCAGATGGTTTACAATTCAGTTAAAGTTTCCTTAAATTACTCTTGTTGGAGCCTCATGAAATATTTTATATTATTTATATGTTTCCCACAAGCGTTATGGGCTCAAGCTTGGTAAGTTACAAATCACATTTATATCCTAAGAATCATAATTGCTAATAAATTTGTAAGAGGTTGTCTAAGTTATATAACTTGTGGCAAATAAGCTTTTTGCAACTCAATGAGCTATATACAAGGTAATATTCAATAAATTTATAACAACAGTAATACATAAATTCATAATATAGAAAACATTAATATGAAATTCTGCATTAATTATTATTCCATTTCTTGTAACGAACAACCAACAAAAGGTTCTAAACATAACTGACGTATAAGTTTCAAAAAATGTAAACAATTTCAGGGAAAAACAACTATATTTTTTAATACTTTTGAAACACATTTTCAGTTTTATTTTCCAAAACATCTTTTCTTGATATATTTGAGTACAGTTTTCTGCCTTTCCTAACGTTACAATATTTTCCTCTGTTGATGCGTTTCGGAGTGACTCCATTTTCAAAACTTAAACTGTACTTCCAATCTTTTAACTACCATCGTCTGGCTGACTAAGTTGTAATGCTTAATACACTCATCTTCATTTCTGTTAGGAATATTTCTATATATTTGAGTACAGTTTTCTGCCTTTCCTAACGTTACAATATTTTCCTCTGTTGATGCGTTTCAGAGTGACTCCATTTTCAGAAATTAAATATTTGTATTTTTATTTAAGTTTAAGTACGATTTCAGTATTGAAACCGGAGTCACTCCGAAACCCGTCAACAGAAGTAACGATGAGTATATTAGGAATTTTGATCTTTTTTTCTTTGCAATCTAATAAAACAAGTTAAAGATTGAACTGTAAAAATTATTGAACTATCAAACTTTAAATGTAAATAATTTTACAGAAACAGAAAATATGCTTTCACACCAAACTGTACTTATGAGGTCATATTTTTTTACTGCCTTATGGGATGATATGCTATTTGATATTTTGTCATGAATTAAATCCACAAGAAAATATTCTTGCCTCATGGGCTCATATAGTTGGGAATCTGCAAGTTTAAGCAAAGTAATGAAAATATACTTTGTTACATAGAGTAGAATTACATAGAGTAATAAATCGTCCAATTCTGGTTCAAGATTTGCAGCCTCCTGCTTAGCCCAAAATTCAACCTAAAATCATAATGGTTTTTAAAACAGGTGTTTATCACTTAGGTGCCCATTAAGAAAATAGCCTCTTGGAAGATTTTTTCCCGACAGGTCAAACATTTAATTTTGTTACTGCATGGGATTTCATCACATCTTTAATTTTGTGATATTCTTGCCTCTCTTAGTGAATTATCGAAGGACAATATAATTTGTTGATTATTGAATTGTTTTTATTTTCGTTTGTATTCCATTTTCTTACTACAAATTTTGAGTTGATTTTCTTTTTGTACACTCTTGATAATGCTGATGAGCTGTGGATATTGTTAGGTGTCTGGTTATATCCGTCAGTCTTCACAGGTACAAAGTAGTGATCGCAAATGGAAACTTTGAACTCAAGCAAAGGTACAATCATACATCTCAAAATAATTAGTAAAGCAAAATATCTAGTGGTGTATCTGTAAGATATCTAGTAGTATATGTTAGAGGTTTCAGGAATGGTAACACCATGTAATGTCCTCTACATGTTAAGAGCAAGACCTCAAGGTTCAAATTTTTTTCTTGTGATAAATACACCTGTACAGGGTTTAGTTGTTTTATCAAAAAATTGCCTCTTAACAATTAATTATTAACAATATAAAGGTTCACACAAGATTTTGTTCACTAACTAGCAGCTTGTCAGTTGTTTTCCAGATTTTTCAAAACCTGTAATGATTTATAATACTGTTGTTTAGTTTAGAAGTTTAATTTTTAGTGAGGTATATTACTTCTATTTTTAATATTGTACTCTGGAATTTCCATTGTTCACACACAACTTTCTTAATTATGATGAGAGTGGCATTGGTGCACAGAAAGAACTTCAACCAACTTTCTACAGAGGGGAACTTGGCTATAGGCTCTTCCACCTTTGGGGCCATTGGAAGCCAAGTTGCTGATTATGGTCTTCATAGTCTCTAATGCTCAAGATATATTTATTCGAGGTAATTTGTTTCATTATTGGGTGATTAGATATGCATAACCTTTTTATTTGGTAGTATGTTTCGTTATTATGTGATTTGAAGTGCATAATCTAGTTCCTTGGTAGTCTGTTTCCTTATTAGGCGATTAGAAGTTCATGACCGTCTTTCTTGATAGTGTGTTTCGTTATTGAGTGATTAGAAATGCATAACCCTTTTCTTTGGTAGTATGTATCCTTATTATGTGATTTGAAGTGCATAATCTAGTTCTTTGGTGGTCTGTTTCCTTATTAGGCGATTAGAAGTTCGTGACCTTCTTTCTTGATAGTGTGTTTTGTTATTGAGTGATTAGAAATGCATAACCCCTTTCTTTGGTAGTATGTATCCTTATTATGTGATTTGAAGTGCATAATCTAGTTCCTTGGTAGTCTGTTTCCTTATTGGGTGATTAGAAATGCATAACCTCATACCTTGCACAATAGGTTTTATTTTGGATAAATATAACTGTTAGGTGCCTAAAATGATTTTATTTGTTTCATTATATTTTGGTTTGTAATGATTAGATGGGAGTTTTAGTGATCCTAATATTTAGTTACAACTAATCAAAGCAAAGGTTGCCAATATAGAGATGATTACATTAAATTCAATACCTTTACAGATAACAGGAGAAATTATGGATTACTAAGATTGGATGGGTCAGCTTTGTCAGAAGATGATAGTGATAAAGACTTAGTTTATTAGCCTTCATGGCAATGATATACTGTAGGCATAATATTCCGTGTACCCATAAAAAGAAATTGTTACGTTCTGTGTCAAGCGTTAACAGTAAAACGGTTCTACTCTTGGGAATAGCCTATTGGATACGTCACTGCTGATCTTATTTTTTGGGTGTTTGGAGAAAAATCTTTATTTTATCTGGATATTTACTTTATTCTAATTAAATTTAATATTATTTGATCCCCTAATCAACTTGAGCTATTTATATACACTTAAAAACTTGGAAATATATTATGTTACACTTTTAATGAACAATTGCACCTAATGTAATATTTTTATTGTTTAGTGAACATTAAATAAAAAAGTGCTACTATAACCAAGTGTGACAATTCAATATGGTGCTAAATGTTATGGTTGCAGAACCATATTAGAAAAAAAATACATTGGACCAATTAGCATTGTTAAAAACAGTCCACTGACTACAAAAATTATTACATTTTAATTTTAAAAAAATGTTTCCTTAACAATTATCATAATATGGCTATATTGAGACTAATATTAAAGTAGTTTCTTCTGATTACAATAAACAGCCAATGTATTGTCACTTAAGTAAATTAACACATTTTGTTTCACCAGAGTCAATTATTCTAGGCGTGAAGAATCGAAAACTGCAAAACAGAACCAGTGTGCTTTACTGAATTTCAGTATTACTTAAAATTAATAGGGTGATAACTCCGTTAGACTCAAAAATATTATAGGGATAGATTTTTTTGTTATCATAGTATTTAGATTCAGAATACTCAACGGAAAAGTTTTAAAATTATATAATACTGTATAATAGTTGATTCCATCTTCACTTGAGCAATTAGTTACTAACTAATACCACTTGTAAATATATTACACTTGCCTATAGTAGCATTTACTTTTATAAGTGTTAAGGACGGCCGTTTCGAGAGATGTGTCCCATTGTCAACTCAGACCGTAAATCGTTACAATAGGACACATCTCCCAAAACACCGATCCTCAACAATTATAAAAGTGAATGCTACTATAGGCAGGTGTAACATATTTACAACTGATTTTAGTTTTATAATACTGTGTTAACATTTTAGACTACATTGAGTGTAAGGACAGTAGAAAATTGTTGCTACATTGAGATCTTCTTTTGGGTTAAATGAGACGCTCATTATTTTGTAGTTTCATCAAAATCGCTATCTTATGCAGTAAATTTTAACAATTTCTTCAAAAAATGTTTTATTAGTGCCAAATTAAGGAGAAAATTTAGACATCCATCCAATTTTCTTTCCTTTACCTCCATTTAAAATCCCATATCTTTCCATTCTGTTTACTTTTGCACACTTTCACTTTGTTCTGAATTTATGTGTGAAGTACTTTCAGTTTGCACTTTTTTTGTTTTCTGATCTATAAATCATGACTTTCATATCAAGATACTGTAAAAAATGTGTATAATTTTACCATTAATAATAATGTATTACCGTCCATTCACTTCACTTACCAGTAAATATAACTCATCTGTTTGTGGCTTCATATCTTACATTTTTTTCTGGATTGTAAATCCTGTTAGACGGTTATTTAGAATTAAAATATTGAATGAATTAAAATAACATTTTATTAGTATAAATAAACATTAATGAAATTACATTTTTTATAATAAAAAATGTATAACAATAATTAATATAAATAACAAAAAAATATATTTGTTTTATAAGTAATATTTTTTTAAAACATCAATACAGCATTTATTCTATATAATTGGCTTAATTTTTTCACTTAAAACTAAAAATGTTAGTATATATTAGTATTGTTCCACAAAAAATACATCAACAGGCTGCTTTGTATAAACTTATGAATGGAATAAACCTAGCATTAATGTACATTTTAAAAACATAATAGTAGTTACAATTTATTGTTACTGACAATTTTTACCTGCCAATAAATGCATAGTGCTTTGTAATATTAAATATGGAAAGAGTGTCAAATTATATAAAATATTTTTAGGAGCAACGTAAGACTATGTTTCATTACAAGTACAGTTGAACTTGATTATAATGAATTTCTCTGGACCGAGACAATTTGTTTAAAACTGTTATTTGGTTTAGCTGTGACATAGATTGTGTGTATAAGTTTAATTAAAATAACTGTATGGAAATGTTTTATTGGTACAGAGACAAATAATACATGCAATTTACATTTACGTAAATGAAAACTTACATACTCTTTGGGTAGTAAACTATAAAAATCATCTTGATTTGAATACAATGTCTGTTACTGTGCCAGTGGTTTTCTTCGAATTAATTCATATTTCTTAAAATGTTTCTATAATTCATTAAGCAAGCTTTATCTGTAAATCAGTGGTTCATGAGATAGAAATATTGGCCCTATAGAAATTGGCCATATTTTGTTGGTAGCAAAGTTCTAGGTTAATTTTCAATTAATTATTTATTTGGTACTATTTTATTTAATACAGTAAAAGCACACACGGTATTTTTAGAAAAGTTTTCAAAACTTAAAAAGAGCCAATAAACATATGGTATAGGTCTGACCTAGGATAATGGACACGAGTCACCAAAGAATTTTAACTTGTTATCAAAAAAATAATAATCTTTTAAGTGAGTAAAAGATAAGGTCAGAGCAGTATTATACAGCATAGCAGCTCTTTTCTCTTAAAAAACTAGTTTAATAATTTTACTGCCAACTAAATCATTAATTATTACAAATAAAATGAAACATTTCTTTACCAACCATTCTTAATACTGTATGGCCAAAATAAAACTGTTCACTCTGCCTGATTTAGTGGAAGGTATAAGCTTGTTTATTCTTCATCAGTTTACAATATTTTGATAAAGCACAGTCTTATTTCCTTCTCAATGTTGAAATTAGCTCTATATTTTGATTTTATCCCTACAATAATTAAAAAACTGCACTCACAAGGTAAGAAATTAAACGCTCAATTCTGAGCCATGGCGCAGCACCCCTGACAATGCTTGGGCAATGGGATGCTTGGCGTCCCAGGTAATAGCAGTGCACACTTTGGAAACCACTGCTGTAGATTTACCACAACATTGTAACCATTCAGACAGAAAATCCAAAGCACCTTTTACTCCATTCTGCATAATTGTTTTCATGGTGATTATGTTTCAACCATAATTAGAACAACTGGCTTAGTTTTACAACCAAAGATATCTTAATCACTTAAATAATAGTTTATGACTATCTGAACTTTAGTCATAGAGTTCGGATAGTCATAAACTATTGTTTAAGTGATTAATAAGATTCACTGAACGTAATGGACTAGAAAATTAAAGAATTCAAAGATTTCTGTTATTTCATATAATCTGTAGTTGATAATTAGTCTCACTTGTAGTGAAAGATGTAGAATTTACAACAATAATCTTTATGCACTAAAGATTTGACTAAGTCATTTTAAATTTTTGAAAAAAACAGTAAATAATGTTGAGTATTGTATTACACATTAAATCAGACAGGTTTATGTGCGTGAATTATGCTTACTATATATATTATTTGAATTCTTAATAATATAAGGACTACTCACATAAATAATGTAGAAGCAAATTTAACATAGTTAAAATTTAAGTAGTTATATAGCAGAGCCTCTGTAATTCATCCCCTTCTGCAATGCGTCACCGTACCAACAAACATCATCTACCAGTCACATAGTATAGGTACAATCGTAATTTTTATGAAAAAGTGAAAGTGTGGTTAAGCTATTGTTAGAATTCGGAATTCCTAGAACAACCTTAAATGAAATCAAGAAAAATGGCAATAAAATTGAAGAGTTCATGGCAAAAATGGAAGTTTCTAATGGAGGTATTTTAAATTAAAAAGAATTACAACATCCATTCACGTTCAATTTGATGAAGCGATGTTCTCACAACAAAGTCAAGGTGATTCATTAAGCAGCCCAATTTTAATTCAGAATGCTCTTCAAACGAATTTGGTGTTGACAATTTTATGGCTAGTCAAGGGTGGCTACACAAATTTCAAGATAGACATATAATTCACCAGCCTGAAGTTGAGGTTGAAAAATTAAGTAGAGACAGTGAAGTGTTTGTACATTATTCAATGAAATTTGTTGATAAAATTGAAAGTTTATATTTAATTTATGATAAAGTATAAAACTGGAATGAGACTGGGTTAAATTGGTAAGCTTTACAAAACCTTGGCATCTTCATCTGAAGTTGCACTCCTGGAGTTAAAGCACGGAAGAACAAATTATCATTATAGTGTGTGCGAGTGACAGTGGAAGTCTAAGAAGCCACGGGCATTCAAAAATCTAAGCGTAGACCTGTTATCAGCAAAATATTTTTCTCTAAGAGTGGATGACCCCCAATATTTTCTACTTATGGTTTTGTGAATGTTCAACCCTTAAATGAAAAGTAATCTTAAAAGTAGAAAATTACCAGAAAAAGCCGGAAATTACCAGAAATTGATAATATGCAATGCTTCAGCTCATCCAACTGACCTTAAAACAGCTGACTGCACAACAGCTAAGTTTTTCCAGCAAACACCTCTTATTTGATTCATCCAGTGTTTTGGAAAGTCTAAAGCGACACTATGAAAAAATATTTTTACAAAATTGAATACTTTGTGATAGCAAGATGCAAGTACACAAATTTTTGAAAAAATATACAATTAAAGAAGTTATATTTGTGTCACATATTAGCCTTTATCTTAAATTCGGTCACTCCTTTGGTCCTGAACATGACGAATCAGATAGGTTCTACTGTGTTATGTGTGTAATAGCATAAAATATATCTATGTTATAGGTATAAAAATATTACTTCCATGATTCTTATAAAAGACTTCAACTGTATTTAAAAATAACTGAAATTTATAAAATAATAGAAAATTGGTTTTTGTGTATCCAATTAAATAACATCTAGAATCAGTTTTATTGGGCTATCAGAATTTAACAAATTCCACATAATCAATATTATGCTGTTTATTATTAATAATCACCTTCAGCTTCCTATTTTTATAGTTCCACATGATCACAATAAATATTGTCCATTTAATTTGATTAACACTTTCAGCACGGCTAGCGTTCCCGCACGCTCTGGGTTCCCTTTCGAGACAGAGAGCGTGTCGATGCGCTCCTAGCTTATTTTCATAGATACGACTAGCGCACATGCACGCTCACTCCCAGGCTAATTGAAACTTCTCTACTGTCGATACGCGTTTGTATAAAGGTTTGATTTTTACATCAATGCTTCAGAAGAGTTTGGAGAATATTGTTCCTGAGTCATTTTTAAATTCGACAATCCCAATTTAACTTTTATCCTTCAACTGTAACAATGTTTGAGGGAGTTTTATGAACAGATTTAATTTGGTTTAACTTTTATATTTTAATGGGTTTTTTTAGTTTGAACCATTTAACGCGGCAAAATATCCCGTAAAAACAACAATCGTAAAAATTAACTAAGCTTTCTGAACTAACGCAAGATTAAACGATAACTGTCCTATTAGAGTGAATGAACCAACTCGAGGTGGGAACAGACTATTGTAAATATGTATCATTGCAAAATGCTTGGACGCCCGAAAACTTAATGTGTCAATAAGATTGTAGTAAACAAATGTCAGCTTATCTCGGCTATAAATAGTCACGTACGTGACGTATGTATTATCAATGTCTCCATTTACATTATCGATCTCCGAAACACTTGGCACAAAGAAAATAAACATTCCGAGTTAAAAGTCGAGTGCTTATTTTGGTATGTAATATATTTTGGTAGTAGGGTCTTTAGGTTTGTATATAAGTTTTCTTTTTTTCTCTGTCTTTTTTATTGTTTTTTTATTTGTCATACAGTAATTTATCATTTGTATTTCTTTTTTTAAATTGTGACCCAATAAATAAAACAATAATTTAGAGTCTAATACACTGTTCTGATGTCACAATAAACATGTATATGTTAGAAATAAAATTATTGAAATGAAAACAACAGGCTTGATAGTTAGATACTATAACAAGCTATGCAACCCACACGGTGTTCCACTGCCGTCAGAGCTGAAAGTTAACAAAAAACAGACAGTAGTTTGATGAGATCACCAATATCGGCGCCGTGTTGAAAGTGTTAATGTAAATTTTTTGTTGCTAACGTTTTTGCTTCTGTATCATTAAAGATCATTGTAAAACAACCATAAACATGAATGACTAGCATCAGTTTTCATTAATTTAGCATAATGTAAAGATTTACTAATCATAAACAAAATTTTCTGTTATCTTTGTCTATCTTCAGGTACTTATTAGAAAATCCAGGCTGTTTCACAACTGTCTCTGTACCACTACACTTTTCTATTATCTTACTATAAGCCATAAGGCCTGTGATTCATAAACTGTATGGTTTGTTTCTGCTTGGAACAATATATGTAACTTATGCAAATATTTCACATTTTAAAACATATAATTAATAATAAATAATGTTAGTAAGCATTTTCTTTGATTAGGTTCAAACTCTCTGACACTTCATGATTGCTTAATTTTAGTTATTAGATTCTACTTGCAACTACAGAATAATATGTCGCTCTATATAAATATGAAATTGTATGTTTTGTGAGTGTTTTATGTAATAACCTAACCCATTCTTTAAAAAAATCCTTAATGCTCAGATGAAAATATTTTTCTTGTTAATAAACATATTTAAATAAAACTACATTATCAACAACAATAATTTTTTTTCTCAGTTTAAAGCTTTTGACTGACCACAGAATATATATATGTGTGTGTGTGTGTGTGTGTGTGTGCATTCACATGAGCGTGTGTGTGAGTATCTTATTGAGAAAGTTACTTGTCTATGAAGTTATAAAAATTCATTGTTTAATTATCTATGACTCAATGCTATATAACTATTTTAGTGTTCATGATTGTCTATTTTACGATTACAGAAAAATAATAATGAGTTATTACTCCTTAGTAATAGACTAGTAGACTGTCAGTCTCCTGTCTAGCAAAATAATCTCATAAAAATAGGTTTTTTATTTCACGAAAACTTTCTATTGTCAAAATACAAGGTTAATTTTTTTTAATGTTTAACAAAGGAGGAACGATTTTTTACATGTAGTATGGAACTACTATTTCATTAGGCTGATTCCGACAGTCATCCGTTTTCGATGATTGAACTGATGGACGTTATTGAGAAATTAAAGAGTGCAGCTCCTGGTTCTGATAACATTCATAATGAGATGTTAACTCACTGCTCTATGGCAATGAAGACCAAAATCCTCACACTGTTCAACCTAGTATGGGCCTCAGAGGTAACATTCTGAAAAAATGCAAAACTGCCAGTGATCCCCCTTCTGAAGCCTGGGAAAGTTGCATCATCAACTGCCTCTTACCGCCCCATTTCTTTAATGTCATGGCTGGGCAAGCTGATGGAGCGTCTAGTCAACAATCGGTTTTCATGGAGACTTGAAACATACATGTTGCTATGTAAACATCAGTTTGGCTTCAGATGCCAACGTAGCACAACAGTGCACTCCTATTCTTCACAAATGAAATAATCAGTGCATGAAGCTTGGTGTTAGAGTGCAATTTGTTACCAAGTTTTTACTGGACCGCTGCATAGTTGTTTTGGTTATCTCATCGGAGTATGCAGTTGAAAACAGAATTCCACAAGATGGAATTATTTGTCCTAGTCTCTTCAACATAGCTCTCCATGATCTGACCAGCAGTCTCACTCCTGATGTCCATGGCAACTACCATCCTAAGACCACCCTAATTGCTGTAATGGAGGTGGAATTAGGTGTGATACCCATCATGCTCTATATTGACAAACGGATCTGGTCGAAGTTTCTGGCTATAAATACTCTCCAACCCGCTCACAATGCAAGAAATGGTATTAACAGAATTAAACAGTCCTTGATTTGTCTGCCATGTTGCCAAATTCTGTCCCCGAGCATATACTTGCTTTTTATCATGAATCGCCCACTACCTGGTTAGGAATAAAAATTATTTTGAACCTGCCAAGCAGAAGGAGTAAGCAGGACCCACCTAGTAGTTCTGAAAACTGAAACGTTGGAAATGATACATACCAGCTACAATCATCATGTTAGAATTTACACTGATGGCTCACTTGACAAACAAAAGAGAACATCCAGAGCAGGTTTTTTCAACGAATCTACTGATATCTACTTTTAAGGCCCTGCAAACTCGCACTCTAGTATGGACACAGAGCTTCTGGCGCTAAATATTGCGTTGGCAAGTTGCTTCGAAACAAAGGAGGAGAAAATATGCATATCTACTGACTCCAGATCTGCCCTCCAGGCTCTCTTAAATTCATCTACAGGGGACTACTCCCTTCGCATTGCTGAAATAAGAACATTTGCTAACAACCTGGAAGACATGGGGAAGGACATAACTCTTCAATGGGACCCGCTCATGGTGAAATACCAGGAAACGAAAGGGCCGATGAAACAGCTAAAGCTGCAGCCCATATGGACCCAACATTTAAAGCCAAGTATCGACTCATGTATTGTAAAAGCTTGGCAAATAAATACTTTCATAAATGTTGGACTGAATCTTGGAAAGAAGAGGCTGCAGGTCGTCACCTTTTTCAATTTCAGTCTGAACCGGTGAGTGAGGACAAATTCAGAGAAGTTTCATGTCTGATTGCAGCTTTTGCAGCTAGCACAATCCGGCTATCTAGTGACGGAGGAATATTTATTTAGATTTTTTCTTTAGAATTCACCAATCTGTACACTTTGTGAGGGTGAAGATGTGTTTGTGACTGCATGAACCCCATACCAATGATGGACTTCCTGAGAGCTGAAATGGCAACATGGCAAAATATTCTCATAAACAAGAAGGATTGGGGGCTGCAAGGATAATATACCTTGGACATCGGGCTATCGGCTACTCTTGAAGCTAGATGCCTGTGCAAAGAAGTAAAAAATAATGTTATATTTTTTTAATAGAAAAAAACATTTTTAATTCACAGCTTTGAATTGAACTAAAAACATGATTATCCAACAATATGGCACTAGTTTCATTTTCCTGTATGTTTTGTAAAACCAGCTGGACTAAAACAGCTGGTATCTGAATAAACTAAAAACAAGAGAAGTACATATACAGTAACCTATATTTTACTAACTATTAGTACATATGTATAAAGGAGGGTTAAAAATACATATTAGTAAATGAATTGTAACAAAAGTGAAACATTACATAATAACTGCAATTTACTTCACTGAACACTGTTTGTGGGGATCTCCTTTGGTTGATCTGGGTTTTATGTTTTCGGTTGATCTGGTGGTGTTTGGATATGGGAGATTATACTAAATAGTACCAATATGACCATAGTAAGTTAGCCCTTTCAGGACATTTACCTAGAGCCATCTGTGACAAAAAAATAGGCTCTCTCAATAACAGTACTCTTAAATATGAACACTAAATTTTGCTATTTTCAGTAAAAAAATGGAATAAATTTGTTACTACTTTTGATATTACTTGGCAAAAAAACCAATACTTACTGATATTTTTCAGCAGATGCCTTTCGTACTAGATCAGTGCATTGTTCAATGCTCTGAGCCTGAGGTGTATTGGTGTTCATAGAGTAGTTGTTAATTATATGCTCAAATATAGTATTTAATTATGAGTGTGTCTTGTCATTTAGAATGCCTTTTTTGATGTAGTGAAGGACTTTTAGATTAGTGTCTATGTTGGTGTGTGTGTGTGTAGAGTATTTTGTATGAGTATGGCGAAGTTTGATTTGGGTTGTGTTTTTTTTTAATGTTCCGTGTGGTAAAGTTTATCCCTGTTTGACCTATGTAGAATCTAGGGCAGTTGCTGCGTGTGATCTTGTATACGTTTGTTATGGTGGGTTTTTGTACTGTGTAGGTAATTTTTAGTTGTGTTCGATGTTTTAAATGCTACTTTGTGTTTAAGGCTGCAGAGTTAGAATTTTATAAGGTAGTATTGATAATTCAAGGTAAGTGGGACCAAGGATTCCTCCAATTACCAAAAACTTGGATTACACAGAAATATGTTCCTGTGCATTAGAAAAAATACTATAATATGTTCCTGTGCATGAACTCTAATACTATAATTGAAAATGGACTAATTAAGTTTAAAGAACTTTATATGAACATTTCTTGAAAGCAGGACCCATTTCTTTTGCATACCTTATTGATATAACATGTCTTGGAAGCCAGACTCATTTACTTTGCATACTGTATGGCTATAAATATTTCTTGGAAGCCTGACTCATCAATTTCTTTGAAATAGATAAAATAAGCTCAAATAGAAATAGAATCGAATTTAATGGAAGCTCGAAATAGCAGGACTCCGAATTTCGAGATTATAATGTAAATGCAAAAATTTATTAGGAGAATAAAAAGAATACAGCTTGTAAATGGATGGTTATTTCATCAGTAGCTATGGATCGTCATTCTTCCTTGAGTATAGTATTTAAAAATGACTGTCTCTTGTTTACAAATTTAAATGTGATAACTGATACAGAATTTTGAGAGCATACTTCTTGTATTATAGTTTCAATCTATCAAAAATGTATATGGCCTTGTAATATAACTTCCCTCTGTTACCAGTACCCAGGGATCATTATAACTTCTCCTAACTAGTTTCATTTCCAACTAAGTCCTACTTTTATCTATATCCGATTGGTGCTTCTTAATCCTTGTTCCCACACAAAGATTTAATGGATAAACAGATACCTTCCAACCTACCCAATAGAAACTAAGTCAACCTCTTTAAGTGACTTTGACATATGATCCTTCTTTGTATGTCAGACCATAGAATTGTAAATAATATCCCTAATCCTGTTATTATCTTATACTTCAAAGGCAGTAATAGCGAAATTGAGTCATAGAAACTTGAGCAGAAAAACGAACAAACCAAAAATGTTCTAATACATCTTATATTTAACATGTCTTATCCCTTTTTATTACTTTTTTATTATTACCAGCTCAGCAGTAATTCTTATGATTTCTTCAGATTAAAAATATTGTATTAATGGCATATTCGTCATTACAAATATTTAATGTAAATATTTTAGTATGGAATATTTTTATTTACTATTCTTCATGGAGCTAGTTTAAAAATCTTTTTTTTTTAATTAGCACAATGAAGCATTCCAGATGTTTAAATAGTGGAATGCTATGCCAATATGTAAAAGACAAAGGATAGAAGAAATTGAAATATAATATTCTCTAAATAATTAAACTATTCTAAAAACTAGTTATAATTCTAATAAATTGTAGAAAAAATATAAACATTTTAAATGAATCTAATTATGACAAAAGACTAAATATTTTAATTCTTACAACTAAACAACTGTACATCATATTTTTAAAAATATTTGTTCAGACTGAATCACCTGATGTAGATAAAACGCTAGTGCTAAAATTTAAGAAAAATAATTTTCACTCAAAACAGTGGTTTGAATATAAATACATGGTTTACTGAAGGAGAAACATTGTCCTCTGAAGCAAAGCTCTAGAGCTAGAAATACTGTGCTGTGCAGAAAGTTCTCATGAGATCAACTAATGTAATTCCTGCATCAAACAGATTATACTCGGCCACGTATAGCACATGGCTGTTTCTTGTCACCTGTTGTCTTGTTTTTAGTTTATATGATTGTTGAAGTGAAATATAAAATAACAAAGTACTGTCTACAATAGTTTCAAATAATAAGAGTAAAATTTAGCAAAACTTGAGTTTAGATAACCATAAAAGGTGTTATAAATAATGATATATTACAAAAAAAATTAGATTAAAACTACCAATATGATGGGAACTGAGTTCACAAACCATAGTTGAAATTCAGTGTCAGCTAGGTCTACTGGCCATGACTGTAGATGTAAACGTCTGTGCATTTTACTGTTTAAAGATGAATACATTATTATAAGTACTGTGTAATGCTTTTCATTTTTTAAAGACAAAAATAGTCAAGATATTTTTTCCTAAAGTCGTATAGAAAGAAATGCAAACAGCTTATCTCTTGAAATATATGATATCAAACTCATTTTTAATAAAAGTATATTTGTAAGATTTGAGTTATTACGAATGTTTCCTACTCATGTTATTCTCGCAAATCTAATTCAAAAGCAAGTAATTGAAAGAAGTGATATCCACAAAGAGATGTCCTAATCTTTAAAATAAAATTGACTCCAGTTTTGATCATGGCAAATGAAAGAAACTCCTTTTTGTAAGTTTAAATGGGGAACAGATTTCATTTTCTAAAGAGCTTTTATTTCAGTGTCTGGAACATCAAACAATTGTGGTAAAAATAGAAGTGGATAAACCATTCCTAATGGAATGTGCAAAGAATTTATGGTTACACAAGTGCTATCCAACAGAAATGTCTCAAGGAAGCATTATTTGCACAAATGTTTAAATTTTAGATAAATGTTTATTAGCAACCATCCTACGTGCAAGGGTGGAATATGATATTACAATTATGTGGTGTACTTCCATGAAAATATTTATTCAAAATTTTGTCAACCTCAAGTGGATGTATATAAAAAATGTGAAATTTTAAATTTAATATTGAGAGGCCAGAACTGTTTCATTAAATATGCAAAAATTAATACCATTTAACATTAATTACAGGATATTTTCATATCTTTCAACAATGTGTCTATTCATAATATGAAAACCAACAAAGGAATTTTCATATCATGAGGGACAGATAAAAAATCCCCTGGCAAAAGTTTCAGCCTACTAAATGATTATTTGACCAAGGAAGATTTGAACAAAATAAAATCTTTTCTGATTCTTGTGGTGGCCAAAAAATGACTCACACCATTCTCCCCTATCAGTGCAGTTTTACTGAAAAGAATTTTGATATCATTTTTAATTACTTTTTGGACTTCTTTTCTACTTTGGGACTTCAATCTAGTGAATAGCAACATAAGAAATAATGATTGAATTTACAGTCCAGATCAACAGAATGAACCTAAAACTGCAGAGTAGATTTGCCAATACACACGTTTTGATACAGAATAAACAAAACAATAAGTTACCATTAAATTCTTTTAAAAATTAAATTTATCTACATTTTACTTTTAAAAAACACTAAACTGACCTTCAAAAATGGTTTTTTAGTTCTCGAGGAGTTTTCTTACACTTATATCCTATCTGCATCAAGCAATCCAATTATTATTTTAAAATGCATCAAATTATTAATATAAAAATATACTAAAGGGAAGCACTTCCAAAATATCATAGTTTTGATTCTTAAAAAAAATCATCCCTAAATTTATCTTAAGAATTAATACCATTTACAAATAATATAACAATTGGCTACTTAAATATGAATGAGCTTTAAAAGATGAGATCATGAGTTATATGCAGAGTTTAACAGGGACTTCTGTTTCTCTGACAAGTCGTTCGACTGTTTGGACTAGAACAACACCTAAGATGAAAGCACCAGTTGACATGAATATGACAGACCCAAGGACGGACCAGCGCGCTCGGGGTGTTATCAGTGTAGGGTCTCTATGCAGATTTACTTGCAGTAAACAAATACCTGAAACAAATTTTAATTTTTACTTTTAGTAAACTACAAAACTAGTTTTAAAGCATGAAAACCTGCAGCACAAATACAAAGATCAAAATGGTATGAATTATTACAATATTTTATATGAGAGATCTAAAATTTGAATGAATTTCACTTTATGTAGTGGAATTAGATATACTGTAGCTTAAAACTTAGCTAGAAGTTTTGGAGGTGTCAATCAGCCTAACAGCAGTCTGAAAATGTGTGGTTCTGTCCATCCTTTGTGCTTGTATATGATTTTATATATTTGTATTGTCTAATAAAAAAACAATAGCTGATCTAAGACAGAGTCTTTAGTTTTTGGTGTGAAACTTCATCTAAGAACTATTTAGTAAAGCTCAAAGACTTCAACAATGCACTGCCTTTAACATGCATGTCAGTTCCATTCCTGTTGCATGTGGGGAAGGTCTTTGTGGTGTTTCAGGTGTAGAAACTCTTAGTTATTAATCAATTGAGATAGAAACAAGTGTATGCTTCAATGCACTTATTATGGACTGAATGCCAAGACACAAGGGTGATTTACAGTAATGAAATATTTTGAACACTTTGTATATATTTCAGTATATATTTGAACTCTTTGTCCTTCACCGACAAGACAGAGAAACTACAGTAATATGAGTTACAGATATATATAGATGTACAGGTATTCATATTGTTTCATATATTGTTGTATAAGCTTATAGATTATAACTTTGATATTTGTTACAAAAAATAAATAAATTTAGCAGAACCTCGATATTTCTGACCTCATTATTCCGGATCTCCGCATAATCTAAACAAGTTTTTATGGTATTTTTTGATTTTTTAAAAATTGATTTTTGACGTTAAAAGTGTAATTATTGATGTTAAAATATTATTTCTGGACATAATACTGTACGTTTATAAGCCTTACAGTCAGGTACATAACGTAAAAGTACTTGTCTTTTTATATCGTGATCTTCACTAGCCACTATTCTCAGCATAGTGCTTAAATATGACCGTAAAATGTAATACAGTGCAGTATCGAGATGAGATAGTTCGCTAATCTACACTTAAGAAATAAACCAAATACAATCATTAACAAAGCAACAAAAATAGCCGAACTACACGTAATTAAAGAAAACATTAAATCTGCTTACCATAAAAAAAGTCAAATCAACTTACAACTTTACACAACCAATTTAGAAATAATGAAAACCTTTGATAATCTCACACCTATAATACACGAAAAAATACAACAAACCATAATAAAACACAAAATAAATACAATATAGACATAACAAAAAAAAGAAAATCTAACAAAACAACATAACCTAAAAAATAGACTAAACCAATCCAACACCCAAACCACACCTCTAAAACAAAAAATTCATAAACCTAACTAAAACCCAATTCACTGAAAAAGAAAAAATAATAATAACAAATGCTTTCAAATATAACCTACCCAATTTTAACAAAAACCAAATAATAAAAAACCTAATAGTTGACACAGAATCTAACCCATAAAATTACCCACCAAAACACTGAACACATAAGAAACAATATTAATAATAAAATTAACGTAATAAAAACCCTAAAAAACAAAACAATATATAAACAAAAAAGAAATTATGAAACTCAAAGAAAAACTAGAGAACAACGACTACGTAATATTAAAATCAGATAAAAAAACTTTATAAAGTCAGTGCAACGGAAATATAATGGACAACGTGAAATATCACGATATATATATATTGCCCTTTATTGTGATAAGGTCTACCAACCAATACCTCTATGTGGTTCCTGTTAGAGGTATTGGTTTGTTTTTAGGCTAGTTTATAGGTTATGTCGTTTTTTTAGATTTTCGATTTTTTTGTTATGTCTGTTTTGTTATGACATATATATATATATATATATATATATATGGTATATATATATATATATATATATATATATATATATATATATATATATATATATATATATATATATATATATATATATATATTTAACATTATCCATTGTTTTTCCGTTGCACTGCTTTATGAAGTTAATATATTACTTATGTGAGTAATTTTATCCACCATTATTGGTGGATTATATCCAAACCATTATATCCACCAAAATTACTCACATAAGTAATATATTAACTTCATATATATATATATATATATATATATATATATATATATATATATATATATATATATAGGTTAGTTTTGGCTGGTAAAGATTATTTAGATTCTTTGGACTAGGAGACTGACAGACTTACCTTGGTAAGAGTCCACTCTGTAGTCTTAAATAGAAACACATACAAGCACTTAACCAATGATATATTTCAACCACACAGTGGTCTTTGTCAATCAAAGAGAAATATATATATAGGTTAGTTTTGGTTGGTAAAGATTATTTAGATTCTTTGGACTAGGAGACTGACAGACTTACCTTGGTAAGAGTCCACTCTGTAGTCTTGAAATAGAAACACATACAAGCACTTAACCAATGATATATTTCAACCACACAGTGGTCTTTGTCAATCAAAGAGAAAACACAAAAAGAAATATGAGAGAATGAAATGATATTTATCACATATGAAATGAGAAACGTTTCACATATCATTGATTTGTAAGTTTATAAATATTTTTTATATAGAACAGAAATATAAACATATGCTCTCTCTAAAAAGTAATGCTTCAGATCCGATAAATACTATCCAAGATCCATAAGAAGTAAAAGTTTTAAAACCAAATAATTTACATTTTAAGGAATTTACTTTATAATTTACTTCCTAGTAAAAATGAGTTTATCTAAGTGTACCAATGTTTGTACTTAACTTCAACAAAGTCCGTTCTTAAGAGTTATTTTACAACTAAATATTTAGTCAATATTTCCGACTTAATTTTTAGGATTTGTGAATTTTTGAAAATAGTGAAAATCAATATAATACAAGATTAAAATTTATTTGTGAAGTTAATATATTACTATTGTAAGTAAATTAAATAAAATTTATTTATTTAATTATTAAAGTATATAAAGGTAAACTTCTTTCTCTGAACAATTTTTTTCGGTTGGAATAATCAACTCAACTTCAATAAAATTGATAAAAAGTAAATGTCTCGGCCCGTAACGCCTGACAAAATGCTCCTAAAATAACATCATGTTTTTATGCCGCCGGCGTTTATCTTTCAAACAAAAACCATCATAATTGTATCTGTAAGTGTGAAGCTAGTTGTTAATACTGTGCATTCATTTCTTCAAAAGTAGCTACCCCGGTTGAGTAGTACTAATAAACATAAAACATTACTAGACAACAATGTCGGGCCTAGCGGCCTGAGGTATTCTGTTCAGCCTACTGGCAGTCGGTGTTGGGTAAATTGGCCTGACCCTGCAGCTAAAGTGTTAAAGCACTTTGTTATTACAGTATTATTGTGTTATTAGAGCAATGATGGTTAACAGAAACTGACGGTTTAAAGAGTGATGGTTGAACAACGTTTTACTGTATACATACCATCTATGTATGTATATATTACAGTGGTACACCAAATCTAGAGAGCCTCCTAACTTCAACATCAGATAACTCGTTTTACCTTTTTTTTAACGTCTACCATTTTTAACAACTCCATTTACCTTCATTCTGACAGACTATTTATATCTGGTTTAAATTAATAAATATTTATAAAAATAACATATTAGTACTACATCATAAACTATAAATCTGTGACATTTGGATATTTAATCTTTTATATACATCTGTAGTTCACTTCCGTCTTTTCTTCTTCTTTTTTGATTGAAAAAGAGCATAGTATGATCAAAATATTTCAATAGTGTGTATGTTTTTTATGTATGTCTATTTATTTCCAAGAGATTGCAGGTTTAGACACTCAAGGCTACCATTAAGGTTATTAACATATTTCATTAAAAATAACAAATTCAATTAATTTTACTCTTAACTAAACTAATAGTATTTATATATCTAAAACTTAAATGACAAATTTAATACTAAAATGATAAATGATTATGTTGTTATAACCAATGTCTGGCACTTACTAACCGGGTAATATAAAAATAAAGACTGCAGCCAAACTGCCAAGAGCATCAATAACTACACCAATATCAGGGCTGACAACTGCAAGTAATACTGTTAACACAAACCAAACTGTTGCTATTGAAATCCTTCGCTTCTTTTCTCCAGTTGCCAAATCTCCATCTTGCAACAGCCCACACCACACATTATTCACAGCTTCTCTAGAACAAATATAAGTACAAAGTAAATTATATTTTATTAAATAAAAGTATTATATATAACCTTCATACATAGACACGCATGCACAAGTGCACGCACGCACACACACACACACACACAAACACAAACAAACACACACACACACACACACACAAACACACACACACACACACACACACAAACACTAACCCCTGTTTAAAAAGTATAAGACCTACTTGGTTTCCCCTAAGCTAATAAAGCACTGCAAATAAGATTTAATTCCATTTCTGCAGTCATTGGACTGGCAATGAGAAAATAACATACTGTAAGGCCAAAAAATTTAAAATTTCATACCTTTTCATATGTATTGCTAGCTATGAGGTAGCTATATATTTTGAATGGCATAATTTAATTAAATCTTCAAAAGAATCGAACTTAATCAAAGATTAAGCTTTGAAAATAAGTAAAATTTAATTACCTTCCACAATATAATAAAATAGGATATGTTGTGATTGTCTTGATTGCAATGGCTAATATTCCAACTAACACAGTAACTTTAGCACCTCCATATGACTGAAGTATATCACTGGATACCAAAGATCCAAATGTAAGATACCCATAGCAACCTGTCAACGTATAAGCTGCAGTGCAAACAGCTAGAGCGACAGCTACAACAGTACTGAAGGAAGTAACAGAACGTTCTTTCATACAAGAGTAGATGGGTATAGCACTCACATGACACTAAGACAGAAAGCAAGGAAATTAGAATACAAAACATAATTTATATACTAATATAAAACAATAAATAAATTAAAATTGGAAAACAATGAGGCTACTATTTTCTTGAGGGATGTATAAAAGAAGATAAGTCAAAGATGAAAACAACAAAATTTAACTGTTCTGTCATACTGAAGTCAGGGTAACTTGTAATCCCACAGATGAAGAGTTTCATAAATGAGGTAGGCCTAATCTTTATTGGCATTACAAGGAGGTTCCTATTTACTAAATTTCTATGTAAGGGTGTGGATAAATAATAACAGGTAGAATTACAGTTTCTAACGTACTATGATTAGAGAAGAACAGAGATGTTTCAAAACTGGCAAGAACAGAGATGACAGCCACTTGAAAACCTGTCCTCCAATAGAGGTAGTCTGGTTATTTATACAGTGGTTTTATTTCTTTCAAGTTATTAGTATAACCCTTCGAGGAGCAAACAAAATTTTGAGGGTATCCCAAAACTGATACATGGCCTTTGAGTAGTTGGTATCAAATCTGCATAGTTTGGTACTATGTGTATTTGTAGACATTCGGGAGAAAAATCATAAATTTACCTCTATAAGAGATCTTTGTGTTTTTTATGTCAAAATGTTTAAATATCCTTTTTTTATCCCTCTTTATTGACATATTTTAAAAAATATCTTTTTAAAAATTATACATTTTTTATATGTTATAAGTGCAATGTATTTAAAAAAATGAATAAATAAAAAATAAAGTTATGATTTTCTAAAAGTCTAAAAACATTTTAATTTTTTTATTTTAATCTCCCCCTTATTTAAAGCATAGGAAAAAAATCACGCCATTTGGACAAGAAATACAAAAATATAAGACGGTTACAAATTATAAATCTTGCTAGCACTACCACATGTAGCTTAGAACAGTTTCCAATTAAAATTACTCACATTACATTCCACTTTATTATGATACACATACAGGGCTAATAATCCAAAAAAGGTTCATTATATCTACACTATGTACACATTAGGGAAAAAAGATTAATGTTTTAATTTTAGACGCTATACCATGGAAAACTTGCATCTTTCGTGGATAAGTAAAAGGCAAAGTAAAAATAAAATATATATTGAACCCCCAGCTAGCGCATCGTACATTAAAATCTTTTCTTTTTCGAAAATAAGTCATTTTACAAGTATTTTTACAGTTCCAAGCCAATAATATTTTAAAGTGAAAATCTTTTATTAAATGGGTTAAGAAATACAAAACCAAATTAATACTGTAAAAATCTTTCAATTTCCGGTAGTGCAAAAGACCCAAAAATCAGTAAAATGCACACTGTAGCATATTAACAGAAGGTGTGGTTTAGCTGTGTTGTGTGTTAATCCATTTTTGTTATTTTACTCTACACTCTATTTAATTGTAATGTAATTATCATATGTGTATTTTAAGGATATAAAAGAACAAATGTTGGTTAACCTATAATTTTAATAACATGTTTATTGAAATTTAAAAAAAACCTAATTGCAGCCAAACACATATTAACACATAAAATAATTATTTGACTTATGAAAAACGTCTTTAACTATTTCTGAGTGGTTAAATTGAAGTTGCACTTGCTGTCAAACTTTGACAACGAAGCTCTGGATGCTATTTTTGAGATGCTTGAGTCACTAACTTAAACGCAGGGTTCCACATGTCACTTAAATGTGACATGGAGATTTTCCAAAGTTCCATTCCTCAGAAGTTTCACCAGCAGTGATTTTAACCCCAACTTCATCATCAGATACTTTCCGTAACAATGGTGGTGGTGAAATTTCAGTGGTGTTCCAGCAGTTGCCTGACTTTATCGCACTATTTATGTCTAGAAGGTACTGTTGATACTCAAAACAGTGCGATTAATATCTGGTAGTTCCCAATCAACACATACAGAATCAACTATTAAATGCTTTTCACACTTACTAAACAGGGAGCCAATTAGGTTACTAAATGTCTTTGGCCCAGTTGTTTCACCCTCTAGGTTTTGAATTAAATGCCGGAACGGCAACTTGTTGAAATGAGAAAAACATATTCCTTAATGCAGGACTATTCTTACTTGCTTTTCATTAACCATTTTTATCTTACCATTTTTCCAACTCATGTTAATAAAGGTACCATCACATCCCACTACGTCAAGTTCGTTTAAAGAAATACCACCTTCCGTCGTATAAGAGATAATACTATAAGCGATATCTCAAGCATATCCACTTGCAGGTGTGAAGTGGCCAGGTTCTTGTATTATGGAATAACGTTATTTTTTTTATTGTCCTTCTAAGATGTTTTTCAATGACATTCTCTATTACAAGGGTATTATCTTTCCTTCTATCAAAATAAAAACCTTGGAGGGGTTTGCATTCCTCTGTGCTCTGGTTTTGAAGTTCTCTGTGTTTAGCTTTTTTTCCTCTTCTTATTTGACTTTATCCAACAACATGCGAGTGGTCATCATTAGTTATGAACCTATACTTTTCAGCATGCTTAAGGCTACATCAGCTTATAAAAACGCTATAACTTAATGATATTTAAGGCTTTTGTACTACCGTCAATCAAGAGATATTGTCTTTTTCACATTTACTTGCTATTTTTAAAACCTTTAATTAAACAATTTCCACTATAGTATTTTAAAATATTATTGACTAGGCACTGTAAAATAATTGAAAAATGGCTTGATTTCTGAAAAAATGACATTTTAGGTATGATGCGCTAGGAGGGGGTTCAATATATATATATATATATATATATATATATATATATATATATATATATTTACTTATCTACCCCAAAGGCAAGTTTTCTATAGTATAGGGTTTAAATAAAACGTCATTTTTTTTTTGACCGAAAAAAAGGGGGTAGGTCTAAATGTACCAGTGTATGCCAGCCTGTTGTTTAGCCTGCTTTGGTTGGCCAGGCAAACCCTCTTTACTGTCCCTATCTGATGAAGCAAGTACAAACATACAAGCCTTACTTTCATTTACAGGAAATATCAGTGAATTTAATGGTTCATCAAAATTTGGATTTTAAGTAGGGTCTATATCTAATCCTCATAAAAAATGTTGGAGGAATCATCGAAATCAAAGGCTTATCAAGCAATCTGTCAAGTTCTCTTGTTCTCACCTTCTCCTATTTCATAATGAGAAACTACCAATCTAATAATAAACTTACAAATCACAGCACATTTCATAAAAAACTACATTAAAATATTCAAACATTAAGGCAAAACGTAAAAAAATTAGTCTGCCCAGTCAAGCTGGCAGCAAATAGCTTGCCACCTATCTGAACAGTTGATAGTGTTATTTTTACGTAGTTATTTTTGTAATTTTCAATGTTATTTTGGGTTACGGGAATCAATACAAATTATTGTTTATGAAGTAAATTTTATAATAAAAATGTATTTTATGATCTATTAACATAGTAGTTTCTTAAATAATAACTTGAGCTTTGCCAACCAGATATCTCTCAGTGGTCCTATTTGCATATTTTTTCATTGTCCAGAAATCGACCAACTGGTCCTTTTCACTTACGTTCTTACTGTCCAAAATTCCTCTAGTTGGTCCTCAAAGGGTTAAAGAATGTCATTTAGATTTTAGATTGTTAAAAAGATGATGGGGATCAACAGGAAAAAGGAAGTTAAATCAAGTGAAAAAACTGAAATATATGATATCCTATAAATATAATTGATCTGTAATTCGAAAGTAGAAACGAAGGATGGTAAAATAGCCTTCATTGTCAAAGACATCATATAATAAAAGATATAATATATTTAAATCTCAGAAAAAACAAAAAAGGAAGAACATACTACAGAAATGTTTCGATTAGGCTTTAGCAATACATAGTGTTGAAACCTAATCATTACAATAAAGAAAAGAATTTAAAAGGTGAACATGATGAATATTGGAACATGTTAAATGTACAAAATATTAATGAATGAATTAATTAATAATATTATGTTATAAAATACATTAGAAATTATGAGTAAAGATTGAAAGATAATTAAATTAATCAAGAAAAGAAAACAAACTGCAGATCTATTAGGATTATTTTTAAAATAAAATAAAATGTATCATACTAATCGATATACTAAATTTGTTTTAAGATAAATAATGTATATAGTATGATTACTTTATATTTACACTCAACCTTGCATAATAGTTTTTGAGTTATAGTTACACTCAACTCTTGACCTAAAAAACTTTTTCCAAAACTGAAATTTGATTTATTATATTTTAAGCTTTAAAGGAAACAATAAACACTGACCCCTACTATATCCAAACACTATTCCAAGAAACAAAGGAAAAAATATTATTTGATACTAGGCAAAGTTTATTCAAACATATATATATATATATATATATATATATATATATATATATATATATATATATATATATATATATACCATTACATCACAAGAAAAATGGATGATTTCATTATTCTTTACAATTGCAATACCTTAATAAAACCAAATGTATGTTTACCTGATATCCAAAACAAATGACTGGTACTACATAGAATAAGTCAGTCCAATGGTCTGGTTGTACTTTAATTGGACCAGGGATAAAACCACCAATATAATACTGATACACAACTAGTCCAACGACGTACAATACAGCAACTACACCTAAAGAACTGCAAAGATACAGTAATAGAACAAGTTGAAATATATATATTATTTATTTTCAATATGTGAATTGCTATTACAAAGTAACATTCAATAATTTGGGAATATATTTATCTAAAATACCATCTGTGTATAGTGGTGTGGGCCGGGAATATTCCCACTTGGAGGGGACTTATAATATGGAAATATTGCCGGGAAATTCCCAAAAAGGGAGAATTTATAAAAATTCTTAGATTTTGAGCAACTTAACACTAACTGAACTATTAAAAACCTTAAAATAAGTTAATGAAGTACGTTTAAATAAGTTAATGAAGTACGTTTCTACACTTTTATTCAACAATTAATGTTTATAGTACATAAATTACCTTCATAAACAAGTGGCAATTTATAGAATTAAATTCCTGGACCAGTAAAAACACTGTGACTGGTATTACAATATCAGATATTTTATAAAAGAAATCATACATCTACTATGTATACTTTTTGACAATCACCTTTTATGTAACAGAGTAGAATCATCCTATAACAGTTAAACACTAAGGATATCACAATTACACTATCCGGGCTCTTATATCAACCTCCTAGAGTTCAAATGTTAAAACGCTACATTTTTATAAGATGTTTACATCACAATTTTAAATAAGCTTTTAAACTTAAAGTTTGAAAGCTAGTTTGGTTGCAATGGCCTATAACTGTAAGAGGGAAATTTAGTTTCTACAGTTTGGGAGAGAATTTTTTTCTCCCTTTCAACCCCTAGAAAATTACCGTTATCTCTATGTATCGCTCATCCCTTTATAATCTACTCTAAACCAATCTACATTGGTTGTACACCTAGCTACCTTAAAAAAAACAAATGTTTTACTTTAAAGCCATGTAACATGTATGGATGGATACCCCATTATGATATTTCTGTCTTGAAAGCACTACTTTTCATAAATCCACTATGGAATAATTATTTAATGTTGTATTTAATTAATTTATTAGGCATATTTATAATTTAATATATATTAAACATAAGTAAACATTAATAAACTTTGTAACACTTAAATATTTATCATTTCTGGACCTAACAAAAATGAAGGAAAGACAGCCTCTTCAGTTTTTTCATGTCAGTTTCTTTCAAGACAGCCTCTTCATGTCTTTATGAGACTGAATCAGTATATGATTTTCAAAAAAGTGAAAAAAGTTACATTTTGTGATAATATTAATTAGAAACCAGAGCCTGTTATTTTAAATAATGTGTTTAAAACAAACCACTAATTACAGAACAAATTAGTGCAATTACAAATTAAGTGTTCTATAGTTCTGGATTGCCTGTTGACGTGATTCAGATTTTCAATAATAATTTCACAATGTTTGGAAAGGCACAATACAACATACTCAATTTGTATATAATGAATTTAGTTAGCATATAAGATATTATAACCACTCTCACATGTGGATGTATCCACAAACACTTATTTAAATTTTTACTTATAATACAGTAATACCCCAATTAGTGCGCTTAGTGTTGGAGATGTGTTCCTCACCCATACAGTACTGAATGAAACAACGTTATCAGGGTCAACCAATTACGTCAATATGTTGAGTGTAATGTACATTTGGAAATACTGTAATATACTTCTATTTCTTCTTTTGTTTTTTATAAATTTGGGTTTCAATATTTCTCAAACTCACTTCTACCTGCCTTATAACTAGTAATGTAACATCTAAACTGATATTCCTCCTTAGATTCAATGTTGAAATGTTTTGAAAGTGACATTTAGTAAACTTGAATGAAATAGACAATCTATATTTTCACAGTTTCTCGCTCAACATGACTGAGACTGAATGACTTATTATCATAATTACGGATGATAGAGTAACATATAGTGTAAGTAGATAGTGTATGTAGCCTACATAATAAATTGTTGTAATAAAAGTAATAGGCAGAATATTTATTTATACAAGACAGTAGTCACACAGGTAGGAACAAACTGTTGTCATTCTAGTTGCGTAGAAAACAATACATATATAAATACATTTGCCAGTTTTTTGCCAATTACTACAATGAGTCAATATAAATTACTGGTAACCTTGAAGACAAATGAATTATTACATTTGTTGATTCCATCTTCACGTGAACTACTAGTTTTCACTAAAACACCTCAACAAATACAGTCGAACCTCTATATAACGAACCTCCAGATAATGAAATCCTCTATATAACGAATTTTTATCTTGTCCCATGACATTTTAGAAGTTATACTGCTTATTTACCTCTATGTAACGAATTTCGGACCTCTCAATAACAAAGTTTTTTCTCCATTTCAACCGGAGAAATGTAGTGTTGTATAGGCAGCTCACAATGGCATTTCCAGGAAATTGTTTATTTTCAGCAGGGAGGTCAACAAAACCAAGAGTGGTAGGCGAAACACATGTCGGCAATTGACTGCATGTTATAGTTCGGTTCAGTTAACACGTTCAGCACGGCTAGCGTTCCGGCATGCTCTGGGTTCCCTTACAGATGCGCTCCCAGCTTATTTCCTTAGATACGGCGAGCTCACGGGCACGCTCACTCCCAAGCTAATTGCAACTTCTCTAGTGTCGATATTTGTATAAAGGTTTGATTTTTACGTCAGTGCTATAAAAGAGTTTGAAGAACATTGTGCCTGTTTTTAAATCTAACCATCCCAAGTTAACTTTTGATGCTTCAACTGAAACAATGATTCAGGAAGTTTTATGAACAGATTTAATTTGGTTTAACTTTTATATTTTAATGTTTTTTTTTTTAGTTTGAACCATTTAATGCTGTAGAATATCCAGTAAAAACAACGACCATAAAATTAACCAAGCTTTCTTAACTAACGCAAGAATAAACAATAACTGTCCTATTAGAGTTAATAAACCAACTGGAGGTGGGAACAGACTATTGTAAATATGAGTCATTGACAAAATGCTTGGACGCCCGAAAACCTAATGTGTCAATATAAGGTTGTAGTAAACAAATGTCAGCTAATCTCGGCTATAAATAGTCTCGGACATGACATATGTATTATCTATGTCTCCGTTTACATTATCGATTTTCTATGGCTTAGTGGAACACGTGGCACAAATGTTGCTAGCTTAGTTACTTATTTTCATTCGTGCCGTGGGTTTGTCATGCTGTGAAAAAATGTCAAAAAGAAAGTGTTTAAGTGTAGCAGAAAAAGTGAGTGTTTTACGAGAGGTTGATGAAGGTTTAAAAAAGTTGGATGTTGCGAAAAAATTCGGTATACATCAGAGTTCGCTATCTACTATTCTAAAAAACCGGGATCAAATTCTAAAACAAAGTGTTTCTTATGATTTGCAAAGAAAGAAAATGAAACTTTGTACATTCAACAATATCGATAACGCGATGATTAAATGGGTTACAGTAATATGCGAGAAAAATCTTCCATTGTCAGGAAATCTTATTAAATAAAAGGCTTTGGAATTTGCAGTATCATTAGGACACAGTGGCTTTAACGCAAGTAACGGTTGGATAGAAAAATTCAAAAAACGCCATAACATTGTTCAAAACGTTATTTCGGGAGAAAGTGCTAGTGTTAATATCCCCACTTGTGAATTTTGGAAAGGAAATGTGTTGGAAAAAGTTTTAAATGATTATGAACCGAAAGAGATTTTCAATAATGATGAGACTGGTCTGTTTTTTAAATGTTTGCCCAACAAGACACTAATTTTTAAAACCGACCCTTGTTTTAGAGGAAAAGGATCAAAGAAAGGATCACCGTTTTAGTGGCAGCTAACATGTTAGGGACAGAAAAACTCAAATTGCTTGTGACTGGAAAAAGCAAATCTCCGCGATGTTTCCGATCTGTCAAGTCCTTAGAAGTTGATTACGCGTTTAATAAAAAGGCGTGGATGGCGAGCGAAATTTTCATTGAATGGATATTGAAGCTGGACAAGCAGATCTCCAAAGAGAAAAGGAAAATTGGACTTTTCATCGACAACTGCCCTGCACATCCGCATGACATCAAATCCAAACTGAAGAGTGTTAATGTGTTTTTCTTTCCACCAAATGTTACATCAATACTTCAACCACTCGATCAGGGAGTAATAAAAAATTTAAAGCTACACTACAGAATAAGAATTTTAAAAAAGATTGTGACTACGGTAGAGAACAATGAAATCGTACCAAAAAACATTGTTAATCTAAGGGACTACATCGCTAAATTGGCAAAAGTTTGGACGAATGACGTGAAGAAAACAACAGTTTTTAATTTTTTCTCTAAAGCTGGATTTAATTCGGTCACACATGAAAAGAGGACAGTGAGGACAACATAACTTTAAGTGAATTAAAAAAGCAATGGGATTTTCTGAAGAGTTCAGAAAACGTAGATGATGACATTCCACTTGAAGATTTTATTTGTCTGGAAGAAGATTTGGGTGTTTCCAATTTTCCAGACGACGAAGACATACTGCAAAGCATCCAGATGACAAACTCAAATGATCTTTTGAAACATGATGACGATGACTATGACGATGATTGTGATGAACCTGAAGAGAAGAACCCTACAGATCATGAAGTTTTACAAGCTTTCAAAATCATCAGGTGAGGATTTCAACTGAAAGATGGTGTACCGGACAACATTTGATTGTCTGAATAAATGTGAAACATTCATTGAACGTGATGTTTTATTCAAACATAAAGTGCAACAAAAAATTACTAACTTTTTCAAGTAAAATTTTGAAAACTAGAAATGATTTAAAAAATACCTATACGAAGTTACTGTATTACTGTACATCGTATTTTATGTTTAACTTAATACAGTATTTGTTTCTCCAGATACGATCTGTGTAGTGTATAAAACAGTTTGTGTTGTTTGAAATTGTATTGTGTATATAAAAATAAAATACTGATAGATTGTGTGTATTCAAATAAAATCAGTATAGCCAGTTAATAAATGTAATACAGTTAATCAATAATACAGTTACTAAATTACGGCTTACTAAGTTTGCTTCAATTAAATTCCAATACGTTCAAGTCATGCTTCCTGAAAATGAATTGGTGAGTGTACTTATTTACCAGTAAGTTTTCATAAGCATTAGATAACTTATCATAATAGCCTATACAGAGTAGACCATATGAAAAATATTGAATGTGGATATGTTATACAATGAAGAAACATCAATAAAATATTTTTAACAACTTGAATTTCAAATAAATTGAGACTTTGTAAAACATTATCCTATATTAACATTGACCTATTACACTAACTAGGCTCGCGATATTATACTGTATCCCTTTTATTACCGCAGGTAGTGCGATATGCGTAAGATGAGGCGGGAGCATTCTTTACAACACAACCTCTCAATAACGAATACCTCTCTACAACGAATTTTTTCTCTGGATAATTGACTTCGTTATACAGAGGTTCGACTGTATAAGTAAGTGCTACTATAGGCAAGTTTGTAAATATTTACAATTGTTTTAGTGACAAATTAATTGTAAAAGTGATATAAGGTATCAGCACTAAGCGAGGTATTATTGTATTTTTTTTGCAATAGTAATAACTGTGAGCACTATAGCATGTTCACAGTTGATTTACTTTTAATAATAATTTTAACTAAGAATTTTTAATTGTATTATTTAAAAATATGTTAAGTAAATGATAAACCGGTTGAATATCTTTAAGGGACGGAGAGCGTTAAAAATATTTATTCTTCGATTTGATATTCAATACTTATTTCAAGTGCTCAAAATATATTGGTTTAAAACATATTATAGTTTGTAAGGAGGGTAAATTTAAAAAAAATAGTCGAATTTTGAATGCTAGATTTAAGATAATATTTTTCAAAATTTATAGGGTTTTTGTACTCCAGACACTTTTCTTAATATAGTTTTAAGATATCAAAAGTAATATTTGTATTTTAAGAAAATTTACAACACTATTAATACTTTGATATATATAAATGAATATTCACCACAATATTATCTTACCTTACATATTTTAAGAAATCTATTCTCTTAGAATAACAGAGAGGCAGTATGAGAAGAATAGCTGACGTTGTTATAGTGAAACTTCGGTTCATGTACCATGTGTGACAGAATTCAGGCCCAACCAAAGACATTAATACTTGAAACAGAGTTTAAGCTACTTTTAAAATTATGACAGCAATAAAACATTTATTTTATAGAAATAAAACTACTGGTTTGTGAGTCAAGCATAGTCATTTATTAATTTAGTGGTGATGTTTCGATAACATATCTGTTACCATCTTCAGGCCTATGCATTTGAATAGTAATTAGTATTAGTACAAATTAATTAATAGCTATAGTGTAATATGAAGAATAAAATATTTTGTTCATTAAAAATATAAATAAATTACAATCATCATTTTTAACAAAATAAGAAATATTTAACTCTTCAACATTCATTTCTACCCTATTGCATTAACTTGTGATGTTATTAATGTAAAGGTATGTTTATGCCAGGAGACTTAACAAAACCCCAGGATTCAATTAATACACAAACATTCAGGAGAAGTGCAATAAACCTGAATGTTGAATAACTTTTAAAGTAATAATTCCTACTACAGGTATTAACAATGAAACACATAAAAAAGATTTCCCTACATTTCTTAGCTAAATATCAATATATAATTTCAACTGATTTTGCACCAACAACTGATGTATTTTCAGCCTCGATACCACAAAAATAATCAAAAATAACAAATACTACAAGTTACTTAAGATTAAACCTTCACGTATATTTCGATGACCATGTCAATATCATCATAGGGTCATGACCATGACCATGTAATCATCATTGTTGTTATAACAAAATACAATCTAGTAAACAAGAAGTTACAAACTAGAGTGACGCCAGTTATAATGAATTGTATTTTGTTTTAAGACCCTCTGATGATGACATCAAAATGTGCATAAGGGCTTAATCTTAAGTAAATTTTTGATTGTTTTTGTGGTATTGGGGTCATTTTCAATACAGTAAACTCCCGATTATCCGTGGGTGGTTTAACTGGTTTGCGGATTATCCGGGGTCTGCCATTGTTTTACATATATCCAGTTTTTATTCCAATCAGATTCATGTGTTTAAATTTCCCAACTGTGAATTACGGCGTAAATACATATAAGGCTTAATAGAAGTTAAGATGAAGGGAATAGATATGTAAATATGTACATACTAATTTTTACATTGAAAGGGAAACATTCCGACGCGGGCCAGCAAAATAAAAGGGCGAGCAGACTACTGTATATAGGAGACAATGACTAAATGCTTGGACGCCCGAAAACCTAATGCGTATCATACGATTGTAAACAAATGTCAGCTAATCTCGGCTATAAATAGTCTAGGACGTGACATATGCATTATCCATGTCTGTCATATACATTATCGATCTTTATGGCTTTGACACAAGTAAACACTGTGCGACAAAATGGTTAGATCTCACATTAAAGCTATAGTCTATGCTCACAAAAAAACAAACGAAAGTGACAGATTTTTTTTGTATTATTTGTAAAAGAAATTAAATATGTACATACATACTTACTTTTGACATATACTTATGTACGTATTGTAAATAGTTAGACTTATAAATGTACATGTTATAATACATCAACATTTTAAATTATTTTCTGTAGTCTATTTATTTTGTCCTCTGAAGATTATTTGTGAATTGCATTAACCGGGGTCATTATCTGTGTAACTTATGGTATAATAATCGATTATCGATCGTTTTGCATATTCTTTGTTCATAGCGGATTATCCGGGGAATTCATTATCCGGCGTTGCCGGGCCACCCTATTCCACGGATAATCAGGAGTTTACTGTATTTTCATTGTAATATAATGTACCACTGTACTCTTGATATTGTATTAGATGTATTTTGGGTCAATATTTAAATATCTATTGGTCCTCAAGAATGGATTCATCATTCACATTTATACCCCACTTTGTTTGTGTATGTGACGTTTAGGCTTTTAAAATACTTATGATTTACAGATAAACTGAATATAATAGTTTTTCCTATGAATACGCTAGGAATCTTAAGCATCTGTCTTATGCATCGTAATAGAGACTAGATGAGCTTTACCATAACATTCTATAAGGTACCATGCATTTCCCAGCCAAAGCTCAAAAGTGATAAATATGAAAAAGTAGTCACTTATTTTCATTCTAATTCAAAGGATAACAGTTCAAATGTGAATTTTGATCGGTTTGATGGTAAAGGTGGTGTCATTCATAAATCTTTATCTCCTCACAGTAATATATATTCTTTTTAATTTCACAAACCAGGTTTTTGAATTATGAGAGAAGTTCCAAGTTTTTTTGGTTGAATTATGCAACAGAAAGTACAGTCAACTCCCGATTATCCGGGATAATTACCGGCAGGGCCGTCACAGATAATGCGGAATCACAGTTAAAACAAATACCATAATATCCACAGCCCTACTTCTACCCAATGACTGTAAAAACATCTGATAAATAGTACCGCCTCCTGTTGTACCGTCACTACTGTACAGTTCGTTTTGATCAGAAGCAACGCATAGACTAACCACTGTGGAAGGGTAGTGTTTATGTTCGAGCGATCGCGTAATTCCACGAAATCGGCGTTCAGATTTATTCACCGATAAACGGCCGCTCGCGCTCGGGGTTATCGCACCTCCATGCATCATGTTCGATGCTTCGATGTCCTCTGATCTGATTGGACGTTAGAGATAACGCGTAATTAGGGATTCGCGCGTCATAGAACCGCGTGAATTTATAAAAGGACAACAAGAAATATCACGTCAACTCAGACATGCTGACCGAAACTCTGCCTGCGAGTGCGCGTCGTGCGGAAACATGTAGGAAGGATTTAGGACACGGGGTGGCGACTGCGTGCGAGTTGACAGTCTATAAATTATTCCGTAAAGGTTACTGTAAGCCCCAACGACCGCCGGCGCTCGCATCCGTCCGCCGCGTTCACATTTGACTCCTCCCGCCCCACTGCTTCAAGTGGAGCTGACGATCCCGGTTGATGCGATCCCGGATAATCGGGAGATGACTGTACACATACTGGATTATTATACAGGGTAAATTTGCATAGCTGATGATGAAAAGGAAGTAAATGAACTAAAATCACTTGTCACAACAAGATAACTGTCTTATTCTTTACACCAGTTTAGTGCTACAGTAGCAGCAATACTTGCTTCTTTGGTACTATAATTTTAGTGTTTGAAAGTTTATTTAAAAGTTTAGTTCTGAAAATTAATAAACAACTTTAAACCCTTGTTTACATACTCACACAACCTTTATGTACATTTTGCTAAGACAGTTAGTATCAGCCAAAGGTTACAATAAACTAAAAATGTCAAGCAAAAATTAGTATTTTTTAGCAGTACTTGATCAGTGCCTTCAAGTTCCACAATAATATCATCTACTATTAAAGAACTTACGGTATAAAATATTTCACACACCTCTGTCGAATTGGTCACCAATAATAATAAGGAATGTAATGCAAGTGCCAAAGCAATATAGAGCAATTAACAGAGAGCATATCACAGAACAAGCTGAACCACAGATTCCTTGCAGAGTGTCTTGTAATGTAACTGCTTTTACTAGTAAAGACGAGTGTGCCAAAATCAACAAACCACAGCCTATGCACACTAATAACACCTGCAACAAACGAGCATTAAAAATAATACAAAATAATAATAAAATTTACAAACACCATATTAAATAAATGCAATGTTAACAAAGTAAAATCTGAAAAACTTAGTAAGTCATTGTTAACTATTATTAAATTAGTAGTTACTGATTTTTATTTATTCTTGACTACTAGCAAACTTTGACTAATTAATATTCTATAAGTAATTATTGCATAACTAAGTGAATACTTTTGAACTTACTTGCTGACATGTTTTGGAAACAATAGTGTCATTTACAAAGGTGACACATCTACAACAGCCGGCAGTAGAGTGTCAGCTTCGTAAATGAAATGATTTTTTTCAAAATGGCAGCAAGTAAGTTCAAAAGTATTTATTTAGTTACACAATTACTTATAGTTTATTCCAAGAATTCAAGATGATTAAAACAAGCAACTTTAATTATTAATGTTAACTATTACAAGATTTTATTTGTTGTAATTATTTATGAAATAAATGGTAATTGAAAGTTTCTATAAAATATAAATTTATTAATTTTCATATAGAATAGAAAATATAGTACTGACATCATAACACAATATGTGACACGACTTGGCTATATTGGTGAGCTTATTGAGTCTCTTTCTCGGGTTAACAATTATGATAAAATTACAATATACAAGTTATTAGTTGAATATTATCTGGATCCTAAGCCTTAGATGAAAATTTATTGCTAAGGAAATATATCAAAACACTCTAAAACCACTCATAGAGTTGTGTTTTACTCATAGTGTCTTCCTTGTAAGCTGATTTTAACAAGACAACAGTTTCTGCTGCGGTTTGAATTAAGAGAAAACAAAAATTTACTGATGAACGTTGCTCTTGAAAGTTATTCCTCTTAAAAACCAATCAAAGTTATTCCTCTTAAAAACCAATCAATTAACTATTAGTGTCTTCAAATGGAAGTTTGCACAACCAAATGCAACCTCTCACGGCAATACCTGACTAATCGAGGTCACATCTACTCCCTGCTAGCGGCAGAAGTCGCCAGTGTCACTAGCGAATTAACCGCTCTAGTTATTTTTGGGTCGTAAAAATATTCATAGTCTTGTAATATGTGAATATTACTTTTTTTAATATTACAAGTTTTGAGAGAATTTATTAAATTAATTAATTTTAATTATAATGACTTTCTGAGTTAAACTTTAAACATTTATAAAAAGTTTAGAGAGACAAAACAGGTTTGAGTCTACTATCTGCCATCAGAAGTATGATGAAGGTAGTTAAAAAGTAGTCAAAACAACTACATTACACATGGGGAAAATATATTTAATTTAGGCCAACAGGTCTATCAAATGAATTTTAACATTCAAAAAATTATTTCATTCATAATCAAACCTCTTTTCTCTGAAATGTAATTCTTTGCTGGATAATAAAATTGGAATATCGTGAATTATTGTTGTAATAAATAGAGGTTTGTTATAAAGAAACATTGTCTTTATATAGTTATAAAGTGTTAATGGTACAATAAAGTAATATATAAGAACATAAGTAACCAAATTTAGAGCATCAAAAACAAATTTTGACTACAATAATGAATGAAACGTTCAATGATTTACATTCAAAAGCACTGGAAAAATTAAATGAAGGCATTGTGTCTGCAATAAACAATTATATTAAGTTAACTAATGATGACAAATAGAGAGCTCCATCATTTAGTTTTTTCCTGATTTTAATTACTGATAATTATTCCTTATTTAAAGCTAATACTGATAAATAGAAAACTTAATAATTAATTTTTTTTCATGTTTGTAATAACTGCCAATATTGATTAATTACTTGAAATTTATAGCTTATTTGTCCAAAGGTTAAATGAAATTAAATAACACAAGTTCTCTGATACTTGTGTAATCAGATCTCTTCCAGCTGGATCATCAGCTATTATATGCAATTTTATTCTGTAAACAAAAAAACTATATAAACAATATTTCTGTATACAAAATTCAATAAATATTGCATATTTTATTAGTTTTTAGGACGAGAAATTATTTGTAACATGTCCTTAAGGGGATTGTATATCTGCAAAATGAAATACTACAGGTGAGGTTTTACATTTATTTTTAGCATTTAAATGTTTTTTTTTTAATTGTAAATTTTTGGGGAAAATTTTAATTTTACACTGTCTACATTGCCAAGTAATTTTTTTTTATTACCCTCTGATCCTTGGTCAATATAATTATCATATAAACAATCAGTTGATGACAAGAAACGGTGAAGCACTGACCATTACATGAACCAGTAGAATATGTTTTTCTACATCAGTTGATGACGAGAAACGGTGAAGCACTGACCATTACATGAACCAGTAGAATATGTTTTTCTACATCAGTTGATGACGAGAAACGGTGAAGCACTGACCATTACATGAACCAGTAGAATATGTTTTTCTACATCAGTTGATGACGAGAAACGGTGAAGCACTGACCATTACATGAACCAGTAGACATGCTCTTCAGTCACACAAACTTCCATTTGTATGCTTTCTTTAGTCATGGAGAATGTTTTTTCTACATATTCAATAACTGGTCCAGTTTTTGATTATTTTTTGAATAAATTTATTCATAGGATGTTAACTCTTTATTTTCTCTCATATTTCTAAATAAAAAAAATCTTTATTCAATATTTTTATAGCAATTCAATGGCTTTTAATATCCCCATAAGTTCCCTTTACTATTCCTTATATTTTTCCGTATACTATTCCTAGACATGAGTAGGCACTTCCTTTAGGTATGCTACAATAGATGTGTGAACAAGAATTATTTCTTAAATCCCAAAAGGAAGTCTTATGTCTATCCTGAACCTGAATATAAGCACTATCCAGCGAGCACAGAAATAACTAGAGGGGGCATGGGTATTCTTTTAACATTGTGTCAGTGAAG
This sequence comes from Prosapia bicincta, assembly GCA_036971475.1. Taxonomy (NCBI): domain Eukaryota; kingdom Metazoa; phylum Arthropoda; class Insecta; order Hemiptera; family Cercopidae; genus Prosapia; species Prosapia bicincta. The sequence continues at coordinate 269,485,954 of JBAIZL010000002.1, read as the reverse complement.
CAAGGTCCGCCATCTTAGTGAGGGATCTAGCCAGGAAAACAAAACTTGGCTTCTGACTAAATTTAATAGTTAGCGCTTAACTCCAACAATGTTTTAAACCTGTTACCATTGCCAGACAATAATAAATTTAGTTTTCACAGTATTATATAATACAGGGATTACGATGGTGAAAAAATGATAATTTTATAAAATAGTTCTCTTATTTTAAAATAACATTGAATTAAAACCTCCCTAAATAGAATTACAGTTTGAGATAAAAAAAGTCAGTCTGTGAAGTTTTTTTTGGTCAGGTAAATGATATCAGCGGGAAAGTTGTGGTGTTGGTGCATTTGAGCGCAAACATTAGGTGTTATTGTCCGAGAGTGTGACTTGCTAACGCAAACAAATAACCATACTGTGTGCAAGGGGGGGGGGGGGGGGGGGTGCATCTTGTTATTTGTCTAGTCTATAGAATCTGTACCAAGATATTATCTTAATTAATCTTCCTTATAAAATGTATGTAATGAAAAACAAATGACAAAAATACTTTCTCAGTTTTTCAATGTCTTAAAAATATGTTTAATTGTCAGGCGTTTACTAAGTCACTGAAAAAAAATAGAATTGCTATATACATTAACACAATTTATTGAAAACAGATTTTAAACATCACTGCCCTAAAAAGGTTATTGTTTTGAAAACATGTCTAATTTTTTCTGAATGCGACCTTGAATTAAAATCTTTATAATAAAAGTGTAACCTTGCATTAAAATACTTTATACATATAGATTTTATAAGTAGGTAAAAATGACTTGAATTTACATCTTGTTCATAGATATGTCCTGAGCTATTAGGAAACAAATCTTGCCCAATGCACCTTTTCAAAACTGTTAATGTCATTTTATAAATAATTTGGTTTCTACCAGGCAATTCTACTGGCCGATGGGGCTACTACTGGGCAAGTGAGGTTTGTCTGACAGCGATTTGACACTCTCCACTAGGGTGATTCATCGCTTGAGGGCACCACCTTGGTGGGGGGCAGACGCAATAGTTTGCTTCAAACCCCTAGCTACGATATCCTCTCTAGTTATTTTTGTACTCACTGGCACTCTATCTCCTTTATATTTTTATTGGCAAAAATAGTCACATGACTTATCACTAAAAAATTATTACACTTTTGGTATTAACTTGGCATATATTCGTAGAACTTAGCCTACCATCAGTTTAGAAAGCTCTAGGTGACACAATATACCACCAATATTTTTCTTAAGGTTAAATTAGATTATAAAAATTTAAAAAAATATTTATAAACAAAAAGTAAAAATCAAAGATACTCTTTTTAAACATATAAATCAATACATTTTACTACACTGTAATGTTTCTACTTATAGTATCATAATTACCTGCCATTCCCAGCATCGACACACTACTCGTTAACACATTTCGGAAGACCTCCATCAGTCAGAACTTTTTATAAACTCACATTGCAACCAGTAGTGTAACGATGCTGGGAATGGCAGGTAGTTATGATACTCTAAGAATATAAATCCTACCAACAAAGTAGAAAATTATCAAAACTATGATGTTGCATTTAAATCTTAAGATAGTTGGATACATACAGCCTGAACTGATATAGCTGTCACAATTCCTCCCGCTTGGTCGAATGCTTGAGGGAAATTTAACAAGCCTGCACCTAATGCAGCATTGATGACAAGAAATATTGCTGATAGGTTGCCCGAACCTCCTGAATAAAAGAAAATCATTATACAATTGAATTTTAAAACAATCATACTGATATTTATTCTATCTATTGACAAATATATATAATTTAGAAATATATTTTTGAATAATACTACCTTTTTTGAGATGAGTAAAATTGACTATTATTACCTGTAAAGGTTATAAAAAAAGAATAAGAATTCAGATACAATTAAGATAAAGGTATAGAAATTCCTATCCTGGGTTATAGGAAAGGAATTTGTACAGAAATATATAAGCCGGCTTGAAATAAGACGTACACTATTTTTTTTCAGATAAACTGGTGTATGTAGATTTAGAAAGAAATATATTGAAATGAAATTATGAATGAGAAAAGAACATAAATTCCTTGATTCTGGAAACAGAAAAAAATATTATGGTTAACATAGCTTATTTAATGCAAACTTGTGTTATACTGGGCTAAAAAAAATGAGTTGTCTTCCCTTTCTGAGAACAAATATGAATGAGATAATTAGGGTGTTGAATCTAGTAAGTTGCGTATTTATTATTGTGTTTAGTAAAAGTTTGAGTTTTGTGTTGTTTAATTGATTTAAGGCGAGAGACTCTAAGCCCGTCTTATGAGCTAAAGCTAACCTACAAATATTTTTTGTTAAAAGATGTTTCACAGTCATTCCTTCCACAAAAAATGTGTACTAGTGTTAAAAAATAACTTCTGAACAGAAAATTAAAGGGAACATATTAGGAAATGGAAGATCAAATAGGCAGATTGTAAGCCATGGGCATTTAAGGGTAGAAATGTATTTTTCTTCGTGAAAAGATAATAACAAATTATATATTTCTAACATAAATAATTTATTTATAAATTCTAATATAATCTAAGATATTGATTATTTAGGTATTCTTAATAAAATTTGTATATTTATACAGTGTTTTCTACAATTCCTGAATTAAAACTTGCAGTTTTTGTGTTGTAGATCTTGAGGTTTTTATAAAAATTACACTTGTATGTATTGTCTTGGCAAAAAAACCACTACTTATTGATTTTAGCAGACGTGTTTCACGCTAGTCAGCATATTTTTTAATGCTGTGAAATACTGACAAGACTGTTGCTCAAGTGTGTTGTGTTGGTGTATTTTTGTTCTGTGCTGTGTTATTGTTGATAGAGTAGTTGTTAATTATGTGGTCAAATAGAGTGAGCAAATTGGGAGTGTGTTTTGTCATTTAGAATGTGTTGTGAATAGTATTTATGATGTTTATATATCTCATAGCTTTCTACTGTGTAAAGTTCTTTGCTTTTATTGATGTAATGTAGGACTTCTAGATTAATGTCTATGTCAGTGTAAGTGTAGTGTGTTTTGTATGTTTATAGTGAAATTTGATGTGGATTGTGTTTTTTTTTATCTGTTTTACGTGTTTTTCGTATCTTGTGGTAAATGTTCTCTCTGTCCTATGTAAAAGCTGGTACAGTTGTTGCATGTAATCTTGTATAAGCCTGCACTGTTGTGTTTATCCTGGTGTGTTTTTGAACTGTGTAAGTTTTTTTTAATTGTGTTGGATATTGAGAATGCTACTTTGTATTTAAGTTAGCGGAACGTGGAAGCTATTTTTTGTGATGTGTTGTTGAGATATGTAAGTGTTATATATTTGTGTGTGTGTTATTGTTTTTTGTTGTGTTTTGTGTACATTGTTTTTTTTGCGCATTATGTTGTCTATCAATGTGTGTTTATATCCGTTTTTTTGGGCTATGTGTTTTATTGTGTTCAGTTCGTTCATTTTGTCTTTATCGCTCATACAGATGTAAAAACATCCAGCTAAAATGTATACATTTGCTGATTAATTATTCAAGTTATCATAGGGATAAAGCTTTGTTTGAACTTTTTGAACTTTGTACTAAAACCTATATATTTACGAAGTCAATCAATGTTTACTATAAATATTATCACCATAAACTAGATAAATATACAATTGAATCTATTCAAATTTCATAAGACCTATCAAATATGATACAGCAATTTTTTGAAATTGCAATTTTTAATATCTAAGTACAATTAAATGGTTTCCCAGGCTTAATGTTTTATTATAAGCTGATAATAAATTAATAAAACTTAGAAAAGGCAGGTTATTTTAAAAATAAATATACTTGAATTTTAAAAAGTAGCATTATGATAACAATAACAATAGCTCATAAAAAAATTACATTAATTGTGTTTAAAGTAAATAATTATTTCTACTTTTTACAGTAGAAATAGGTTTTTTTTCAAACTATAATTTTGGAAGTTTTAAATTACAAAACCCCTTTCAATTTGTCAATAGTAAGGGTTCGCAATTTGTCATCAAAAATGAAATTTAAAAACAAAATTAGTCAAATAAAAGTCAAAGTAGCTCCATAAAGGTGGGATAAATTATTTTAAAGGACAAAACAAAATAATGATTGACCACAATATCACTACAAAGTTGATTTTTATTCCATTGTGATTAAAATTTTCACTTAGTTGTACTCATTGAGATTTTTATCAGCAACTCAATATTTTTAGACTTCAATCAACAATTTTTAGTCAACAAGTTCAACAATAAGACTTCATCACATTTTACCTAGTCAGCTTTCAAAAGTAAGCTATTCTTTTTATAGATCATCTATTTTATTTGTTACATGTTAACTTTGTCCATATATACTTTCTCCTACTAGTTTTAATTTAATGTGTATAGAATATACTCTTGTATGTTTAATAATATATCTCTATTAAATTGAAATAAAATAGTAAACTTTTTGAGGCGTTATGCCCTCACCTATATACGAAGTTCTCTTATAAACTCAAAATGCGAATGTCAAGAAAATCACAAGTATTCTTCCTAAAACAATCCAGACTTTTTTCACAAAAATGTACAATTTTTAAACATTGTTCTAGATATAATTGGTACTTGAAAGGTTCTGCTAAACTTTTACCTACATTTTTCCAAGGCCGAACCTGAGGCTTCTTACCTCCTGTGAGTATGAAAACCTCACCCTTGAATTAGAGCAGAGGAGAAAGTTACAGCTGCATAGAAGTTTTTCATTTTCTGAACCTTAAGACAATCTCTAACCCTAACTGTCCAAGGGCCATTAATCGGGACCTGAGTATTTTGTAGATGTTTTCACTACACTATTAAACGTTTAGGTATTAATTTCCCATGCCCACATGTATAATGGAGAAAGTCATCAGAGATACAAAAAACATAACAAAAACTCTCACTCAGAGAAATAGTTGAAGTTTCATCAAATTAGAGTTGGGTATAAAATTCAGTGCGGAGTAGTAAGAAATACTACGTACTCGTGTCAACGGCGTGCCATACTACGTATACATATATTTAAATATACTTATAGTCTCCGGTCAGGATAGATTTGGTTGCAATTGTATAGAACATCACGTAATTAGCGTCTACATCCGTGGAATAATACTTTTTGCCAGGTGACATTACGTGATCTCTATTCAAGCCGTACATGTGTACATTTGGTTAAACCTATAAAATTACAACCAAATCAATCCTGACTGGATACTTCATGGGTATATAAAATTAACCTTACATGGCATTACAAACAATAATTATCAATATAGCTTAAGGACATATTTTTGATTCATTTTATATTCATTGAATTGGGGGTGGGCAATGTGCATTTCTACCAGCACTATTAGCAACATCTATGGGAGGGGGAGCTACAATTTCCTAAAATTATTAGTTTTTGGGACTTGAGCAAAGTTTTAATAACATTTTTTGTTTTCCTGATGCCTTTCTGCGTCGGTCACTATAATTTTATCATTAAAATCGTACATGTGGACACAGGAAATAAATACCCATAATATCTCCCAAAATGTTCGTCCTTAATAACAAAAAAAAAGTAAGTGTTACTATAAATAAGTGTAACATACTAACATATGTTCAATTTGCTTTTAGAGAAAAGCTAGTAGTTTAATTGGAGTACAATAAAATTATTCGCTTCACACAGGAACTATACAATGTAAATGCAGTTACCAGTTTATATAAATAGTCTATGTATATTTTAAAAAAAATTAATTTACTAACCTGTTATTGTTACTACATTGTCTTCATTTTCTAAATAATCGTCATCTTCAGTTTCCAGAATTTCATTTACAATATTCTCACATAAATTTTCTATTTCGTGATAATCATTGGACCTATTATTCATCTTACAAGGCAAGAAAAGAATACATCCATAATCGTAAAAAATAAATGTAACTAAAATAACGTAAACTCTCAGTCAACAAAACAAACTTCGCAGAAGTACTGGTTAGAATTATTAAAGCAATGGTTTTTTTTTATAACATGACCATAACCTCTTTCATAATATGTCATCTGTTAGTCATTGGTATCGTAATATCAGATTCCACTAACAGCAACTTAGTTTATATGATATATATATAAATTTCCCCTACTTTTAAGTAAAAAAAGGAACTTTCCTCATAAAAAAATAAAGTTATTCTTGGATATCGTCCTTTTTCGTGCTTTTGAACAATTATCCAAAATATCGTAGGTGTCCGATACAGTAAACAATTACCATATATATATATATATATATATATATATATATATATATATATATATATATATATATATATGTATGTATATAAAGTGAATAAAAATATAAGAATCGTACAAATAGAAAAATAATTTTAATTTTATATTATTCAAAGCTTTTTGCCAATAAAACAAGTATTAGAGCCTTCAGGAAAAACAATGATATAACACATTTTTTACAAAAATTAAAACCATGTGTAGTACAATGATATGATTGTAGTACATATGATTTTATTTTTGTAAACAAATTTGATAGATCATTGTTTTTCCTGAAGATGCTAATACTTATTTTATTGAAAAAAATCTTTGAATAATATATAAATTAAAATTATTTTTCTCGCTAAAGCCTTGTAAATATTTACATACTTGCCTATAGTAACACTTAGTTATATTTTACTATTTATTAGGAATATACTGTAGTTGAATTTATTAATAAATACCACAAAAACCTCTTAACCACAAACCTTCTTTATTTTACCCTAATATACATTTCAGTTACCAAGTAACGATCCTCAGAGGGATAACATACAAAGATTGTTATATTTGTAGAGGACGGCCGTTACGGGAGGTGTGTCCCATTGTCAACTCAGACCGTAACTGAACTCAAGGTTTTTGTAGGTTAGGGTATTAGGGTGGGCGCATATTAACTAATACCAGAAGGCGAAGCAATGTAAGACAAATACTGCTTTTTGATCGTGTAGCTTCTCCCACTCCACCAACAACTAAAATCTAAATTGTTTAATTTTGGTTATAATTTTAAACAAAATTACTATTTACCTACATAGTAATGTTGAATAAAATTATAACCAAATTTATCCTGACTGGATACTTCGTAGGTATATTTTAATATAGGTATATAGTAATGTATAAAATCAAGTCTTGACAAAATCTAGACGTAGTGCAATGCGCTGTAGCCACTGCGCGCCCGTTTTACGCTATAGGCCTACATGCCATTACAGACTAACATTTAAAATGTGAAAAAAGTAACTTTCCGTATTTTCCGCGGAAAAAGGTTAATATTCGTATTTTACATATTAAAACTAGTAATTAAAAAAAAATTAAAGAAACCATATTTAGTTTCATCATATTTTTACTATATCATTGTATTAATCACTTAAACAATAGTTTAAGTGATTAATAAAGATTCACCGAACATAATGGACTACAAAATGGTAAGGGTAAAGAATAGTAGTCAATCTTTAAGTATTATTAAAATAAATAGGTACTTATATTCAGTAATAATAATCCATAATAAACATTGAACACGGTGTCATGATTCAAAATGTTGACAGTTTGTTGGTGGTGGAGTGGGAGGAGCTACACGACAAATCAAAAGGCATTATTTACATTACATTGCTTCGTCTCCTGGGATTAGTTAATATGCGGGTGAAGCAGGAGGATCCCAGAAAGCGAAGCATAGTGAAACAAATACTGTCTTTTGATTGGTCTATAGCTCCTTCCACTCCACTAACAACAACTGTCAACATTGTGAATCGTTGAAACATTTTGAAACTTGGCACTCCAGGTTTTGTTTGACTGAAAATACAAAACCCACTAGTTTTTACCTTTAGTAAATCAGGAGGTATTTTTAAAAAGTTTTAGCTACCTATATATTATATTCTATGTAGGTATATATATACATATATTATTTTTTGTAATGGGGTGGAGTCAGGTTTTATTATTTTAAAGAAAAGTGGTAATTTTGATATTTGTTAATGTAAAACATATGTTTCACAATATATTATAATATGTCATAGGTACCTATATTATAGGTATGGCGGTTATTGTTTAATTACTTAGTTCAATTTCCAAGTAAAGCAAACGATGTTATTACAGCACAATAGCAGCGGAAGAAAAGTTACAAATATATAGACTTATAACTTCAATCAATATTAGACAACTACCATTAAGATTGGAAACCTTAATACGGAATACCTCTATTACGATACAGTAAAACACTTTAACCTTTAACCATAGTATAAAATAAATGATTTTATTTTATAACTTACTTCCATTCATAAACATTTTTGATATATCGCTAGTATTTATGTAATAATTCTACTTTTTTCAACAAAATAAAGTATTATTCCTATGAATTTTTGTATAAATCATTTACTTTATACCCTGGTTTTACAGTGTTTTCCTGTATTGTAATAGAAGTATTCTGTATTAAGGTTTCCAATCTCAATGGTAGTTGTGTAATACTAACTGAAGTTATAAGTCTGTATATTTGTAACTTCTCTTCATCTGCTATTGTACTGTAATAACATTGATTGTCAACATTTTTGAACAACATAAAGTATTACTATTCTTTTTATCAACTTATTTCAACAATATGAAGTATTATACTTTCGATTTTGAAGGTAGTTGTGTAATACTAAATGAAGATCTCCGACTATTTTTAATTATTGGCGTAATTATATGTACAATTATAAGTATCATAGTGCAAAAAATATTACTTTACAAGGTTGGCTACACCTTCTTATTTTAGCGGCAGAATCTTATATTTGTAGGACAGTGGGAATGAGATGTGTATAGATTTTAAGTGCAATATTTTCTGTTTTGTGCGTGAAATAGTGTCTGTAAGTTATTGTTTGGTCCTTGTAAGTGGTTTTACGGCTAAAAATAAGTTTGTGCGTGATTTTAATACACCTTTGTGTGTGGTGGAGGGTTAGGTAACGTTGATGTTTAAGTAGTTCGGCCACCTACGATATTTTGGAAAATTGTTCAAAACCACTAAAAAGGACGATATCCACGAGAAATAATTTTTCAAAGAATAAAAATTAATGAAAATGTTTTTTCTCGGAGCCACAAGCAAGGTGAGAATGTAGAGTTGGCGTGACGTCACCAAACGTTTGATCACTCGCGCCCATTCACAACTTATGCCTCGGCTGAGAATTTTTTACTTTAATTTAAATTGAAAAAAGTAACTTTCCTCAAAGAAAACATAATTTTTTCTTGTGTATATTGTCCTTTTTGTTGGTTTTGAACAATTTTCCAAAATATCGTAGGTGTCCGCGCTTGTAAATGTTTACTTAATATGCTATAAAAAAATCATTTACTTTTACTTTTAATAATGTACAATAAAGATAAATTTACTGATACTAATCAATGCGTTTTCTACTAGATCAACTAACTATTCAAAGCAGAAGTTAGTCGAGACTTTTGTTCAGTTGTGTAATTGTGAATCTATGGAGTTTTGGTATTCTATGATATCCTGTTCATAGTGTAGTTGTCAATTAAGAGTTCGAACATCGAGTTCGATTCCGAGTGCGTTTTATTGTTTAGACTGTGCTGTGGTTGGGTTTTATGGTATTTTGTGTTTAGTTTCGTAATATTTTGATGAAGTGTAGACGTTTAAGGTTTGTGTCAATGTTGGTGTATTCGTGTAGTGCATCTGTAGAGGAATTTGATTTTAGTTGCGTGTTTTTATGTATTTATTATATCTCAAGGTAGAATATCCTTCTGTTTGAGCTGTGTAAAAGCTGGGCAGTCGGTACATGTCACCTTGTACACTCCTACTCTGTAGTGTTTATTCTAGAGAGTTTTCGTGTTGTGCAAGTGTTTTTTGGTTGTGTTTGATTTTGGCTTTCGTCTCCTATAGTTTGCACCAAGCGATTATAAGAGGAATAAGCCAATAACTACTGGAATTTGTTTCGCTTCTACCTGGGTTTAAAACCCTCATCTAACAATGGATCGAAGACACTATATCCTTTAAATAAGCAACTGTATACTGAAAGAAGGCCTAGTATCGCTGGAAAGTTAAATGTTTATTCATACAGGACAAAGAGTTCAAAGGAGCATCTCTAGCCAACACAACAGTAAAAGGTAAAGTGTCCTCCTTGTGTTTATATACTTGCAAATTTCGTTTATGAGCGGCAGTAGAAGATCAGTTGTAATTTTCTATGTTGGACAAAAACCAAGAGGCTATCATCACCGTCACGAACTGTTATAGCTAACTAAATATTAAAGATGTAATCATCTTTAGTTCACCGATTAAACTATAATTAAAAATTACTTAGCTAAGTGAATACGTAATGGTTTACTTGCTGACGCGTTTCAAAACATTCTTTCCTTCTACGAAGCTAACCCTCTACTTCGGTGAGTGATCATTTAATGTTTTCTTTAACCGTTGCGTAGTGTATGTAAATCTTGTACTTCTCTAAAGTTGTTTTTTTACTTTGTATTAATTTGTGGAGAACGTTTAAATTAGTATGTATGTCAGTTGTGAGTTGCGTGTTTTTTAGGTATTTTGCGTAGCTGGATTTTGGGTTTGTTTGATTTCTTTGGGTAATGTGTTCTTCAAAGCGTGTATAGAACGACCTAACGGTTTGGCAGATGTAATAGCTGGGACAATCGTTACATGTTAATTTGTAAATACCGGATAGTTTGTATTTGTCTCTTTGTTTTTAAAAAGCTTGTATGTGCTGTCTTAAAGTGTTTGTTGTTTTGAAAGATATTTGGTAATGGAGGTTTTTGAATGTGGAGGCTATTTTGTGTGTGTTTATGTTGTGGTAGGTGAGAGATATGTATTTGTTGTTTTTTGTGTGGTTTGTCTGCGTGGCCGTTTGATGGTGTTTATGTTTAATTTTCCTGAGTATGTTGTCTATGAGTGTGAGTTGGTAGCCATTTTGTTGAGCGATGTATTTTATGGTATTAAGCTCTTCGTCGTAATCTTTCTGTGGCATTGGTATATTGATTAGGCGGTGCTAATATTTATCAAAAACAGCATCAAGCAATTATACGCTAAGAAGGATAAACTTAATCACACTCTATACAAATTACACCAAACTCTCACAACAATGCTACACCACACAGAACTCGAAGAAATAATTCAATAGGTAGGTAAGAGATATGTATTTGTTGTTTTTTGTGTGGTTGGTCTGCGTGACCGTTTGATGATGCTTATGTTTAATTTTCCTGAGTATGTTGTCTATAAGTGTGTTACGATGTCCCTACCAACCGTCACCAAGATAAAAATTTTGAACAAGCATCGCCGACCGAAGTCAGCCCTGTGCTAACTCTTGCCAAAATCTGCCAGAGAACAAGTCACTGGATTTTATTTCAAACAACCTAACTCGCGGAGATTTAACCCTTTGGGTACTGTTTCATGGGGAATGAATTCTTTCTAGGCATCTTAGCTTAATGACCAGGGTGTCGGAGTGTGTAAGAAAATTGTTTAATAAATAAATTTAAACTCAATTTGCAAGTTGAAGTTGCTTGATGTAACCATCTTGAATTCACAGATTAAACTAATTTTAAAAATACTTAACGAAGTGAATACGTAATTACTTACTTGCTGACGCTTTTCAAAACATTCGTTCCTTTTACGAAGCTAACCCTCTACTGCGGAATCGGGTGTAAAGGCTCTAATAGGAATGGATTTATGACTGTGGAATGGGATGGGTTGTTTGAGTTGTGTGTCATATACTAGAAAGTTTGAAGCCAACAGTCTTTTCTATTATATGACACACAACTCAAACAACCCATCCCATTCCACAGTCATAAATCCATTCCCGTTAGAGCCTTTACACCCGATGCCGCCAGTAGAGGGTTAGCTTCGTAAAAGGAATGAATGTTTTGAAACGCGTCAGTAAGTAAGCAATTACGTATTCATATAGTTAAGTATTTTTAAAATTAGTTCAATTTGCAAGTTAGTAAAAAACATTGTTTTTATTTTATTTCAATTTTCGCTTTAGCACAGATTTATCACTCTTATAAAATTTAACTTCTTACAAAACTTCTTCATACGTTTTACAAAATTTCTAAAGCACAATAAAAATTTTATAAATGAACTTAGTATTTATCTCTTAATAGCTTTGCCCCAGCTTAGTTATTTGAATATTTTAATATCTTTTAACCCCTTGAACCCTTTGGTTCCTAACGTAACCCTTTGCAAAATGTACTTAATTATAGCATACATTTATATTCTGAAAACTTACACTTTAAAGTTAAATTTAAATTATAGAAAAATACACAAAATTATACGTGAAAAGAGCAACATATTAATATTTATAATTTCATACAAAAAATCCCTATGCAAATAAATCACATTTTATCAGAATGTTTCACCTATTCCCAATAAAAAATGTATGCCCCATATTTTTACATATTAATATTCATAATCTACACAAAATCTATCCATACTTAAAATTCAAATTCCTTTAATACAAACCCACATATTTAGGAAACAATTTAGCAAAAACCTACTTCCCGATTTAACAATAAACCTTTCGTTTATTTCCCCGTTGTTCGTATACAAAAGACAATTTATGAAAGAAAAAAACAACATATTAACATATAACAATTTATAAAGAGAATTTACATATTAAACATTTAACATCATTTAATAAGACTCACCCATTTTGATCAACAAAGTTTATTTAGAGTATAACTCAAATTGACAACTAATGTCGTCAGAACATTTACCTAATTTTAAACATCTTATTTAGATCCTAATAATAACACAGTATTTGTAAAATCAGCTTGTATATATATATATATATATATATATATATATATATATATATAAATCAAACTTTTTAAAGTTTATCAATTTATGTTTAAAATATGGCTTTTGACTGCTGTTCGTTTTCGAACAATATTTACTTATCACTTAAACAATAGTTTATGACGATCCGAACTTTGAATGTAGTAAATTTGTTAAAACTTACTGATACAGAACGTTTTCGATCGCTATGGGCCGATCTTCATCAGTGTCTTTGGCACATAGCAATCGAAAACGTTCTGTCTCAGTAAGTTTTAACAAATTTACTAAATTCAAAGTTCGGATAGTCGTAAACTATTGTTTAAGTGATTAATAAGATTCAACCGAACGTAATGGACTATAAAATTCAAGAATATTTATTTACTTTCTGTAAATCTGACAATAACTTCAATATAAATTATTTGTCTTCTGGCATTTGTTTTCTATACTGATTTTGATTTGTTAATTCCTAACCAGTTTCACTTGCAACCCGTTATGCAAGGTTAATTTTTATATCTTTTCCCATTCAAACTAGCTAATGTTTTAATTATTCTGAGTATTCGAACAAACTTAACAGTTCCTTTATCATAATTACTGTAACATATAAAACCCTAAGGGAAATTTGTATTAATTTTAACCTCTTTATTTGCATACAAAGAACATAATCGTTTATCTATATATTAATTTTATTTCTATATACTTTATGAATAACACTTTTAATACACTTCTTTAGATGTAAAATAGCCATTTTTTATAACATAGTTTATTCATTATATTTTTAAAATTTAAGAGAATTACTTGAATTTTCATTTTCCCCACAAATAAATGAACTTACGAAATATTAGATTTAAACGAGAAGAAAGCAACTACCTTAAATTCGTGCCGCTTCCTGGACCCTTGTTAATTTCACATCTTGGCACAGATTATAATTTTTCGATAGGCCTATCAATGAGTGCCCGGTTCTTGTGTGTTGTCCAAATTTATAATGCCGTTTTCATTCGTCAACATGTGTTGGGGCATATTATTGCTCATTAAGACGCCTCTGAAATTTGGAATTTTTAAAATTTTTAAAATTTTTCTACATAACTGTATAAATCAATGTTTGTTAACGCTCTCTTTGGTAATTTTATATTTTTTATTTTTTGTTACATCCCCCACTTCCTGTGTATGGTTTTAGGTAATATCATTTGCCCGCTTTTTTATTTGCGCCACATCTTTTTTCATTCGTTTTAGAACTTTTGTCAGAATCTTTTTAGGTTTACGCGCTTTTCTATTTTTTTCCTCCTTTACTTTTCGACGACGACGACGATCAACTTACTAGCAACTTTTCTTCTGGTCCCCCCTCCGAATTTATTTTCACTTTCATTATATTTGTAACTGCATGGGCGGCTGCTCTTTGCGTCGCCTGATGTGATGCGTTGGCAAGCTCTATCCACTAATTATCGATCGGCGGCGGCTCGATGACTCGAATCTGAAAATTTTGAATAGGCAATGTCGTGATCTGTATAGGCTTGATCTAATTTATTAACACCGACGTCACCCCTACTTAATCTTTCTTGTAACCTTGTTCCAGGCCCACAATACTGATAGCCCGGAATATGTAATTCAACTGAAAATAGATCTAGAGCCCGATTTATAACCTTTCCCGGCAAACTTGTCAATGAACTTATTAATCTGCCGCCACTTTATACACTAACATCTTTTTTAGACATTACGCCCCTCTTCTTCTTCCGCCTCTTAATCACGTCGGATGTGATATGAATAGTGTTTCTTTCGGTTCGGGAATCAAATAAACATCTGAAAATCCACCACTACCGATTTTACTCGCCGCTCTTGCTTCCGAATCTTTATTTTTTTTCAAAATTATTTCTTGTGATTGCTTTCGTAATTGATCAAATTCACTACGGATCTGATTTGTGCGCGTTTCAATATCTTTTTTTCAAATCTGCACATTTTTAATTAAATATTTTTAAATTGTTAGGATATTTGTCTAACAAGACTAAACAAACTAATATTTTTGTAGATAGTTATTGTTAAGTAGTAAATATTTTAAGTAAAAATAATGTTAACATTTTATTGAAAACTATCACTTTTCTAGATTGTAACGACAGTGTTACTTGAGACTTACCCCCTTTCTTCCCAGGAATGGCATGACTTAGCCCCTTCTTTACTAGTAAGAGGAACTTTTTTTATTTAATTTTAAATTTTTAATGAATTTAAACATATTAGAACCTTGAAACGCTGCGATCAAGTACACATGAAGTTGAGGTTTAAGAAAACATCGATATATGTTATAATTATATTATATATTCGGGTCTTTAAGGCTAAAAAGGCTCTACCGTAAAATTTAGAAAAACTGACTTAGCTCCTTTTTTCCCTGTACCCCTTATTTGTGATATCACTACTTGGAATATTTAACTGCATTAAATAGGAGTTTTGCAAAATAAATGCCTGGGTTTATTGTTTTAGTTATCCTAACCAACTGAAGAGAGTGATTATTAAATTCCCAAAACATTAGACTAACAACTTTCATTGAAGGTAGAATGTTATTTTAACGCTTAATTTTTACACAGTCAAGCTAGGTCACAAACTCACTTTTAGTCGGGTTATACTGTTATTGCTGCTATAAGTTCTGACACGAAAATATTAATTAAATACATGCAGGTTGTAAGTGTTAATTTAGGTTATGTTGAAATATATATTTAAAAAGGCTTCTTGAAATATAAACACGCTACTAACGCTACTAACAAAAAAGTCATTGGGAGTAACAATATTATTTTTTAAACAACTAAATTTAATGATTATAAAATTTGTAATACGTTGTATACTATTTTAAAATTAATGTAATCTAAATACCAAAGTCAGTAATTCAATAATAAAAAAACTTCTTATGTAGTTATATATTATGCGTTAATATAAGTTTCTACTTTTATTATTTATGCACCTCTTGGTGATGAAAGCATTACTGTTGAAACACAATTAAATTAAAGTCTTTAAAGAGTATCCTTGGGATAGTTGGGATTTTTGCATTTCCGCCAATGTAGTTTAATCTCCCAAACTAGCTGAAAGTGAATTACCCATATTATAGATAAATATACCTCTAACCTTTTATATCCAAGGGTTTGAGTTCCTTCTAGTTATTTTAACTATTGAAAACATTTATTTCTTTTACAATGCGATCATCATCTTGACTGCTGTAGTCAATCCTGCAATTCTCAAGGACAATGTGATCATTGTTTGCAATATGGAGAACATGTAAGTATTCTTTATTCACTGCTTTCAGGTATGGTTTCAGATGTAAAGAATTTTGAGTATTTCACATTACAGCTCCTAAATAACTCTTGCCTTTTACTTCTAATTTTTCTCTTGCCTTGAATTAAGCATCATTAAATCTTGTGTTTGTACAAACATATTGTAATTTAATGCAATTAAAAATTATTTAGTGCTTACAGTGGAAATAAAATTAGAAAGCTTTGGAATTCGGTGGGTGGGATATCGGCTCGCACAGTGTTGCCACATCGTCAGTGTGGCAATATACTACCACAGTTGTTTTTATTTCTAATAAACCTATATAAAGCATAAGCGACGACAAGTTACAGAGGGATAGGAAAGGCAGCAACACCGTCAGGTCCAGCATTCATGGGAATACTCTGTTTGGGGGTGGGATAAGTATTTTAAAAATTAATTTAAAATATTTTGCATTAGTCACTACCGTTGATTGACAATGATAACCAAAATTGGTTTTACACCAGGAAAAAAAGAAATATTTCCCACTAGCCATCGAATAGCGAAGAATGCATAAGTAATGGTCAGATTGTTAAAATATAGATTATGTAAGCAATATAAAGAGATTGCATTTCATCCCATCATAACAGTCCTGTTTGAAAATAATATGATTCTCATATGCAAGACATCTCCTTTATCTTAATCTAAGCATTTATCGAAAATGTATTTTTCCAAACAACTCCTAATCCTAAAAAGGGTTTAATGTATGTAATACCCAAAGAAAAAAATAGATATTTGGAGTATATATTACAATGATTGGGAAGCCTAATACAAACAATTTAATAATGTGCTGAGTCTTCTGAAGTATAAAATGTCCTTGTCACTATCAGGAAAAAATGTCTTGGAAATAATAATTTGCTTGAATGTACAGTAGAACTTCACTAATTCACCACATTCAGGACCGAGTGGGTGAAGAATTAGAGAAAAAACCAATTGCGGAAGTTATGAAATTAACATGTAGTTATGATTTAACATAGTACATAAATACATAAAAAGAATGCATTGGATGGATTAAAGAATGTTGTTGACAAAAGGGAACTTCATACTGACCAGACAGACCAGAAGTTCCAAGTAAAAATACAGCATTAATTAAACGAAGGAAGAATTAAGCTAAAAATATGTTAATCCTGAAAAACTTCTATTAACTCTCTAATAAAAGTAAAAAAATTATACAAGGGAATGTTACCTGTGAAAAATACAATTATTTATGTAGCTTACATAACTTAAACATATATAGCTAGTCAAGTGAGGTAACATATTAATATATCTATAGCATACATAAATAAATAACAGCATACGAAATTCCAAAACAATATACTTTATTATTATAGACATTTCAATGACTTATGTCATCCTCACGAGTGATTTGTAGCAGTGCCACTGATGATATTGACATAAGTAATTGAAGCGTGTATGATAATAAAATATATTCTTTTGTGAGTTCATGTACAGTTATGTATTTATTCATAACCCTAACTCACAACCGAGCTCAATTATTACTTATATCTATAATAGGTAAAATAATCTATACAAACCATTTGTAATGTATGTTAATAAAAAACTGAGCCATGACAAGACAGGTTTTATAATGAGCTTTCAGAATAAAAACCCTAGAATAGTTGTTGATGCAGATGGTCATGTTATGGTATTGATTACGAAAAAACTAAAACTATTGTTTTATTATCATAGCTATTTGTGTTTATTGAACGTAAAAATGATACTAAGGTTATGTAAAGCAGATTATAATAATGTAATGATTCTGAAATTTGATAAAAACAATTTATACACTCACTATAAAATATATGAAGAAAACTCATGTGTCCTACAATACAATATGCATTTTAGTGGGTTTTATTTATTTAGTTGAAGAATTAACCCACAGTGCTCAACAAGTTTATTAAATATGATTATATTAACCTTGTGATTCAGACAACGTACTTGTCTATTTATCTACTTAGGTAAAATAGTATAATGAAATAAATAGAGAAAAATGTCTACATCCTACAGCAAGGCCAGCTAGGGTTACGCTAACTCTTTAGGGTGGAAGAAGTGGCACCAGTTTAATGACATCAAACTTTGTCACTTTTGGAGTAGCTCAATTGTGATGGTAAACATTCTTCCTAAAATAAGGACTATCATGAAAATTACACATTTAATATTACAACAAATATTTACATACAATTAATAATGTGCTAAAACCAATCAATAAACTATCCTAAAGGTAAACAAAACTTATACGTATGAAGGAAAATCTGTTGACAAAATTTGAGAAAATTGTGATATTTCATAACACAAAAAATGTTCATATCAAAGTGATTTATTGTTTTGTAGGACAATAATAATAATTTGTAGGAATTAATAATTTTATATAATAAAAACATTAAAACTGAGAAAATTGTTATATAAAAATGATTTAACCATAATTAATCAGTTAAATTTACAAATATAACATGTCTTTGATTAGAATAGACATGGAGTTGCTATTCAATAACTGCTTATGAAATCTAAAAATAAAGCAAGAGTTATGACTACAGTATATGTCTACATTTTTAATTTTCAAACTATATATATAAATAGACAAGTAAAAATGTTTAAAAAGTTATGTCATGAAATAAATTATTAAAATTTGTGTAAGTACAGAAATTTGTGTAAAACAGAAAATGACAAAATACAAAGTAAAAATTAAAGTAAATGGGCTAAATTAGATTTTCTATTTTCACTTTGTTGTGATTATCTATCACTGTGCACTTTACACAACACTATCTCGAACAGAGTTACCATTCACTCGAAAGGTACTTTGGTCGTTGCTCGTTTGTTGGTTTCTATGACTGTCGATGACAGTTGTTTTGAACACTGGGGTCAGACCCAGGGTGTAACTATAAGATTCATGCAGTTACTAATTTTAGAAGCGGGATATTGTCTTCCTTCACTATAACTAATCGACCAGATTGAATGTTGGTAGAGGGTTGTTATGAGTGAGATGTATTTCTTAGACAATCTTTGACCAGAAATGTTTTAGTTGTTGTGCATGTTGTTTTAGGCACTAAAACATTGTCTTAGTTTGTTGTTGGAAAATGGCTAGGGTTTGGTTTAGGGGTTGCTGTGAGAGACTCTCATAATAAAGTAAACTGGTGTTAAAGATCAATAGATCAACCTTAAGATCAATAGATGAGCGGTATGACAGGAATTCAAGCAAGCTTCAATCATGTTGTACTGTGTTTTTGCTTTTAGGTAAAAAACAAAATCTTCAAACCCCTGATCATGACATTCTATTTCAGATTGAATTAACTCAAAGTCACTCCAACACTCTAAAAATTGTTTTAATCTGAATTTTATTTGGGAAAAATCTTGAGATATATAGGACTTGGAAAAGTGTTAACTTTTGGCTTCGCTTTGACTGTTGTTTATTGTTTTAAATATCATACCATGAATAAACAGATATGTGTTTTTATAACAGATAATTATTTTGAATGGCTTGCTTAAGGAAATGATAATAATTGTTAAACAAAGGGATAAGTTTATATGAATCAACAGGGATGGAATGACAGTAAAATTAAATCTGATTACTACAATAAACTCCTTTTAGGCTAACTCAATAGTGAAGATCACCAACAAAAGTTGTATTCAAACATATCAAACCTAACTTTGTTCAATACAAGAATATTAATAGGTGAAAAATAAAATCTTTTCTTTTGATCATAGAAACTAAACTTTTATATTTATTGCTTCAAATAACATATTTAACTGCTCTAACCAATATTCATATAAAAATAGCTTAGGCATTAGTATTGTGTTGCTGCATAAGCAATTTTTACCTAATGATAATCTCTGACTATTGGAATAAATTGAGAGTGTGCTTGTAGTTACAGATTCTTTGAACAGAGTGCACTCCCTGCTGTACTCAAGTAAGGTCTTTGGACAGAGGAACAATCATATATGTAGTATAAGTTTAATATAGTTTTCAAGAGAATTGGATATGAACAGGAAGGTCATTGAGTTTTGTAACTATAAAATGGAAAGTAAAATCTGGCAGTTTATAACGATTCCATACGGTTCACTATGATGCATAATGATATAGGTGGTTTTTCGGGCAAAAAATTTGGGGTGTTAATTTTAAGCTCTGTACACACAACTGATATAAAACATACCTTTAAGAAAATAATTCTGAAGTTGATTTTTTATTTGACAATGGGATATTGAGACTTTCTGCTACCATGCAAACTAAAAGGATTTTTAATTATGAAATTGTAGAACCTTTGGGGTGGGGGCTAAACCCTCTCCAAACTCATAAGCCTCCAAGAGTTTACTGTTGGAAATACATTGTGATTTTTACTGCACTAAAACAAAATTTAATAGCACCCATCCATTTTTATAATACGTTTTCTTAAGGTGCAAAGACAGACTCAACCATAAAAAGACATATATCTTCAGGTATCAAGCACGGTATGGTCATACTCTTTGAACTTGTACACCGTTGTTAAACCTTTTGGTAATATAAAGTTTATAACAACTCTTTGCAAATATTTTTGTAAGCTTTCATTCCATTTTTTCCTGTTCTGGATCTTGAAGATCAATTCTTTTGTTTATCCTTCCATTATCACTTCCCCATCATTCCCTCTTGTAAAGGTAACCAATATCCAGGAAGACAGTGTGTGTTGTGGCTATTGTAGTTTTTTACTATATGTGAGTTATGACTGAAGTGTTATATTGTCTTAGTATTTAATTTATTTATTTTGTTATTCTTAGATTTTTAGTGATATTACAATGTGTTATATACTACTCCTCAATCTTGCAGGCTCTGCACCCCTCTTTTATAACCCTGACATGAGATCTACCTCCCCCCATTTATATTAGGTCAAGAAATACAATCTAACTATGAAATTGAAGCTTGTAAGATCAGTTAATCATCAGATAATTTTATGTTAATTTTAATATAAATACTTGTATAATAGATAAATATATTTAACCCTGCTGAAAATGCTGCTGCCATACAGTCATATACTTAATTCTGATCTTACACTACATATATCTTGTACAATGAGATTGAGCATTAAGTAAGATGTTCAGAGGATAAGGGCGGAGGAAATGCTTTTTATTTAGAATGAGCTTCAGATTTGAGTGATTGAGTGGGGTGTCACTTTTCTGATAATGGCCAGATTGATGATGACAAAAACGTTTTCAAGAAACAATGTCGTGATAAAGTTTTTCTCAGTTAAGATGAATATACAATTTGGTACACATCATAAGTAACTGGAAGTAGTAAAAATACAAGAAAGTACTTTCTTGACAGAAAGAATATGTAAAAATAAAATACTTAAGTGGAAGTTTAAAAAAAATATTATCAGTGAAATATTAGTATTTAGTGTGCACTAACAGAATTAACACTTTTACATCAAACTGAGTTTCTAGAGAGAGAGAGATCGGAAATAATGGCGCTCTTCAGAGTCCTGTATTTGACTGAACCATTGAAGGTGATAAGCCTAATGTAAGAGATCCAGGGATTACAGTCCTCTAGCAGTTATGAACTACAGCTGGTTTTATTCTTATTTGACTGTTTAAGATCTAATAAGAAAGACCCTTGAGATAATAACAGAAATGTTGGCAAACTTGCACCAATTAAACATTTTTCAAATTATTTTGCCCAAAACCGTAATCATTATTAAAATTTAGAAAATCTCATAACAATAAATAAGATTATGCACCTTTACTAGGGCAGATGGTCATTTGTACAATATATGCCTTATAAGCTGCCATAATATAAACTGCTATGAAACAAATGCTGACAAGTAACATCAATGTTTACTGTGGGAAACAACCTCAGATCCATATAAAGCAGACAAATGTACTTGAGATAGTAAGAAATTTAACAGTGCCACCTTCACAAAACAAACAAAAATGATATAACTGATAATTGGTATACTAGTAGCAACAGCTAGTACTGCTACCACTAGAAAAGGGATTGATGTAAATTACTGTAAGTGTAAAAAACAAATGAGAAAACTCTCCATGTATTTCAGCCAATAAAATTAAAGAATTTGGAAGCTGTATGCATGATTTTTAGTATGACCAATTGTTAGTTTAATATATGATAAAAAAATAATGAATCTTTCTATCATCAGCAATACATGATTAAAATGTTAAAATAAAAATACAGGCAAATTAGAAATAATTATGAATTACAAAATGACTAAGAGTGGGTATATGAGACCATTAGTAATACCATTAGTAAATGGTCTTATAGTATCCATTTTCTAGAATAATAATGTCATAGCTCTTAACCATGTTTCTTGTATTTGTAAATTTAGCAGGGATAAATTCAAGAGTTATTCTGAACTTCAATAAAAATGGCCAAACCCGTAAAATCTATTAAACAATATCTTGGATTGAGTTAGATGGAATTTCACTTGGAATATCAAGCTACAATCAACCTACTTTCTCTTGACTTACATTCGGTTGTCAGCAAAATGTAGGCAACAGGCTTAGGAGAATGCAGGATTAAGGAGAGAAATACATAGAGGAACCAGTTGGTTTTAGGTAAACAATTCTTTCGCATCAATGAAGTGCAGATCGTGTTTAGGATTTGTATGCAAGAGGTAAAACTCTTTGCTTTTTACCATGACACACATATGAGAGTTTGTAGGAGGGGGCAGGACATAAAGGCATTGCACAATAAGAAATTAGCTATCTAAAAACCTTAAGTTGTAACCTTGTTTAACCTATTACTACTTATAAAGTACTTAATGTATAAAGAAAATAAACAGATTCATCTAATTACTCGTACTTTTTATTAAAAAAAAACAATAACATATACTGTAAATACTCATAGAAAACACACTCATTTTGTGTATAAATATTTTAGTCCTAAGTTGCATCCTACAATTCACCAATTTTTAAAATAATTTTTTTGAAATCATTCACTGGTTTATATATATGGGGCTTAGATATTTATTTTGCTTTTTAAAGCAGGGGGCAATCTAGGGGGGCTAAAGCTCCATAACTCCCGGTAATAGGTGCCATTAGCTTTCACTATAAAAATAAGAAAACCGATGATGAAAGTGGCAAATAATCTATTTAACTGTGATAAAACAATTCTTTTAATTTTTGACGTATTAGGAAGTCTTGTTTTAAATTTTACTTGTGTTAGCAAATAACAACATTTTAAAATTTAAATTACACTTTTTAATTTCAAGAAAATTTACTAAATAAGAAATACTTAAGTTTTGGAGTCCATTACGTTCGGTGAATCTTAATTAATGACTTTAACAATAGTTTATGACTATCCGAACTTTAAATTTTGTGAATTTGTGAAAAGTAAGTTTTTACAAATTTACAAAATTTAAAGTTCGAATAGTTATAAACTATTGTTAAAGTGGTTAACAAAAATACTTAATTATAAAATAGCCTATAGAATTAGCTTTGAAATAATATTTGTACGCTTTACTTGAAATGTAAAAAGCACAATGGGTGATTACTGATTTTATATTTCAGTGTGTGTACAGAGTTTTCACCA
This sequence comes from Prosapia bicincta, assembly GCA_036971475.1. Lineage (NCBI taxonomy): Eukaryota > Metazoa > Arthropoda > Insecta > Hemiptera > Cercopidae > Prosapia > Prosapia bicincta. The sequence goes on along the minus strand of JBAIZL010000002.1, from coordinate 269,462,405 downwards.
GAGTTTATCTATCTTAGAAATATTTTACGCAACTGAATTTAGATAGACTTCACAATCTGTTGTAACTTGTCTTAAAAAGAGAATAATTAAGTAACGTGGAAATACCAAGTGTAGAATAATCCACATGTGAAGTGAATAACAAGATCCATTTATTACAAGGGAAGTGTTATTTCATATTGTCAGGAAATGAAAGATGATTAATAAGAAATTAAGTCTCAACATCGCTGCAAGCTAGAGAAATAAATATCTCCATGTTATTCCAGGTTTGCCATTTAAGTTAGATTAGTCACTCTAGATATAGGTAGAGTGTACCATTTTAAAGCTACATTGAACGTTATGCTTTTACCTAGACCTCTTTAGTTTTGCCTGAATGTGTTTTTATTTTAAACACAAAAAATTAATAGCATTAAAATTTTCCAATTATTTTGAAGTACCATAATAAAATTTATTTTCAAACATTTTCTTCAGTGTTTAAGTTTGTTCTTATAATTTTATAAAGCTGATTAATTTTCTAAAGTGTTTGCATTCTGTAGTATTAAGTAAATTTTCAATTTTGTGTGCTTTGTGGTTTTGAGGCGATCAGCTAGTAGGATTATTGTTGACAATAAGGGATAGGAAAGTAATATGAACATATGTAGGAATAATTTAAACACAATAAATAATAGGGACATAAAATAGGGGGGGGGCACTAAATTATGGCATTCCGTATGCAGAGTCAAGTACCTTAAGTAGACTAGCTCTCTATTTAGGTCAAAAGAGAGGCATTAGTTCCAACTTCTCCAGGAAAAGGAAAAGAAAAAGTAGACAGAATTAGGTAGGAATATGGTGAGTACAAAAAGATTTCCAGCTATTGGAAACAGGGGAAAATTATGGCATCCTGTATGCAAGGTCAAGTACCTCAAGTAAACCTGCTCTCTAATGGGGTCAAAAGAGATGCATTAGTTCCACCCTCTGCAAGGAAGAGAAAAGAAAAGGTAGACAGAATTAGGTAGGAATATCGTGGCTACAAAAAGATTTCCAGCTATTGGAAACAGGGGAAAATTATGGCATCCTGTATGCAGGGTCAAGTACCTCAAGTAGACCAGCTCTCTAATGGGGTCAAAAGAGATGCATTAGTTCCACCCTCTGCAAGGAAGAGAAAAGAAAGGGTGGACAGAATTAGGTAGGAATATGGTGAGTACAAAAAGATTTCCAGCTATTGTAAATAGGGGAAAATTATGGCATCACCCTTACCTGAAACAGACATGTTCTCAACTGGGTTGAAGAGAGCCGTCTCTATCTGCTACCCTGTATTAATTAGTACACCTGGAAATTGATGCATTTTGTACGGGTTATAACACTTTTGAACAAAGTCCATTAAAAATGGAAGTAAAATTTGTAGAAACTGCATGTAATTATTGTTTCATTAGGGCAAATGCAATTATGAAGTGGAATCATGAGAGAGCAATAGGGTCGGTTGTAATATTTTCTTTCATAATAATTATCAAATTCTGTTTATATTATATATATATATATATATATATATATATATATATATATATATATATATATATATATATATTACACAGATTCTGTATTATGTTAGCATTATGTTCATAGTGTAATGCTACAATAATAGTTCATTGCGTTTGCTGCAGATGATCTTGCGTGCAATTACCTTCCAGAGCTACACTTATACAAGATATGCCAGTGACGGAACAAATATCAAGCACCTATTCATGAGCTGTCAAAAATGTCAAAGTGGTTTAAATTGATATTTTGTAAGTGTTAATATCAAACTCATTTGATATATTACTTCAGATAATAAGCCTGTTATATGCTATTAGTGTATATTCTGTAGACAAAAGTCTATTGGTTTAATGTTTCCCATTCTGAGTTAATTTATAATACCTTACATAGGTTAAAATAAACGTCTCCCAAATTAAAAAAATAAATCTTTTTAATCACACAAAAAGTTAAACATATTGCTATGTGTGTATGTAGTAGCAATTAAATTTTGTTTAAAAGAATTCTTTTTAAATGAGTTTTGAATTGTTAAATTAAACCATAACATTAAATTCTGTACAATGCCAGTTAAAGAAACAAATACTATTTAGAAAAGGTATTAAAAAGGCTTTGGTACATTTGTGTGGTGGTGCAGCAGCTATATGTGGTATGGTCCAGGAGCTATATGGAGTGTGGACCAGAAGCTATATGGCGTGTGGTGCAACCAGCTAATGGCAAGTGATTCAGTAGCTATATTGCATGTGGTGTAGTGGCTATATGGCTTGTAGTGCAGCCGCTGGGGTTATGTGGGGTTTGATCTAGCAGCTATATGGAGTGTGGTGAAATAGCTATATTGGGTGCCGTATAGCAACTATATAGCGTGTGGCTCACCAGCTGTGTAGCTTCTGCTTCATCAGCTACATGGTGTATATTGCAGCAGCTAAATGCCATGTGTTGCAGCAGCTATGTGGAGCGTGGTAAGGTAGCCTATGACTTGTGGTACCGCAGCTATACGCTGTGTAGCCCAGCAGCTACAGGGATGTGGTACAACACCTATGTGGGGCGTGGTGCAGTAGCTTTATAGCTTGTTGCTCAGCAGCTATAGGATATGTGGTGCCGCAGCTGTATGCGGTGTAGTCCAGCAGTTATACAGAGCGTGGTTCAACAGCTAGGTGGCTTGTGGCTTAGCAACTATATGGAGTATGTTGCAGCAGCTATAGGGCGAGAAGTGGAGGAGCTAAACGGGGTGTGGTGTAGTAGGTATATGGCTTGGTATTCGGCATCTATATGAGGGGTAGTGCAGGAGCTATATTGCATGTGGTCTATTAGCTATATGGCATGTGGTGCAGCAGCTAAATGACGTGTAATTCAGCAACTATAAGGAGTGTGTTGCAGTAGCTACATGGTGTTGATGCAGCAGCTGTATTGGGTGAGGAGGTGCAGCTATGTAGCATGTGTTGCAGCAGTTATATGGCACATGTGAAGCTGATATATGGCGTGTAGTGCAGCAACTATATGGAGTGTGATGCAGCAGCTGTATTGGTTGAGGTGGTGCAGCTATGTAGCATGTGTTGCAGCTACATAGCATGTGTTGCAGCAATTATGTGGCACGTGTGAAGCTGCTATATGGCGTGTAGTGCAGCAACTATATGGAGTGTGTTGCAGTAGCTATATGGTGTGTGATGCAGCAGCTGTATTGGGTGTTGTGGTGCAGCTATGTAGCATGGGTTGTAGCTACGTAGCATGTGTTGCAGCAGTTATATAACACGTGTGAAGCTGCTATATGACGTGTGGTGTAGGAGCTATATGGGGTGTGTCTCTGCAGCTATATATCATGTGGTCTATCAGCTATATGGTATGTGGCGCAACAGCTATATTGTGTGTGGTGTAGGAGCTATATGGTGTTTGTTGATGCAGCTATATTGCATGTAGTTCAGCAGCTATATAGCGTGTGGTGCAGCAGCTATATAGCATGTAGTGCAGAAGCTGTATGGCATGTGGTTCAGAAGCTCTATGGCGTGTGGTGTAGGAGCTATATGGGGTGTGTTGCTATAGCTATATATCGTGTGGTCTATCAGCTATGTGGTATGTGGTGCAGCAGCTATAATGTGTAGTGAAGGAGCTATGTTGGGTGTGTTGATACAGCTATATGGCATGTAGTTCCTCAGCTGTGTAGCATGTTGTGCAGGGCGTGTGGTGCAGCAGCTATATTGCGTGTGGTGGCGCTGCTATATAGCTTGCGTTGCAACAACTGTATGACATGTGGTGTAGTAGCTGCAGGGCGTGTGGTGCAGCAGCTATATATCGTTTGGCCTATCAGCTATATGGCATGTGGAGCAGCAGCTATATGACGTGTGGTACAGCAGCTATGTAGCATGTGATGCAGCAACAATATGGCGTGTGGTGTAAGTGTGTGGGGTGTATTGGCATTTAAGATAGCCATGCAAGTGAAATGATTGCAAGCTCATCCATTTAACTAACAGATTTTTCTTTTATCAGTTAAACTTTATCTTGAAAATAAAAAAATGAAATGGTAGATCATGCTTCTTCTGAAAAAAATGTATAAATACATAAATATTGTTTTCAATATATATATATATATATATATATATATATATATATATATATATATATATATATATATATATATATATGTATATATATATACACATAAAATTTGTTTATTTTTTATATGCCCATGCTATTTATTTATAGCGTAAAGTGAAGGGGTCGTGGCAGGCTTTCATTTTAATAGAGGGGAGTTGTACGAAAAGTTTGGGCACCCATGCTTTAAGGCAAGCTGTGAACTTATTCGCTAGACAACCGCTTTAGATAAAAGCATCAGACTTTTAGTGCCTATTGTCCCTACACATTAAAGAAATATTCGCTAAAATAAGACGAACGTGAAACACAAATTCCAAAGTAATGGTTATTTTTATGGCTGCCATAACGACTTGCGATGGCCCAGAGTCACGCTAGTATTCTCAGTTTAATCCGATATTTTAACACTCGATTTAAAGTTGACAGGCATCCTGTGTTAACGTTCGCTTTAAGTGTTAAGCCGTTAAAGTGACATTAAGTAAACATTTATGGGCCGTCTCTGGTGACGATTTATTGCTGTAAAATTATGCTAGCTACAAAATTTGAATTGGTTTTATGTTTTCGATATGGGCGAGTGTTATTAATATAAATATGGAATGGGTAATGCTCGATACAGTTCAAATAGAAGTTGTACAAATAATAGTTACTAATAAATAGCCTAACTATTTCATTAGCTCTCCTATATCCCTACTGTAATAATATTTAACAAATTGTTCTTCATCCTTTATTTCTAAATATACCCTATCCCACCTATATCCTTAATGTACTAATATTAAACAAACTGTTCTTGATCTCTTTCTAATAACTCTACCAAAATATACCCTATCCCTCCTATATCCTTAATGTACTAATATTAAACAAACTGTTCTTGATCTCTTTCTAATAACTCTACCAAAATATACCCTATCCCTCCTATATCCTTAATGTACTAATATTAAACAAACTGTTCTTGATCTCTTTCTAATAACTCTACCAAAATATACCCTATCCCTCCTACATCCTTTATGTACTAATATTAGTCAAACTGTTCTTGATCTCTTTCTAATAGCTCTACCAAAATATACCCTATCCCTCCTATATCCTTAATGTACTAATATTTGACAAAATTTTCTTGATAATTTTATTAAACACTCTATCAACATTTACCATATCCCCTGTTATATCCTTAATGTACTAATATTTAACAAATTGATCTTGATCTCTTTCTAATAACTCTACCAAAATTTACCCTATCCCTCCTATATCCTTAATGTACTAATATTAAAAAATTGTTCTTGTTCTCTTTCTAATAACTCTACTTGAATTTACCTTATCCGTCTTTAATCCTTAATGTACTAATATTAGTCAAACTGTTCTTGATCTCTTTCTAATAACTCTACCAAAATATACCCTATCCCTCCTATATCCTTAATGTACTAATATTTGACAAATTTTTCTTGATAATTTTATTAAACACTCTATCAACATTTACCATATCCCCTGTTATATCCTTAATGTACTAATATTTAACAAATTGATCTTGATCTCTTTCTAATAACTCTACCAAAATTTACCCTATCCCTCCTATATCCTTAATGTACTAATATTAAAAAAATTTTCTTGTTCTCTTTCTAATAACTCTACTTGAATTTACCTTATCCGTCTTTAATCCTTAATGTACTAATATTAGTCAAACTGTTCTTGATCTCTTTCTAATAACTCTACCAAAATATACCCTATCCCTCCTATATCCTTAATGTACTAATATTTGACAAATTTTTCTTGATAATTTTATTAAACACTCTATCAACATTTACCATATCCCCTGTTATATAATTAATGTACTAATATTTAACAAATTGATCTTGATCTCTTTCTAATAACTCTACCAAAATTTACCCTATCCCTCCTATTTCCTTAATGTACTAATATTAAAAAATTGTTCTTGTTCTCTTTCTAATAACTCTACTTGGATTTACCTTATCCGTCTTTAATCCTTAATGTACTAATATTAGTCAAACTGTTCTTGATCTCTTTCTAATAACTCTACCAAAATATACCCTATCCCTCCTACATCCTTAATGTACTAATATTAGTCAAACTGTTCTTGATTTCTTTCTAATAACTCTACCAAAATATACCCTATCCCTCCTATATCCATAATGTACTAATATTAAGCAAACTGTTCTTGATCTCTTTCTAATAACTCTACCAAAATATACCCTATCCCTCCTATATCCTTAATGTACTAATATTAAACAAACTGTTCTTGATCTCTTTCTAATAACTCTACCAAAATATACCCTATCCCTCCTATATCCTTAATGTACTAATATTAAACAATTTGTTCATGATCTCTTTCTAATAACTCTACCAAAATTAAACCCTATCCCTCCTACATCCTTAATGTACTAATATTAGTCAAACTGTTATTGATCTCTTTCTAATAACTCTACCAAAATATACCCTATCCCTCCTATATCCTTAATGTACTAATATTAAACAAACTGTTCTTGATCTCTTTCTAATAACTCTACCAAAATATACCCTATCCCTCCTATATCCTTAATGTACTAATATTAAACAATTTGTTCTTGATCTCTTTCTAATAACTCTACCAAAATATACCCTATTCCTCCTACATCCTTAATGTACTAATATTAGTCAAACTGTTCTTGATCTCTTTCTAATAATTCTACCAAAATGTACCCTATCCCTCCTATATCCTTAATGTACTAATATTAAAAAATTGTTCTTGTTCTCTTTCTAATAACTCTACTTGAATTTACCATATCCGTCTTTAATCCTTAATGTACTAATATTAGTCAAACTGTTCTTGATCTCTTTCTAATAACTCTACCAAAATATACCCTATCCCTCCTACATCCTTAATGTACTAATATTAGTCAAACTGTTCTTGATCTCTTTCTAATAACTCTACCAAAATATACCCTATCCCTCCTATATCCTTAATGTACTAATATTAAACAAACTGTTCTTGATCTCTTTCTAATAACTCTACCAAAATATACCCTATCCCTCCTATATCCTTAATGTACTAATATTAAACAATTGGTTCTTGATCTCTTTCTAATAACTCTACCAAAATATACCCTATCCCTCCTATATCCTTAATGTACTAATATTAAACAAACTGTTCTTGATCTCTTTCTAATAACTCTACCAAAATATACCCTATCCCTCTTACATCCTTAATGTACTAATATTAGTCAAAATGTTCTTGATCTCTTTCTAATAACTCTACCAAAATATAACCTATCACTCCTATATCCTTAATGTACTAATATTTGACAAATTTTTCTTGATAATTTTATTAAACACTCTATCAACATTTACCATATCCCCTGTTATATCCTTAATGTACTAATATTTAACAAATTGATCTTGATCTCTTTCTAATAACTCTACCAAAATTTACCCTATCCCTCCTATATCCTTAATGTACTAATATTAAAAAAATTTTCTTGTTCTCTTTCTAATAACTCTACTTGAATTTACCTTATCCGTCTTTAATCCTTAATGTACTAATATTAGTCAAACTGTTCTTGATCTCTTTCTAATAACTCTACCAAAATATACCCTATCCCTCCTATATCCATAATGTACTAATATTAAGCAAACTGTTCTTGATCTCTTTCTAATAACTATACCAAAATATACCCTATCCCTCCTATATCCTTAATGTACTAATATTAAACAATTTGTTCTTGCTCTCTTTCTAATAACTCTACCAAAATATACCCTATCCCTCCTATATCCTTAATGTACTAATATTAAACAAACTGTTCTTGTTCTCTTTCTAATAACTCTACCAAAATATACCCTATCCCTCCTATATCCTTAATGTACTAATATTAAACAATTTGTTCATGATCTCTTTCTAATAACTCTACCAAAATTAAACCCTATCCCTCCTACATCCTTAATGTACTAATATTAGTCAAACTGTTATTGATCTCTTTCTAATAACTCTACCAAAATATACCCTATCCCTCCTATATCCTTAATGTACTAATATTAAACAAACTGTTCTTGATCTCTTTCTAATAACTCTACCAAAATATACCCTATCCCTCCTATATCCTTAATGTACTAATATTAAACAATTTGTTCTTGATCTCTTTCTAATAACTCTACCAAAATATACCCTATCCCGCCTACATCCTTAATGTACTAATATTAGTCAAACTGTTCTTGATCTATTTCTAATAACTCTACCAAAATTTACCCTATCCCTCCTATATCCTTAATGTACTAATATTAAACAATTTGTTCATGATCTCTTTCTAATAACTCTACCAAAATATACCCTATCCCTCCTACATCATTAATGTACTAATATTAGTCAAACTGTTCTTGATCTCTTTCTAATAACTCTACCAAAATTTACCCTATCCCTCCTATATCCTTAATGTACTAATATTAAAAAATTGTTCTTGTTCTCTTTCTAATAACTCTACTTGAATTTACCATATCCGTCTTTAATCCTTAATGTACTAATATTAGTCAAACTGTTCTTGATCTCTTTCTAATAACTCTACCAAAATATACCCTATCCCTCCTACATCCATAATGGACTAATATTAGTCAAACTGTTCTTGATCTCTTTCTAATAACTCTACCAAAATATACCCTATCCCTCCTATATCCTTAATGTACTAATATTAAACAAACTGTTCTTGATCTCTTTCTAATAACTCTACCAAAATATACCCTATCCCTCCTATATTCTTAATGTACTAATATTAAACAATTGGTTCTTGATCTCTTTCTAATAACTCTACCAAAATATACCCTATCCCTCCTATATCCTTAATGTACTAATATTAAACAAACTGTTCTTGATCTCTTTCTAATAACTCTACCAAAATATTACCCTATCCCTCTTACATCCTTAATGTACTAATATTAGTCAAAATGTTCTTGATCTGTTTCTAATAACTCTACCAAAATATAACCTATCCCTCCTATATCCTTAATGTACTAATATTTGACAAATTTTTCTTGATAATTTTATTAAACACTCTATCAACATTTACCATATCCCCTGTTATATCCTTAATGTACTAATATTGAACAAATTGATCTTGATCTCTTCCTAATAACTCTACCAAAATTTACCCTATCCCTCCTATATCCTTAATGTACTAATATTAAAAAATTGTTCTTGTTCTCTTTCTAATAACTCTACTTGAATTTACCTTATCCGTCTTTAATCCTTAATGTACTAATATTAGTCAAACTGTTCTTGATCTCTTTCTAATAACTCTACAAAAATATACCCTATCCCTCCTATATCCTTAATGTACTAATATTTGACAAATTTTTCTTGATAATTTTATTAAACACTCTATCAACATTTACCATATCCCCTGTTATATCCTTAATGTACTAATATTTAACAAATTGATCTTGATCTCTTTCATATAACTCTACCAAAATTTACCCTATCCCTCCTATATCCTTAATGTACTAATATTAAAAAAATTTTCTTGTTCTCTTTCTAATAACTCTACTTGAATTTACCTTATCCGTCTTTAATCCTTAATGTACTAATATTAGTCAAACTGTTCTTGATCTCTTTCTAATAACTCTACCAAAATATACCCTATCCCTCCTATATCCTTAATGTACTAATATTTGACAAATTTTTCTTGATAATTTTATTAAACACTCTATCAACATTTACCATATCCCCTGTTATATCCTTAATGTACTAATATATAACAAATTGATCTTGATCTCTTTCTAATAACTCTACCAAAATTTACCCTATCCCTCCTATATCCTTAATGTACTAATATTAAAAATTGTTCTTGTTCTCTTTCTAATAACTCTACTTGGATTTACCTTATCCGTCTTTAATCCTTAATGTACTAATATTAGTCAAACTGTTCTTGATCTCTTTCTAATAACTCTACCAAAATATACCCTATCCCTCCTACATCCTTAATGTACTAATATTAGTCAAACTGTTCTTGATTTCTTTCTAATAACTCTACCAAAATATACCCTATCCCTCCTATATCCATAATGTACTAATATTAAGCAAACTGTTCTTGATCTCTTTCTAATAACTCTACCAAAATATACCCTATCCCTCCTATATCCTTAATGTACTAATATTAAACAATTTGTTCTTGCTCTCTTTCTAATAACTCTACCAAAATATACCCTATCCCTCCTATATCCTTAATGTACTAATATTAAACAAACTGTTCTTGATCTCTTTCTAATAACTCTACCAAAATATACCCTATCCCTCCTATATCCTTAATGTACTAATATTAAACAATTTGTTCATGATCTCTTTCTAATAACTCTACCAAAATTAAACCCTATCCCTCCTACATCCTTAATGTACTAATATTAGTCAAACTGTGATTGATCTCTTTCTAATAACACTACCAAAATATACCCTATCCCTCCTATATCCTTAATGTACTAATATTAAACACACTGTTCTTGATCTCTTTCTAATAACTCTACCAAAATATACCCTATCCCTCCTATATCCTTAATGTACTAATATTAAACAATTTGTTCTTGATCTCTTTCTAATAACTCTACCAAAATATACCCTATCCCTCCTACATCCTTAATGTACTAATATTAGTCAAACTGTTATTGATCTCTTTCTAATAACTCTACCAAAATATACCCTATCCCTCCTATATCCTTAATGTACTAATATTAAACAAACTGTTCTTGATCTCTTTCTAATAACTCTACCAAAATATACCCTATCCCTCCTATATCCTTAATGTACTAATATTAAACAATTTGTTCTTGATCTCTTTCTAATAACTCTACCAAAATATACCCTATCCCGCCTACATCCTTAATGTACTAATATTAGTCAAACTGTTCTTGATCTATTTCTAATAACTCTACCAAAATTTACCCTATCCCTCCTATATCCTTAATGTACTAATATTAAACAATTTGTTCATGATCTCTTTCTAATAACTCTACCAAAATATACCCTATCCCTCCTACATCATTAATGTACTAATATTAGTCAAACTGTTCTTGATCTCTTTCTAATAACTCTACCAAAATTTACCCTATCCCTCCTATATCCTTAATGTACTAATATTAAAAAATTGTTCTTGTTCTCTTTCTAATAACTCTACTTGAATTTACCATATCCGTCTTTAATCCTTAATGTACTAATATTAGTCAAACTGTTCTTGATCTCTTTCTAATAACTCTACCAAAATATACCCTATCCCTCCTACATCCTTAATGTACTAATATTAGTCAAACTGTTCTTGTTCTCTTTCTAATAACTCTACCAAAAAATACCCTATGCCTCCTATATCCTTAATGTACTAATATTAAACAAACTGTTCTTGATCTCTTTCTAATAACTCTACCAAAATATACCCTATCCCTCCTATATTCTTAATGTACTAATATTAAACAATTGGTTCTTGATCTCTTTCTAATAACTCTACCAAAATATACCCTATCCCTCCTATATCCTTAATGTACTAATATTAAACAAACTGTTCTTGATCTCTTTCTAATAACTCTACCAAAATATTACCCTATCCCTCTTACATCCTTAATGTACTAATATTAGTCAAAATGTTCTTGATCTGTTTCTAATAACTCTACCAAAATATAACCTATCCCTCCTATATCCTTAATGTACTAATATTTGACAAATTTTTCTTGATAATTTTATTAAACACTCTATCAACATTTACCATATCCCCTGTTATATCCTTAATGTACTAATATTGAACAAATTGATCTTGATCTCTTCCTAATAACTCTACCAAAATTTACCCTATCCCTCCTATATCCTTAATGTACTAATATTAAAAAATTGTTCTTGTTCTCTTTCTAATAACTCTACTTGAATTTACCTTATCCGTCTTTAATCCTTAATGTACTAATATTAGTCAAACTGTTCTTGATCTCTTTCTAATAACTCTACAAAAATATACCCTATCCCTCCTATATCCTTAATGTACTAATATTTGACAAATTTTTCTTGATAATTTTATTAAACACTCTATCAACATTTACCATATCCCCTGTTATATCCTTAATGTACTAATATTTAACAAATTGATCTTGATCTCTTTCTAATAACTCTACCAAAATTTACCCTATCCCTCCTATATCCTTAATGTACTAATATTAAAAAAATTTTCTTGTTCTCTTTCTAATAACTCTACTTGAATTTACCTTATCCGTCTTTAATCCTTAATGTACTAATATTAGTCAAACTGTTCTTGATCTCTTTCTAATAACTCTACCAAAATATACCCTATCCCTCCTATATCCTTAATGTACTAATATTTGACACATTTTTCTTGATAATTTTATTAAACACTCTATCAACATTTACCATATCCCCTGTTATATCCTTAATGTACTAATATTTAACAAATTGATCTTGATCTCTTTCTAATAACTCTACCAAAATTTACCCTATCCCTCCTATATCCTTAATGTACTAATATTAAAAATTGTTCTTGTTCTCTTTCTAATAACTCTACTTGAATTTACCATATCCGTCTTTAATCCTTAATGTACTAATATTAGTCAAACTGTTCTTGATCTCTTTCTAATAACTCAACCAAAATATACCCTATCCCTCCTACATCCTTAATGTACTAATATTAGTCAAACTGTTCTTGATCTCTTTCTAATAACTCTACCAAAATATACCCTATCCCTCCTATATCCTTAATGTACTAATATTAAACAAACTGTTCTTGATCTCTTTCTAATAACTCTACCAAAATATACCCTATCCCTCCTATATCCTTAATGTACTAATAATAAACAATTGGTTCTTGATCTCTTTCTAATAACTCTACCAAAATATACCCTATCCCTCCTATATCCTTAATGTACTAATATTAAACAAACTGTTCTTGATCTCTTTCTAATAACTCTACCAAAATATACCCTATCCCCCCTACATCCTAATTGTACTAATATTAAAAAAACTGTTCTTGATCTCTTTCTAATAACTCTACCAAAATATACCCTATCCCTCCTATATCCTTAATGTACTAATATTAAACAAACTGTACTTGTTCTCTTTCTAATAACTCTACCAAAATATACCCTATCCCTCCTATATCCTTAATGACTAATCTTAAACAATTTATTCTTGATCTCTTTCTAATAACACTACCAAAATTTACCCTATCCCTAATATATCCTTAATGTACTAATATTAAAAAATTGTTCTTGTTCTCTTTCTAATAACTCTACTTGAATTTACCATATCCGTCTTTAATCCTTAATGTACTAATATTAGTCAAACTGTTCTTGATCTCTTTCTAATAACTCTACCAAAATATACCCTATCCCTCCTATATCCTTAATGTACTAATATTTGACAAGTTTTTCTTGATAATTTTATTAAACACTCTATCAACATTTACCATATCCCCTGTTATATAATTAATGTACTAATATTTAACAAATTGATCTTGATCTCTTTCTAATAACTCTACCAAAATTTACCCTATCCCTCCTATTTCCTTAATGTACTAATATTAAAAAATTGTTCTTGTTCTCTTTCTAATAACTCTACTTGGATTTACCTTATCCGTCTTTAATCCTTAATGTACTAATATTAGTCAAACTGTTCTTGATCTCTTTCTAATAACTCTACCAAAATATACCCTATCCCTCCTACATCCTTAATGTACTAATATTAGTCAAACTGTTCTTGATTTCTTTCTAATAACTCTACCAAAATATACCCTATCCCTCCTATATCCATAATGTACTAATATTAAGCAAACTGTTCTTGATCTCTTTCTAATAACTCTACCAAAATATACCCTATCCCTCCTATATCCTTAATGTACTAATATTAAACAAACTGTTCTTGATCTCTTTCTAATAACTCTACCAAAATATACCCTATCCCTCCTATATCCTTAATGTACTAATATTAAACAATTTGTTCATGATCTCTTTCTAATAACTCTACCAAAATTAAACCCTATCCCTCCTACATCCTTAATGTACTAATATTAGTCAAACTGTTATTGATCTCTTTCTAATAACTCTACCAAAATATACCCTATCCCTCCTATATCCTTAATGTACTAATATTAAACAAACTGTTCTTGATCTCTTTCTAATAACTCTACCAAAATATACCCTATCCCTCCTATATCCTTAATGTACTAATATTAAACAATTTGTTCTTGATCTCTTTCTAATAACTCTACCAAAATATACCCTATCCCTCCTACATCCTTAATGTACTAATATTAGTCAAACTGTTCTTGATCTCTTTCTAATAATTCTACCAAAATGTACCCTATCCCTCCTATATCCTTAATGTACTAATATTAAAAAATTGTTCTTGTTCTCTTTCTAATAACTCTACTTGAATTTACCATATCCGTCTTTAATCCTTAATGTACTAATATTAGTCAAACTGTTCTTGATCTCTTTCTAATAACTCTACCAAAATATACCCTATCCCTCCTACATCCTTAATGTACTAATATTAGTCAAACTGTTCTTGATCTCTTTCTAATAACTCTACCAAAATATACCCTATCCCTCCTATATCCTTAATGTACTAATATTAAACAAACTGTTCTTGATCTCTTTCTAATAACTCTACCAAAATATACCCTATCCCTCCTATATCCTTAATGTACTAATATTAAACAATTGGTTCTTGATCTCTTTCTAATAACTCTAACAAAATATACCCTATCCCTCCTATATCCTTAATGTACTAATATTAAACAAACTGTTCTTGATCTCTTTCTAATAACTCTACCAAAATATACCCTATCCCTCTTACATCCTTAATGTACTAATATTAGTCAAAATGTTCTTGATCTCTTTCTAATAACTCTACCAAAATATAACCTATCACTCCTATATCCTTAATGTACTAATATTTGACAAATTTTTCTTGATAACTTTATTAAGCACTCTATCAACATTTACCATATCCCCTGTTATATCCTTAATGTACTAATATTTAACAAATTGATCTTGATCTCTTTCTAATAACTCTACCAAAATTTACCCTATCCCTCCTATATCCTTAATGTACTAATATTAAAAAAATTTTCTTGTTCTCTTTCTAATAACTCTACTTGAATTTACCATATCCGTCTTTAATCCTTAATGTACTAATATTAGTCAAACTGTTCTTGATCTCTTTCTAATAACTCTACCAAAATATACCCTATCCCTCCTATATCCATAATGTACTAATATTAAGCAAACTGTTCTTGATCTCTTTCTAATAACTATACCAAAATATACCCTATCCCTCCTATATCCTTAATGTACTAATATTAAACAATTTGTTCTTGCTCTCTTTCTAATAACTCTACCAAAATATACCCTATCCCTCCTATATCCTTAATGTACTAATATTAAACAAACTGTTCTTGATCTCTTTCTAATAACTCTACCAAAATATACCCTATCCCTCCTATATCCTTAATGTACTAATATTAAACAATTTGTTCATGATCTCTTTCTAATAACTCTACCAAAATTAAACCCTATCCCTCCTACATCCTTAATGTACTAATATTAGTCAAACTGTTATTGATCTCTTTCTAATAACTCTACCAAAATATACCCTATCCCTCCTATATCCTTAATGTACTAATATTAAACAAACTGTTCTTGATCTCTTTCTAATAACTCTACCAAAATATACCCTATCCCTCCTATATCCTTAATGTACTAATATTAAACAATTTGTTCTTGATCTCTTTCTAATAACTCTACCAAAATATACCCTATCCCGCCTACATCCTTAATGTACTAATATTAGTCAAACTGTTCTTGATCTATTTCTAATAACTCTACCAAAATTTACCCTATCCCTCCTATATCCTTAATGTACTAATATTAAACAATTTGTTCATGATCTCTTTCTAATAACTCTACCAAAATATACCCTATCCCTCCTACATCATTAATGTACTAATATTAGTCAAACTGTTCTTGATCTCTTTCTAATAACTCTACCAAAATTTACCCTATCCCTCCTATATCCTTAATGTACTAATATTAAAAAATTGTTCTTGTTCTCTTTCTAATAACTCTACTTGAATTTACCATATCCGTCTTTAATCCTTAATGTACTAATATTAGTCAAACTGTTCTTGATCTCTTTCTAATAACTCTACCAAAATATACCCTATCCCTCCTACATCCATAATGGACTAATATTAGTCAAACTGTTCTTGATCTCTTTCTAATAACTCTACCAAAATATACCCTATCCCTCCTATATCCTTAATGTACTAATATTAAACAAACTGTTCTTGATCTCTTTCTAATAACTCTACCAAAATATACCCTATCCCTCCTATATTCTTAATGTACTAATATTAAACAATTGGTTCTTGATCTCTTTCTAATAACTCTACCAAAATATACCCTATCCCTCCTATATCCTTAATGTACTAATATTAAACAAACTGTTCTTGATCTCTTTCTAATAACTCTACCAAAATATTACCCTATCCCTCTTACATCCTTAATGTACTAATATTAGTCAAAATGTTCTTGATCTGTTTCTAATAACTCTACCAAAATATAACCTATCCCTCCTATATCCTTAATGTACTAATATTTGACAAATTTTTCTTGATAATTTTATTAAACACTCTATCAACATTTACCATATCCCCTGTTATATCCTTAATGTACTAATATTGAACAAATTGATCTTGATCTCTTCCTAATAACTCTACCAAAATTTACCCTATCCCTCCTATATCCTTAATGTACTAATATTAAAAAATTGTTCTTGTTCTCTTTCTAATAACTCTACTTGAATTTACCTTATCCGTCTTTAATCCTTAATGTACTAATATTAGTCAAACTGTTCTTGATCTCTTTCTAATAACTCTACAAAAATATACCCTATCCCTCCTATATCCTTAATGTACTAATATTTGACAAATTTTTCTTGATAATTTTATTAAACACTCTATCAACATTTACCATATCCCCTGTTATATCCTTAATGTACTAATATTTAACAAATTGATCTTGATCTCTTTCTAATAACTCTACCAAAATTTACCCTATCCCTCCTATATCCTTAATGTACTAATATTAAAAAAATTTTCTTGTTCTCTTTCTAATAACTCTACTTGAATTTACCTTATCCGTCTTTAATCCTTAATGTACTAATATTAGTCAAACTGTTCTTGATCTCTTTCTAATAACTCTACCAAAATATACCCTATCCCTCCTATATCCTTAATGTACTAATATTTGACAAATTTTTCTTGATAATTTTATTAAACACTCTATCAACATTTACCATATCCCCTGTTATATCCTTAATGTACTAATATATAACAAATTGATCTTGATCTCTTTCTAATAACTCTACCAAAATTTACCCTATCCCTCCTATATCCTTAATGTACTAATATTAAAAATTGTTCTTGTTCTCTTTCTAATAACTCTACTTGGATTTACCTTATCCGTCTTTAATCCTTAATGTACTAATATTAGTCAAACTGTTCTTGATCTCTTTCTAATAACTCTACCAAAATATACCCTATCCCTCCTACATCCTTAATGTACTAATATTAGTCAAACTGTTCTTGATTTCTTTCTAATAACTCTACCAAAATATACCCTATCCCTCCTATATCCATAATGTACTAATATTAAGCAAACTGTTCTTGATCTCTTTCTAATAACTCTACCAAAATATACCCTATCCCTCCTATATCCTTAATGTACTAATATTAAACAATTTGTTCTTGCTCTCTTTCTAATAACTCTACCAAAATATACCCTATCCCTCCTATATCCTTAATGTACTAATATTAAACAAACTGTTCTTGATCTCTTTCTAATAACTCTACCAAAATATACCCTATCCCTCCTATATCCTTAATGTACTAATATTAAACAATTTGTTCATGATCTCTTTCTAATAACTCTACCAAAATTAAACCCTATCCCTCCTACATCCTTAATGTACTAATATTAGTCAAACTGTGATTGATCTCTTTCTAATAACTCTACCAAAATATACCCTATCCCTCCTATATCCTTAATGTACTAATATTAAACACACTGTTCTTGATCTCTTTCTAATAACTCTACCAAAATATACCCTATCCCTCCTATATCCTTAATGTACTAATATTAAACAATTTGTTCTTGATCTCTTTCTAATAACTCTACCAAAATATACCCTATCCCTCCTACATCCTTAATGTACTAATATTAGTCAAACTGTTATTGATCTCTTTCTAATAACTCTACCAAAATATACCCTATCCCTCCTATATCCTTAATGTACTAATATTAAACAAACTGTTCTTGATCTCTTTCTAATAACTCTACCAAAATATACCCTATCCCTCCTATATCCTTAATGTACTAATATTAAACAATTTGTTCTTGATCTCTTTCTAATTACTCTACCAAAATATACCCTATCCCGCCTACATCCTTAATGTACTAATATTAGTCAAACTGTTCTTGATCTATTTCTAATAACTCTACCAAAATTTACCCTATCCCTCCTATATCCTTAATGTACTAATATTAAACAATTTGTTCATGATCTCTTTCTAATAACTCTACCAAAATATACCCTATCCCTCCTACATCATTAATGTACTAATATTAGTCAAACTGTTCTTGATCTCTTTCTAATAACTCTACCAAAATTTACCCTATCCCTCCTATATCCTTAATGTACTAATATTAAAAAATTGTTCTTGTTCTCTTTCTAATAACTCTACTTGAATTTACCATATCCGTCTTTAATCCTTAATGTACTAATATTAGTCAAACTGTTCTTGATCTCTTTCTAATAACTCTACCAAAATATACCCTATCCCTCCTACATCCTTAATGTACTAATATTAGTCAAACTGTTCTTGTTCTCTTTCTAATAACTCTACCAAAAAATACCCTATGCCTCCTATATCCTTAATGTACTAATATTAAACAAACTGTTCTTGATCTCTTTCTAATAACTCTACCAAAATATACCCTATCCCTCCTATATTCTTAATGTACTAATATTAAACAATTGGTTCTTGATCTCTTTCTAATAACTCTACCAAAATATACCCTATCCCTCCTATATCCTTAATGTACTAATATTAAACAAACTGTTCTTGATCTCTCTCTAATAACTCTACCAAAATATTACCCTATCCCTCTTACATCCTTAATGTACTAATATTAGTCAAAATGTTCTTGATCTGTTTCTAATAACTCTACCAAAATATAACCTATCCCTCCTATATCCTTAATGTACTAATATTTGACAAATTTTTCTTGATAATTTTATTAAACACTCTATCAACATTTACCATATCCCCTGTTATATCCTTAATGTACTAATATTGAACAAATTGATCTTGATCTCTTCCTAATAACTCTACCAAAATTTACCCTATCCCTCCTATATCCTTAATGTACTAATATTAAAAAATTGTTCTTGTTCTCTTTCTAATAACTCTACTTGAATTTACCTTATCCGTCTTTAATCCTTAATGTACTAATATTAGTCAAACTGTTCTTGATCTCTTTCTAATAACTCTACAAAAATATACCCTATCCCTCCTATATCCTTAATGTACTAATATTTGACAAATTTTTCTTGATAATTTTATTAAACACTCTATCAACATTTACCATATCCCCTGTTATATCCTTAATGTACTAATATTTAACAAATTGATCTTGATCTCTTTCTAATAACTCTACCAAAATTTACCCTATCCCTCCTATATCCTTAATGTACTAATATTAAAAAAATTTTCTTGTTCTCTTTCTAATAACTCTACTTGAATTTACCTTATCCGTCTTTAATCCTTAATGTACTAATATTAGTCAAACTGTTCTTGATCTCTTTCTAATAACTCTACCAAAATATACCCTATCCCTCCTATATCCTTAATGTACTAATATTTGACACATTTTTCTTGATAATTTTATTAAACACTCTATCAACATTTACCATATCCCCTGTTATATCCTTAATGTACTAATATTTAACAAATTGATCTTGATCTCTTTCTAATAACTCTACCAAAATTTACCCTATCCCTCCTATATCCTTAATGTACTAATATTAAAAATTGTTCTTGTTCTCTTTCTAATAACTCTACTTGAATTTACCATATCCGTCTTTAATCCTTAATGTACTAATATTAGTCAAACTGTTCTTGATCTCTTTCTAATAACTCAACCAAAATATACCCTATCCCTCCTACATCCTTAATGTACTAATATTAGTCAAACTGTTCTTGATCTCTTTCTAATAACTCTACCAAAATATACCCTATCCCTCCTATATCCTTAATGTACTAATATTAAACAAACTGTTCTTGATCTCTTTCTAATAACTCTACCAAAATATACCCTATCCCTCCTATATCCTTAATGTACTAATAATAAACAATTGGTTCTTGATCTCTTTCTAATAACTCTACCAAAATATACCCTATCCCTCCTATATCCTTAATGTACTAATATTAAACAAACTGTTCTTGATCTCTTTCTAATAACTCAACCAAAATATACCCTATCCCTCCTACATCCTTAATGTACTAATATTAGTCAAACTGTTCTTGATCTCTTTCTAATAACTCTACCAAAATATACCCTATCCCTCCTATATCCTTAATGTACTAATATTAAACAAACTGTTCTTGATCTCTTTCTAATAACTCTACCAAAATATACCCTATCCCTCCTATATCCTTAATGTACTAATATTAAACAAACTGTTCTTGATCTCTTTCTAATAACTCTACCAAAATATACCCTATCCCTCCTATATCCTTAATGTACTAATATTAAACAATTTGTTCATGATCTCTTTCTAATAACTCTACCAAAATTAAACCCTATCCCTCCTACATCCTTAATGTACTAATATTAGTCAAACTGTTATTGATCTCTTTCTAATAACTCTACCAAAATATACCCTATCCCTCCTATATCCTTAATGTACTAATATTAAACAAACTGTTCTTGATCTCTTTCTAATAACTCTACCAAAATATACCCTATCCCTCCTATATCCTTAATGTACTAATATTAAACAATTTGTTCTTGATCTCTTTCTAATAACTCTACCAAAATATACCCTATCCCTCCTACATCCTTAATGTACTAATATTAGTCAAACTGTTCTTGATCTCTTTCTAATAATTCTACCAAAATGTACCCTATCCCTCCTATATCCTTAATGTACTAATATTAAAAAATTGTTCTTGTTCTCTTTCTAATAACTCTACTTGAATTTACCATATCCGTCTTTAATCCTTAATGTACTAATATTAGTCAAACTGTTCTTGATCTCTTTCTAATAACTCTACCAAAATATACCCTATCCCTCCTACATCCTTAATGTACTAATATTAGTCAAACTGTTCTTGATCTCTTTCTAATAACTCTACCAAAATATACCCTATCCCTCCTATATCCTTAATGTACTAATATTAAACAAACTGTTCTTGATCTCTTTCTAATAACTCTACCAAAATATACCCTATCCCTCCTATATCCTTAATGTACTAATATTAAACAATTGGTTCTTGATCTCTTTCTAATAACTCTACCAAAATATACCCTATCCCTCCTATATCCTTAATGTACTAATATTAAACAAACTGTTCTTGATCTCTTTCTAATAACTCTACCAAAATATACCCTATCCCTCTTACATCCTTAATGTACTAATATTAGTCAAAATGTTCTTGATCTCTTTCTAATAACTCTACCAAAATATAACCTATCACTCCTATATCCTTAATGTACTAATATTTGACAAATTTTTCTTGATAACTTTATTAAGCACTCTATCAACATTTACCATATCCCCTGTTATATCCTTAATGTACTAATATTTAACAAATTGATCTTGATCTCTTTCTAATAAATCTACCAAAATTTACCCTATCCCTCCTATATCCTTAATGTACTAATATTAAAAAAATTTTCTTGTTCTCTTTCTAATAACTCTACTTGAATTTACCATATCCGTCTTTAATCCTTAATGTACTAATATTAGTCAAACTGTTCTTGATCTCTTTCTAATAACTCTACCAAAATATACCCTATCCCTCCTATATCCATAATGTACTAATATTAAGCAAACTGTTCTTGATCTCTTTCTAATAACTATACCAAAATATACCCTATCCCTCCTATATCCTTAATGTACTAATATTAAACAATTTGTTCTTGCTCTCTTTCTAATAACTCTACCAAAATATACCCTATCCCTCCTATATCCTTAATGTACTAATATTAAACAAACTGTTCTTGATCTCTTTCTAATAACTCTACCAAAATATACCCTATCCCTCCTATATCCTTAATGTACTAATATTAAACAATTTGTTCATGATCTCTTTCTAATAACTCTACCAAAATTAAACCCTATCCCTCCTACATCCTTAATGTACTAATATTAGTCAAACTGTTATTGATCTCTTTCTAATAACTCTACCAAAATATACCCTATCCCTCCTATATCCTTAATGTACTAATATTAAACAAACTGTTCTTGATCTCTTTCTAATAACTCTACCAAAATATACCCTATCCCTCCTATATCCTTAATGTACTAATATTAAACAATTTGTTCTTGATCTCTTTCTAATAACTCTACCAAAATATACCCTATCCCGCCTACATCCTTAATGTACTAATATTAGTCAAACTGTTCTTGATCTATTTCTAATAACTCTACCAAAATTTACCCTATCCCTCCTATATCCTTAATGTACTAATATTAAACAATTTGTTCATGATCTCTTTCTAATAACTCTACCAAAATATACCCTATCCCTCCTACATCATTAATGTACTAATATTAGTCAAACTGTTCTTGATCTCTTTCTAATAACTCTACCAAAATTTACCCTATCCCTCCTATATCCTTAATGTACTAATATTAAAAAATTGTTCTTGTTCTCTTTCTAATAACTCTACTTGAATTTACCATATCCGTCTTTAATCCTTAATGTACTAATATTAGTCAAACTGTTCTTGATCTCTTTCTAATAACTCTACCAAAATATACCCTATCCCTCCTACATCCATAATGGACTAATATTAGTCAAACTGTTCTTGATCTCTTTCTAATAACTCTACCAAAATATACCCTATCCCTCCTATATCCTTAATGTACTAATATTAAACAAACTGTTCTTGATCTCTTTCTAATAACTCTACCAAAATATACCCTATCCCTCCTATATTCTTAATGTACTAATATTAAACAATTGGTTCTTGATCTCTTTCTAATAACTCTACCAAAATATACCCTATCCCTCCTATATCCTTAATGTACTAATATTAAACAAACTGTTCTTGATCTCTTTCTAATAACTCTACCAAAATATTACCCTATCCCTCTTACATCCTTAATGTACTAATATTAGTCAAAATGTTCTTGATCTGTTTCTAATAACTCTACCAAAATATAACCTATCCCTCCTATATCCTTAATGTACTAATATTTGACAAATTTTTCTTGATAATTTTATTAAACACTCTATCAACATTTACCATATCCCCTGTTATATCCTTAATGTACTAATATTGAACAAATTGATCTTGATCTCTTCCTAATAACTCTACCAAAATTTACCCTATCCCTCCTATATCCTTAATGTACTAATATTAAAAAATTGTTCTTTTTCTCTTTCTAATAACTCTACTTGAATTTACCTTATCCGTCTTTAATCCTTAATGTACTAATATTAGTCAAACTGTTCTTGATCTCTTTCTAATAACTCTACCAAAATATACCCTATCCCTCCTATATCCTTAATGTACTAATATTTGACAAATTTTTCTTGATAATTTTATTAAACACTCTATCAACATTTACCATATCCCCTGTTATATCCTTAATGTACTAATATTTAACAAATTGATCTTGATCTCTTTCTAATAACTCTACCAAAATTTACTCTATCCCTCCTATATCCTTAATGTACTAATATTAAAAATTGTTCTTGTTCTCTTTCTAATAACTCTACTTGGATTTACCTTATCCGTCTTTAATCCTTAATGTACTAATATTAGTCAAACTGTTCTTGATCTCTTTCTAATAACTCTACCAAAATATACCCTATCCCTCCTATATCCTTAATGTACTAATATTAAACAATTTGTTCTTGCTCTCTTTCTAATAACTCTACCAAAATATACCCTATCCCTCCTATATCCTTAATGTACTAATATTAAACAAACTGTTCTTGATCTCTTTCTAATAACTCTACCAAAATATACCCTATCCCTCCTATATCCTTAATGTACTAATATTAAACAATTTGTTCATGATCTCTTTCTAATAACTCTACCAAAATTAAACACTATCCCTCCTACATCCTTAATGTACTAATATTAGTCAAACTGTGATTGATCTCTTTCTAATAACTCTACCAAAATATACCCTATCCCTCCTATATCCTTAATGTACTAATATTAAACACACTGTTCTTGATCTCTTTCTAATAACTCTACCAAAATATACCCTATCCCTCCTATATCCTTAATGTACTAATATTAAACAATTTGTTCTTGATCTCTTTCTAATAACTCTACCAAAATATACCCTATCCCTCCTACATCCTTAATGTACTAATATTAGTCAAACTGTTCTTGATCTATTTCTAATAACTCTACCAAAATTTACCCTATCCCTCCTATATCCTTAATGTACTAATATTAAAAAATTGTTCTTGTTCTCTTTCTAATAACTCTACTTGAATTTACCATATCCGTCTTTAATCCTTAATGTACTAATATTAGTCAAACTGTTCTTGATCTCTTTCTAATAACTCAACCAAAATATACCCTATCCCTCCTACATCCTTAATGTACTAATATTAGTCAAACTGTTCTTGATCTCTTTCTAATAACTCTACCAAAATATACCCTATCCCTCCTATATCCTTAATGTACTAATATTAAACAAACTGTTCTTGATCTCTTTCTAATAACTCTACCAAAATATACCCTATCCCTCCTATATCCTTAATGTACTAATAATAAACAATTGGTTCTTGATCTCTTTCTAATAACTCTACCAAAATATACCCTATCCCTCCTATATCCTTAATGTACTAATATTAAACAAACTGTTCTTGATCTCTTTCTAATAACTCTACCAAAATATACCCTATCCCTCTTACATCCTTAATGTACTAATATTAGTCAAAATGTTCTTGATCTCTTTCTAATAACTCTACCAAAATATAACCTATCCCTCCTATATCCTTAATGTACTAATATTAAACAAACTGTACTTGTTCTCTTTCTAATAACTCTACCAAAATATACCCTATCCCTCCTATATCCTTAATGACTAATCTTAAACAATTTATTCTTGATCTCTTTCTAATAACACTACCAAAATTTACCCTATCCCTCCTATATCCTTAATGTACTAATATTAAAAAATTGTTCTTGTTCTCTTTCTAATAACTCTACTTGAATTTACCATATCCGTCTTTAATCCTTAATGTACTAATATTAGTCAAACTGTTCTTGATCTCTTTCTAATAACTCTACCAAAATATACCCTATCCCTCCTATATCCTTAATGTACTAATATTAAACAAACTGTTCTTTATCTCTTTCTAATAACTCTACCAAAATATACCCTATCCCTCCTACATCCTTAATGTACTAATATTAGTCAAACTGTTCTTGATCTCTTTCTAATAACTCTACCAAAACATACCCTATCCCTCCTATATCCTTAATGTACTAATATTAAACAAACTGTTCTTGATCTCTTTCTAGTAACTCTACCAAAATATACCCTATCCCTCCTATATCCTTAATGTACTAATATTAAACAATTTGTTCTTGATCTCTTTCTAATAACTCTACCAAAATATACCCTATCCCTCCTATAACCTTAATGTACTAATATTAAACACACTGTTCTTGATCTCTTTCTAATAACTCTCCCAAAATCTACCCTATCCCTCCTACATCCTTAATGTACTAATATTAGTCAAACTGTTCTTGATCTCTTTCTAATAACTCTACCAAAATATACCCTATCCCTCCTATATCCTTAATGTACTAATATTAAACAAACTGTTCTTGATCTCTTTCTAGTAACTCCACCAAAATATACCCTATCCCTCCTATATCCTTAATGTACTAATATTAAACAATTTGTTCTTGATCTCTTTCTAATAACTCTACCAAAATATAACCTATCCCTCCTATATCCTTAATATACTAATATTAAAAAATTGTTCTTGATCTCTTTCTAATAACTCTACTTGAATTTACCATATCCGTCTTTAATCCTTAATGTACTAATATTAGTAAAACTGTTCTTGATCTCTTTCTAATAACTCTACCAAAATTTACCCTATCCCTCCTATATCCTTAATGTACTAATATTAAACAATTTGTTCTTCATCTCTTTCTAATAACTCTACCAAAATATACCCTATCCCTCCTACATCATTAATGTGTTAATATTAGTCAAACTGTTCTTGATCTCTTTCTAATAACTCTACCAAAATTTACCCTATCCCTCCTATATCCTTAATGTACTAATATTAAAAAATTGTTCTTGTTCTCTTTCTAATAACTCTACTTGAATTTACCATATCCGTCTTTAATCCTTAATGTACTAATATTAGTCAAACTGTTCTTGATCTCTTTCTAATAACTCTACAAAATATACCCTATCCTTCCTACATCCTTAATGTACTAATATTAGTCAAAGTGTTCTTGATCTCTTTCTAATAACTCTACCAAAATATACCCTATCCCTCCTATATCCTTAATGTACTAATATTAAACAAACTGTTCTTGATCTCTTTCTAATAACTCTACCAACATATACCCTATCCCTCCTATATCCTTAATGTACTAATATTAAACAATTTGTTCTTGATCTCTTTCTAATAACTCTACCAAAATATACCCTATCCCTCCTATATCCTTAATGTACTAATATTAAACAAACTCTTCTTGATCTCTTTCTAATAACTCTACCAAAATATACCCTATCCCTCCTATATCCTTAATGACTAATATTAGTCAAAATGTTCTTGATCTCTTTCTAATAACTCTACCAAAATATACCCTATCCCTCCTATATCCTTAATGACTAATATTAAACAATTTATTCTTGATCTCTTTCTAATAACTCTACCAAAATATACCCTATCCCTCCTACATCCTTAATGTACAGATATTAGTCAAACTGTTCTTGATCTCTTTCTAATAACTCTACCAAAATATACCCTATCCCTCCTATATCCTTAATGACTAATATTAAACAATTTATTCTTGATCTCTTTCTCATAACTTTACCAAAATTTACCCTATCCCTCCTATATCCTTAACGTACTAATATTAAAAAATTGTTCTTGTTCTCTTTCTAATAACTCTACTTGAATTTACCATATCCGTCTTTTATCCTTAATGTACTAATATTAAACAAACTTTTCTTGATCTCTTTGTAATAACTCTACCAAAATATACCCTATCCCTCCTATATCCTTAATGTACTAATATTAAACAATTTGTTCTTGATCTCTTTCTAATAACTCTACAAAAATATACCCTATCCCTCCTATATCCTTAATATACTAATATTAAACAAACTTTTCTTGATCTCTTTGTAATAACTCTACCAAAATATACCCTATCCCTCCTATATCCTTAATGTACTAATATTAAACAATTTGTTCTTGATCTCTTTCTAATAACTCTACAAAAATATACCCTATCCCTCCTATATCCTTAATGTACTAATATTAAACAAACTGTTCTTGATCTCTTTCTAATAACTCTACCAAAATATACCCTATCCCTCCTACATCTTTAATGTACTAATATTAGTCAAACTGTTCTTGATCTCTATCTAATAACTCTACCAAAATATACCCTATCCCTCCTATATCCTTAATGTACTAATATTAAACAAACTGTTCTTGATCTCTTTCTAATAACTCTACCAAAATATACCCTATCCCTCCTATATCCTTAATGTACTAATATTAAACAAACTGTTCTTGATCTCTTTCTAATAACTCTACCAAAATATACCCTATCCCTCCTACATCCTTAATGTACTAATATTAAACAAACTGTTCTTGATCTCTTTAAATAACTCTATCAAACTATACCCTATCCCTCCTATATCCTTAATGTACTAATATTAAACAAACTGTTCTTGATCTCTTTCTAATAACTCTACCAAAATATACCCTATCCCTCCTACATCATTAATGTGTTAATATTAGTCAAACTGTTCTTGATCTCTTTCTAATAACTCTACCAAAATTTACCCTATCCCTCCTATATCCTTAATGTACTAATATTAAAAAATTGTTCTTGTTCTCTTTCTAATAACTCTACTTGAATTTACCATATCCGTCTTTAATCCTTAATGTACTAATATTAGTCAAACTGTTCTTGATCTCTTTCTAATAACTCTACAAAATATACCCTATCCTTCCTACATCCTTAATGTACTAATATTAGTCAAAGTGTTCTTGATCTCTTTCTAATAACTCTACCAAAATATACCCTATCCCTCCTATATCCTTAATGTACTAATATTAAACAAACTGTTCTTGATCTCTTTCTAATAACTCTACCAACATATACCCTATCCCTCCTATATCCTTAATGTACTAATATTAAACAATTTGTTCTTGATCTCTTTCTAATAACTCTACCAAAATATACCCTATCCCTCCTATATCCTTAATGTACTAATATTAAACAAACTCTTCTTGATCTCTTTCTAATAACTCTACCAAAATATACCCTATCCCTCCTATATCCTTAATGACTAATATTAGTCAAAATGTTCTTGATCTCTTTCTAATAACTCTACCAAAATATACCCTATCCCTCCTATATCCTTAATGACTAATATTAAACAATTTATTCTTGATCTCTTTCTAATAACTCTACCAAAATATACCCTATCCCTCCTACATCCTTAATGTACAGATATTAGTCAAACTGTTCTTGATCTCTTTCTAATAACTCTACCAAAATATACCCTATCCCTCCTATATCCTTAATGACTAATATTAAACAATTTATTCTTGATCTCTTTCTCATAACTTTACCAAAATTTACCCTATCCCTCCTATATCCTTAACGTACTAATATTAAAAAATTGTTCTTGTTCTCTTTCTAATAACTCTACTTGAATTTACCATATCCGTCTTTTATCCTTAATGTACTAATATTAAACAAACTTTTCTTGATCTCTTTGTAATAACTCTACCAAAATATACCCTATCCCTCCTATATCCTTAATGTACTAATATTAAACAATTTGTTCTTGATCTCTTTCTAATAACTCTACAAAAATATACCCTATCCCTCCTATATCCTTAATATACTAATATTAAACAAACTTTTCTTGATCTCTTTGTAATAACTCTACCAAAATATACCCTATCCCTCCTATATCCTTAATGTACTAATATTAAACAATTTGTTCTTGATCTCTTTCTAATAACTCTA
Organism: Prosapia bicincta; assembly: GCA_036971475.1. NCBI lineage: Eukaryota > Metazoa > Arthropoda > Insecta > Hemiptera > Cercopidae > Prosapia > Prosapia bicincta. The sequence goes on along the minus strand of JBAIZL010000002.1, from coordinate 269,432,801 downwards.
CAAAAATATACCCTATCCCTCCTATATCCTTAATGTACTAATATTAAACAAACTGTTCTTGATCTCTTTCTAATAACTCTACCAAAATATACCCTATCCCTCCTACATCTTTAATGTACTAATATTAGTCAAACTGTTCTTGATCTCTATCTAATAACTCTACCAAAATATACCCTATCCCTCCTATATCCTTAATGTACTAATATTAAACAAACTGTTCTTGATCTCTTTCTAATAACTCTACCAAAATATACCCTATCCCTCCTATATCCTTAATGTACTAATATTAAACAAACTGTTCTTGATCTCTTTCTAATAACTCTACCAAAATATACCCTATCCCTCCTACATCCTTAATGTACTAATATTAAACAAACTGTTCTTGATCTCTTTAAATAACTCTATCAAACTATACCCTATCCCTCCTATATCCTTAATGTACTAATATTAAACAAACTGTTCTTGATCTCTTTCTAATAACTCTACCAAAATATACCCTATCCCTCCTATATCCTTAATGTACTAATATTAAACAATTTGTTCTTGATCTCTTTCTAATAACTCTACCAAAATTTAACCTATTCCTCCTATACCCTTAATGTACTAATATTAAACAAACTGTTCTTGATCTTTTTCTAATAACTCTACCAAAATATACCCTATCCCTCCTACATCCTTAATGTACTAATATTAGTCAAGCTGTTCTTGATCTCTTTCTAATAACTCTACCAAAATTTACACTATCTTTCCTACATCATTAATGTACTAATATTAGACAAACTTTTCTTTATCTCTTTCTAATAATACTACCAAAATCTACCCTATCCCTCCTACATCATTAATGTACTAATATTAGTCAAACTGTTCTTGATCTCTTTCTAATAACTCTACCAAAATTTACCCTATCCCTCCGACATCATTAATGTACTAATATTAGTAAAACTGTTCTTTATCTCTTTCTAATAACTCTACCAAAATCTACCCTATCCCTCCTACATCATTAATGTACTAATATTAGTCAAACTGTTCTTGATCTCTTTCTAATAACTCTACCAAAATGTACCCTATCCCTCCTATATCCTTAATGTACTAATATTAAACAATTTGTCCTTGATCTCTTTCTAATAACTCTACCAAAATATACCCTATCCCTCCTACATCCTTAATGTACTAATATTAGTCAAACTGTTCAAGATCTCTTTCTAATAACTCTACCAAAATTTACCCTATCCCTCCTACATCCTTAATGTACTAATATTAGTCAAACTGTTCTTGATCTCTTTCTAATAACTCTACCAAAATTTACCCTATCCCTCCTATATCCTTAATGTACTAATATTAAACAATTTGTCCTTGATCTCTTTCTAATAACTCTACCAAAATCACCCTATCCCTCCTACTTCCTTAATGTACTAATATTAGTCAAACTGTTCTTGATCTCTTTCTAATAACTCTACCAAAATTTACCCTATCCCTCCTATATCCTTAATGTACTAATATTAGTCAAACTGTTCTTGATCTCTTTCTCATAACTCTACCAACAATTTTACCCTATCCCTCCTACATCCTTAATGTACTAATATTAGTCAAACTGTTCTTGATCTCTTTCTAATAACTCTACCAAAATATACCCTATCCCTCCTATATCCTTAATGTACTAATATTAAACAAACTGTTCTTGATCTATTTCTAATAACTCTACCAAAATTTACCCTATCCCTCCTATATCCTTAATGTACTAATATTAAACAATTTGTTCTTGATCTCTTTCTAATAACTCTACCAAAATATACCCTATCCCTCCTACATCATTAATGTACTAATATTAGTCAAACTGTTCTTGATCTCTTTCTAATAACTCTACGAAAATTTACCCTATCTCTCCTATATCCTTAATGTACTAATATTAAAAAATTGTTCTTGTTCTCTTTCTAATAACTCTACTTGAATTTACCATATCCGTCTTTAATCCTTAATGTACTAATATTAGTCAAACTGTTCTTGATCTCTTTCTAATAATTCTACCAAAATATACCCTATTCCTCCTACATCTTTAATGTACTAATATTAGTCAAACTGTTCTTGATCTCTTTCTAATAACTCTACCAAAATATACCCTATCCCTCCTATATCCTTAATGTACTAATATTACACAAACTGTTCTTGATCTCTTTCTAATAACTCTACCAAAATATACCCTATCCCTCCTTTATCCTTAATGTACTAGTATTAAACAATTTGTTCTTGATCTCTTTCTAATAACTCTACCAAAATATACCCTATCCCTCCTATATCCTTAATGTACTAATATTAAACAAACTGCTCTTGATCTCTTTCTAATAACTCTCCCAAAATGTACCCTATCCCTCCTACATCCTTAATGTACTGATATTAGTCAAAATGTTCTTGATCTCTTTCTAATAACTCTACCAAAATATAACCTATCCTCCTATATCCTTAATGTACTAATATTAAACAAACTGTTCTTGATCTCTTTCTAATAACTCTACCAAAATATACCCTATCCCTCCTATATCCTTAATGACTAATATTAAACAATTTATTCTTGATCTCTTTCTAATAACTCTACCAAAATTTACCCTATCCCTCCTATATCCTTAATGTACTAATATTAAAAAATTGTTCTTGATCTCTTTCTAATAACTCTACTTGAATTTACCATATCCGTCTTTAATCCTTAATGTACTAATATTAGTCAAACTGTTCTTGATCTCTTTCTAATAACTCTACCAAAATATACCCTATCCCTCCTACATCCTTAATGTACTAATATTAGTCAAACTGTTCTTGATCTCTTTCTAATAACTCTACCAAAATATACCCTATTCCTCCTATATCCTTAATGTACTAATATTAAACAAACTGTTCTTGATCTCTTTCTAATAACTCTACCATAATATACCCTATCCCTCCTATATCCTTAATGTACTAATATTAAACAAACTGTTCTTGATCTCTTTCTAATAACTCTACCAAAATATACCCTATCCCTCCTATATCCTTAATGACTAATATTAGTCAAAATGTTCTTGATCTCTTTCTAATAACTCTACCAAAATATACCCTATCCCTCCTATATCCTTAATGAGTAATATTAAACAACTTATTTTTGATCTCTTTCTAATAACTCTACCAAAATATACCTTATCCCTCCTACATCCTTAATGTACTAATATTAGTCAAACTGTTCTTGATCTCTTTCTAATAACTCTACCAAAATTTACCCTATCCCTCCTATATCCTTAATGTACTAATATTAAAAAATTGTTCTTGTTCTCTTTCTAATAACTCTACTTGAATTTACCATATCCGTCTTTAATCCTTAATGTACTAATATTAGTTAAACTGTTCTTGATCTCTTTCTAATAACTCTACCAAAATATACCCTATCCCTCCTACATCCTTAATGTACTAATATTAGTCAAAGTGTTCTTGATCTCTTTCTAATAACTCTACCAAAATATACCCTATCCCTCCTATATCCTTAATGTACTAATATTAAACAAACTGTTCTTGACCTCTTTCTAATAACTCTACCAAAATATACCCTATCCCTCCTATATCCTTAATGACTAATATTAGTCAAAATGTTCTTGATCTCTTTCTAATAACTCTAACAAAATATAACCTATCCCTCCTATATCCTTAATGAGTAATATTAAACAATTTATTCTTGATCTCTTTCTAATAACTCTACCAAAATATACCCTATCCCTCCTACATCCTTAATGTACTAATATTAGTCAAACTGTTCTTGATCTCTTTCTAATAACTCTACCAAAATTTACCCTATCCCTCCTATATCCCTAATGTACTAATATTAAGAAATTGCTCTTGTTCTCTTTCTAATAACTCTACTTGAATTTACCATATCCGTCTTTAATCCTTAATGTACTAATATTAGTCAAACCGTTCTTGATCTCTTTCTAATAACTCTACCAAAATATACCCTATCCCTCCTATATCCTTAATATACTAATATTAAACAAACTGTTCTTGATCTCTTTGTAATAGCTCTACCAAAATATACCCTATCCCTCCTATATCCTTAATGTACTAATATTAAACAAACTGTTCTTGATCTCTTTCTAATAACTCTACCAAAATATACCCTACCCCTCCTATATCCTTAATGTACTAATATTAAACAAACTGTTCTTGATCTCTTTCTAATAACTCTACCAAATTATACCCTATCCCTCCTATATCCTTAATGTACTAATATTAAACAATTTGTTCTTCATCTCTTTCTAATAACTCTACCAAAATATACCCTATCTCTCCTATATCCTTAATGGACTAATATTAACCAAACTGTTCTTGATCTCTATCTAATAACTCTACCAAAATATACCCTATCCCTCCTATATCCTTAATGTACTAATATTAAACAAACTGTTCTTGATCTCTTTCTAATAACTCTACCAAAATATACCCTATCCCTCCTATATCCTTAATGTACTAATATTAAACAAACTGTTCTTGATCTCTTTTAATAACTCTACCAAAATATACCCTATCCCTCTTATATCCTTAATGTACTAATATTAAACAAACTGTTCTTGATCTCTTTCTAATAACTCTACCAAAATATACCCTATCCCTCCTATATCCTTAATGTACTAATATCAAACAATTTGTTCTTGATCTCTTTCTAATAACTCTACCAAAATTTAACCTATCCCTCCTATATCCTTAATGTACAAATATTAAACAAACTGTTCTTGATGTTTTTCTAATAACTCTACCAAAATATACCCTATCCCTCCTACATCCTTAATGTACTAATATTAGTCAAACTGTTCTTGATCTCTTTCTAATAACTCTACCAAAATTTACACTATCTTTCCTACATCATTAATGTACTAATATTAGACAAACTGTTCTTTATCTCTTTCTAATAACTCTACCAAAATCTACCCTATCCCTCCTACATCATTAATGTACTAATATTAGTCAAACTGTTCTTGATCTCTTTCTAATAACTCTACCAAAATATACCCTATCCCTCCTATATCCTTAATGTACTAATATTAAACAAACTGTTCATGATCTCTTTCTAATAACTCTACCAAAATATACCCTATCCCTCCTATATCCTTAATGTACTAATATTAGTCAAAATGTTCTTGATCTCTTTCTAATAACTCTAACAAAATATAAGCTATCCCTCCTATATCCTTAATGAGTAATATTAAACAATTTATTCTTGATCTCTTTCTAATAACTCTACCAAAATATACCCTATCCCTCCTACATCCTTAATGTACTAATATTAGTCAAACTGTTCTTGATCTCTTTCTAATAACTCTACCAAAATATACCCTATCCCTCCTACATCCTTAATGACTAATATTAAACAATTTATTCTTGATCTCTTTCTCATAACTCTACCAAAATTTACCCTATCCCTCCTATATCCTTAATGTACTAATATTAAAAAATTGTTCTTGTTCTCTTTCTAATAACTCTACTTGAATTTACCATATCCGTCTTTAATCCTTAATGTACTAATATTAGTCAAACCGTTCTTGATCTCTTTCTAATAACTCTACCAAAATATACCCTATCCCTCCTATATCCTTAATATACTAATATTAAACAAACTGTTCTTGATCTCTTTGTAATAGCTCTACCAAAATATACCCTATCCCTCCTATATCCTTAATGTACTAATATTAAACAAACTGTTCTTGATCTCTTTCTAATAACTCTACCAAAATATACCCTACCCCTCCTATATCCTTAATGTACTAATATTAAACTAACTGTTCTTGATCTCTTTCTAATAACTCTACCAAAATATACCCTATCCCTCCTATATCCTTAATGTACTAATATTAAACAATTTGTTCTTCATCTCTTTCTAATAACTCTACCAAAATATACCCTATCCCTCCTATATCCTTAATGGACTAATATTTAACAAACTGTTCTTGATCTCTATCTAATAACTCTACCAAAATATACCCTATCCCTCCTACATCCTTAATGTACTAATATTAAACAAACTGTTCTTGATCTCTTTCTAATAACTCTACCAAAATATACCCTATCCCTCCTATATCCTTAATGTACTAATATTAAACAAACTGTTCTTGATCTCTTTTAATAACTCTACCAAAATATACCCTATCCCTCTTATATCCTTAATGTACTAATATTAAACAAACTGTTCTTGATCTCTTTCTAATAACTCTACCAAAATATACCCTATCCCTCCTATATCCTTAATGTACTAATATCAAACAATTTGTTCTTGATCTCTTTCTAATAACTCTACCAAAATTTAACCTATCCCTCCTATATCCTTAATGTACAAATATTAAACAAACTGTTCTTGATCTTTTTCTAATAACTCTACCAAAATATACCCTATCCCTCCTACATCCTTAATGTACTAATATTAGTCAAACTGTTCTTGATCTCTTTCTAATAACTCTACCAAAATTTACACTATCTTTCCTACATCATTAATGTACTAATATTAGACAAACTGTTCTTTATCTCTTTCTAATAACTCTACCAAAATCTACCCTATCCCTCCTACATCATTAATGTACTAATATTAGTCAAACTGTTCTTGACCTCTTTCTAATAACTCTACCAAAATGTACCATATCCCTCCTATATCCTTAATGTACTAATATTAAACAATTTGTCCTTGATCTCTTTCTAATAACTCTACCAAAATATACCCTATCCCTCCTACATCCTTAATGTACTAATATTAGTCAATCTGTTCAAGATCTCTTTCTAATAACTCTACCAAAATTTACCCTATCCCTCCTACATCCTTAATGTACTAATATTAGTCAAACTGTTCTTGATCTCTTTCTAATAACTCTACCAAAATTTACCCTATCCCTCCTATATCCTTAATGTACTAATATTAAACAATTTGTCCTTGATCTCTTTCTAATAACTCTACCAAAATACACCCTATCCCTCCTACTTCCTTAATGTACTAATATTAGTCAAACTGTTCTTGATCTCTTTCTAATAACTCTACCAAAATTTAACCTATCCCTCCTATATCCTTAATGTACTAATATTAAAAAATTGTTCTTGTTCTCTTTCTAATAACTCTACTTGAATTTACCATATCCGTCTTTAATCCTTAATGTACTAATATTAGTCAAACTGTTCTTGATCTCTTTCTAATAACTCTACCAAAATATACCCTATCCCTCCTACATCCTTAATGTACTAATATTAGTCAAAGTGTTCTTGATCTCTTTCTAATAACTCTACCAAAATATACCCTATCCCTCCTATATCCTTAATGTACTAATATTAAACAAACTGTTCTTGATCTCTTTCTAATAACTCTACCAAAATATACCCTATCCCTCCTATATCCTTAATGACTAATATTAGTCAAAATGTTCTTGATCTCTTTCTAATAACTCTAACAAAATATAACCTATCCCTCCTATATCCTTAATGAGTAATATTAAACAATTTATTCTTGATCTCTTTCTAATAACTCTACCAAAATATACCCTATCCCTCCTACATCCTTAATGTACTAATATTAGTCAAACTGTTCTTGATCTCTTTCTAATAACTCTACCAAAATATACCCTATCCCTCCTATATCTTTAATGACTAATATTAAACAATTTATTTTTGATCTCTTTCTCATAACTCTACCAAAATTTACCCTATCCCTCCTATATCCTTAATGTACTAATATTAAAAAATTGTTCTTGTTCTCTTTCTAATAACTCTACTTGAATTTACCATATCCGTCTTTAATCCTTAATGTACTAATATTAGTCAAACCGTTCTTGATCTCTTTCTAATAACTCTACCAAAATATACCCTATCCCTCCTATATCCTTAATATACTAATATTAAACAAACTGTTCTTGATCTCTTTGTAATAGCTCTACCAAAATATACCCTATCCCTCCTATATCCTTAATGTACTAATATTAAACAAACTGTTCTTGATCTCTTTCTAATAACTCTACCAAAATATACCCTATCCCTCCTATATCCTTAATGTACTAATATTAAACAATTTGTTCTTCATCTCTTTCTAATAACCCTACCAAAATATACCCTATCCCTCCTATATCCTTAATGGACTAATATTTAACAAACTGTTCTTGATCTCTATCTAATAACTCTACCAAAATATACCCTATCCCTCCTATATCCTTAATGTACTAATATTAAACAAACTGTTCTTGATCTCTTTCTAATAACTCTACCAAAATATACCCTATCCCTCCTATATCCTTAATGTACTAATATTAAACAAACTGTTCTTGATCTCTTTCTAATAACTCTACCAAAATATACCCTATCCCTCCTACATCCTTAATGTACTAATATTAAACAAACTGTTCTTGATCTCTTTTAATAACTCTACCAAAATATACCCTATCCCTCTTATATCCTTAATGTACTAATATTAAACAAACTGTTCTTGATCTCTTTCTAATAACTCTACCAAAATATACCCTATCCCTCCTATATCCTTAATGTACTAATATCAAACAATTTGTTCTTGATCTCTTTCTAATAACTCTACCAAAATTTAACCTATCCCTCCTATATCCTTAATGTACAAATATTAAACAAACTGTTCTTGATCTTTTTCTAATAACTCTACCAAAATATACCCTATCCCTCCTACATCCTTAATGTACTAATATTAGTCAAACTGTTCTTGATCTCTTTCTAATAACTCTACCAAAATTTACACTATCTTTCCTACATCATTAATGTACTAATATTAGACAAACTGTTCTTTATCTCTTTCTAATAACTCTACCAAAATCTACCCTATCCCTCCTACATCATTAATGTACTAATATTAGTCAAACTGTTCTTGATCTCTTTCTAATAACTCTACCAAAATTTACCCTATCCCTCCTACATCATTAATGTACTAATATTAGTCAAACTGTTCTTTATCTCTTTCTAACAACTCTACCAAAATCTACCCTATCCCTCCTACATCATTAATGTACTAATATTAGTCAAACTGTTCTTGATCTCTTTCTAATAACTCTACCAAAATCTACCATATCCCTCCTATATCCTTAATGTACTAATATTAAACAATTTGTCCTTGATCTCTTTCTAATAACTCTACCAAAATATACCCTATCCCTCCTACATCCTTAATGTACTAATATTAGTCAATCTGTTCAAGATCTCTTTCTAATAACTCTACCAAAATTTACCCTATCCCTCCTACATCCTTAATGTACTAATATTAGTCAAACTGTTCTTGATCTCTTTCTAATAACTCTACCAAAATTTACCCTATCCCTCCTATATCCTTAATGTACTAATATTAGTCAAACTGTTCTTGATCTCTTTCTCATAACTCTACCAACAATTTTACCCTATCCCTCCTACATCCTTAATGTACTAATATTAGTCAGACTGTTCTTGATCTCTTTCTAATAACTCTACCAAAATATACCCTATCCCTCCCACATCCTTAATGTACTAATATTAGTCAAACTGTTCTTTATCTCTTTCTAATAACTCTACCAAAATTTACCCTATCCCTCCTATATCCTTAATGTACTAATATTAAACAATTTGTTCTTGATCTCTTTCTAATAACTCTACCAAAATATACCCTACCCCTCCTACTTCCTTTATGTACTAATATTAGTCAAACTGTTCTTGATCTCTTTCTAATAACTCTACCAAAAGTTACCCTATCCCTCCTATATCCATAATGTACTAATATTAAAAAATTGTTCTTGATCTCTTTCTAATAACTCTAACAAAATATACCCTATCCCTCCTACATCCTTAATGTACTAATATTAAACAAATTGTTCTTGATCTCTTTCTAATAACTCTACCAAAATTTACCCTATCTCTCCTATATCCTAAATGTACTAATATTAAACAATTTGTTCTTGATCTCTTTCTAATAACTCTACCAAAATTTACCCTATCCCTCCTATATCCTTAATGTACTAATATTAAACAAATTGTTCTTGATCTCTTTCTAATAACTCTACCAAAATTTACCCTATCCCTTATATATCCTTAATGTACTAATATTAAACAATTTGTTCTTGATCTCTTTCTAATAACTCTACCAAAATATACCCTATCCCAACTACATCCTTGATGTACTAATATTAGTCAAACTGTTCTTGATCTCTTTCTAATAACTCTACCAAAATTTACCCTACCCCTCCTACATCCTTAATGTACTAATATTAGTCAAACTGTTCTTGATCTCTTTCTAATAACTCTACCAAAATTTACCCTATCCCTCCTATATCCTTAATGTACTAATATTAAACAAACTGTTCTTGATCTCTTTCTAATAACTCTCCCAAAATATACCCTATCCCTCCTACATCCTTAATGTACTTATATTAGTCAAACTGTTCTTGATCACTTTCTAATAAATCTACCAAAATATACCCTATCCCTCCTATATCCTTAATGTACTAATATTAAACAAACTGTTCTTGATCTCTTCCTAATAACTCTACCAAAATATACCCTATCCCTCATATATCCCTAATGTACTATTATTTGACAAATTTTTCTTGATAATTTTATTAAACACTCTACCAAAATTTACCCTATCCCTCCTATATCCTTAATGTACTAATATTTAACAAATTGATCTTGATCTCTTTCTAATAACTCTACCAAAATCTACCCTTTCCCTCCTACATCCTTAATGTACTAATATTAGTCAAACTGTTCTTGATCTCTTTCTAATAACTCTACCAAAATATACCCTATCCCTCCTACATCCTTAATGTACTAATATTAGTCAAAGTGTTCTTGATCTCTTTCTAATAACTCTACCAAAATATACCCTATCCCTCCTATATCCTTAATGTACTAATATTAAACAAACTGTTCTTGATCTCTTTCTAATAACTCTACCAAAATATACCCTATCCCTCCTATATCCTTAATGACTAATATTAGTCAAAATGTTCTTGATCTCTTTTTAATAACTCTAACAAAATATAACCTATCCCTCCTATATCCTTAATGAGTAATATTAAACAATTTATTCTTGATCTCTTTCTAATAACTCTACCAAAACTATACCCTATCCCTCCTACATCCTTAATGTACTAATATTAGTCAAACTGTTCTTGATCTCTTTCTAATAACTCTACCAAAATATACCCTATCCCTCCAATATCCTTAATGACTAATATTAAACAATTTATTCTTGATCTCTTTCTCATAACTCTACCAAAATTTACCCTATCCCTCCTATATCCTTAATGTACTAATATTAAAAAATTGTTCTTGTTCTCTTTCTAATAACTCTACTTGAATTTACCATATCCGTCTTTAATCCTTAATGTACTAATATTAGTCAAACCGTTCTTGATCTCTTTCTAATAACTCTACCAAAATATACCCTATCCCTCCTATATCCTTAATATACTAATATTAAACAAACTGTTCTTGATCTCTTTGTAATAGCTCTACCAAAATATACCCTATCCCTCCTATATCCTTAATGTACTAATATTAAACAAACTGTTCTTGATCTCTTTCTAATAACTCTACCAAAATATACCCTACCCCTCCTATATCCTTAATGTACTAATATTAAACAAACTGTTCTTGATCTCTTTCTAATAACTCTACCAAAATATACCCTATCCCTCCTATATCCTTAATGTACTAATATTAAACAATTTGTTCTTCATCTCTTTCTAATAACTCTACCAAAATATACCCTATCCCTCCTATATCCTTAATGGACTAATATTTAACAAACTGTTCTTGATCTCTATCTAATAACTCTACCAAAATATACCCTATCCCTCCTATATCCTTAATGTACTAATATTAAACAAACTGTTCTTGATCTCTTTCTAATAACTCTACCAAAATATACCCTATCCCTCCTATATCCTTAATGTACTAATATTAAACAAACTGTTCTTGATCTCTTTCTAATAACTCTACCAAAATATACCCTATCCCTCCTACATCCTTAATGTACTAATATTAAACAAACTGTTCTTGATCTCTTTTAATAACTCTACCAAAATATACCCTATCCCTCTTATATCCTTAATGTACTAATATTAAACAAACTATTCTTGATCTCTTTCTAATAACTCTACCAAAATATACCCTATCCCTCCTATATCCTTAATGTACTAATATCAAACAATTTGTTCTTGATTTCTTTCTAATAACTCTACCAAAATTTAACCTATCCCTCCTATATCCTTAATGTACAAATATTAAAGAAACTGTTCTTGATCTTTTTCTAATAACTCTACCAAAATATACCCTATCCCTCCTACATCCTTAATGTACTAATATTAGTCAAACTGTTCTTGATCTCTTTCTAATAACTCTACCAAAATTTACACTATCTTTCCTACATCATTAATGTACTAATATTAGACAAACTGTTCTTTATCTCTTTCTAATAACTCTACCAAAATCTACCCTATCCCTCCTACATCATTAATGTACTAATATTAGTCAAACTGTTCTTTATCTCTTTCTAACAACTCTACCAAAATCTACCCTATCCCTCCTACATCATTAATGTACTAATATTAGTCAAACTGTTCTTGATCTCTTTCTAATAACTCTACCAAAATGTACCATATCCCTCCTATATCCTTAATGTACTAATATTAAACAATTTGTCCTTGATCTCTTTCTAATAACTCTACCAAAATATACCCTATCCCTCCTACATCCTTAATGTACTAATATTAGTCAATCTGTTCAAGATCTCTTTCTAATAACTCTACCAAAATTTACCCTATCCCTCCTACATCCTTAATGTACTAATATTAGTCAAACTGTTCTTGATCTCTTTCTAATAACTCTACCAAAATTTACCCTATCCCTCCTATATCCTTAATGTACTAATATTAGTCAAACTGTTCTTGATCTCTTTCTCATAACTCTACCAACAATTTTACCCTATCCCTCCTACATCCTTAATGTACTAATATTAGTCAAACTGTTCTTGATCTCTTTCTAATAACTCTACCAAAATATACCCTATCCCTCCCACATCCTTAATGTACTAATATTAGTCAAACTGTTCTTTATCTCTTTCTAATAACTCTACCAAAATTTACCCTATCCCTCCTATATCCTTAATGTACTAATATTAAACAATTTGTTCTTGATCTCTTTCTAATAACTCTACCAAAATTTACCCTATCCCTCCTATATCCTTAATGTACTAATATTAAACAAAGTGTTCTTGATCTCTTTCTAATAACTCTCCCAAAATATACCCTATCCCTCCTACATCCTTAATGTACTTATATTAGTCAAACTGTTCTTGATCACTTTCTAATAACTCTACCAAAATATACCCTATCCCTCCTATATCCTTAATGTACTAATATTAAACAAACTGTTCTTGATCTCTTCCTAATAACTCTACAAAATATACCCTATCCCTCATATATCCTTAATGTACTAATATTTAACAAATTGATCTTGATCTCTTTCTAATAACTCTACCAAAATTTACCCTATCCCTCCTACATCATTAATGTACTAATATTAGTCAAACTGTTCTTTATCTCTTTCTAATAACTCTACCAAAATCTACCCTTTCCCTCCTACATCCTTAATGTACTAATATTAGTCTAACTGTTCTTGATCTCTTTCTAATAACTCTACCAAAATGTACCCTATCCCTCCTATATCCTTAATGTACTAATATTAAACAATTTGTCCTTGATCTCTTTCTAATAACTCTACCAAAATATACCCTATCCCTCCTACATCCTTAATGTACTAATATTAGTCAAACTGTTCATGATCTCTTTCTAATAACCCTACCAAAATTTACCCTATCCCTCCTACATCCTTAATGTACTAATATTAGTCAAACTGTTCTTGATCTCTTTCTAATAACTCTACCAAAATTTACCCTATCCCTCCTATATCCTTAATGTACTAATATTAAACAATTTGTCCTTGATCTCTTTCTAATAACTCTACTTGAATTTACCATATTCGTCTTTAATCCTTAATGTACTAATATTAGTCAAACTGTTCTTGGTCTCTTTCTAATAACTCTACCAAAATTTACCCTATCCCTAGTATATCCTTAATGTACTAATATTAAACAAACGGTTCTTGATCTCTTTCTAATAACTCTACCAAAATATAAACTAACCCTCCTATATCCTTAATGTACTAATATTAAACAAACTGATCTTGGGCTCTTTCTAATAACTCTACCAAAATATACCGTATCCCCCCTACATCCTAATTGTACTAATATTAAACAAACTGTTCTTGATCTCTTTCAAATAACTCTACCAAAATATACCCTATCCCTCCTATATCCTTAATGTACTAATATTAAACAAACTGTTCTTGATCTCTTTCTAATAACTCTACCAAAATATACCCTATCCCTCCTATATCCTTAATGACTAATATTAAACAATTTATTCTTGATCTCGTTATAATAACTCTAACAAAATATACCCTATCCCTCCTACATCCTTAATGTACTAATATTAAACAAACTGTTCTTGATCTCTTTCTAATAACTCTACCAAAATATACCCTATCCCTCCTATATCCTTAATGTAATAATATTAAACAAACTGTTCTTGATCTCTTTCTAATAACTCTACCAAAATATACCCTAACCCTCCTATATCCTTAATGTACTAATATTAAACAATTTCTTCTTGATCTCTTTCTAATAACTCTACCAAAATATACCCTATCCCTCCTATATCCTTAATGTACTAATATTAAACAAACTGTTCTTGATCTCTTTGTAATAACTCTACCAAAATATACCCTATCCCTTCTATATCCTTAATGTACTAATATTAAACAAACTGTTCTTGATCTCTTTCTAATAACTCTACCAAAATATACCCTATCCCTCCTATATCCTTAATGTACCAATAATAAACAAACTGTTCTTGATCTCTTTCTAATAACTCTACCAAAATATACCCTATCCCTCCTATATCCTTAATGTACTAATATTAAACAATTTGTTCTTGATCTCTTTCTAATAACTCTACCAAAATATACCCTATCCCTCCTATATCCTTAATGTACTAATATTAAACAAACTGTTCTTGATCTCTTTCTAATAACTCTACCAAAATATACCCTATCCCTCCTACATCCTTAATGTACTAATATTAGTCAAACTGTTCTTGATCTCTTTCTAATAACTCTAACAAAATATACCCTATCCCTCCTATATCCTTAATGTACTAATATTAAACAAACTGTTCTTGATCTCTTTCTAATAACTCTACCAAAATATACCCTATCCCTCCTATAACCTTAATGTACTAATATTAAACAAACTGTTCTTGATCTCTTTCTAATAACTCTACCAAAATATACCCTATCCCTCCTACATCCTTAATGTACTAATATTAAACAAACTGTTCTTGATCTCTTTCTAATAACTCTACCAAAATATACCCTATCCCTCCTATATCCTTAATGTACTAATATTAAACAATTTGTTCTTGATCTCTTTCTATTAACTCTACCAAAATTTACCCTATCCCTCCTATATCCTTAATGTACTAATAATTAACAATTTGTCCTTGATCTCTTTCTAATAACTCTACCAAAATATACAATGTCCCTCCTACATCCTTAATGTACTAATATTAGTCAAACTGTTCTTGATCTCTTTCTAATAACTCTACCAAAATTTACCCTATCCCTCCTATATCCTTAATGTACTAATATTAAAAAATTGTTCTTGATCTCTTTCTAATAACTCTACCAAAATATACCCTATCCGTCCTACATCCTTAATGTACTAATATTAAACAAATTGTTCTTGATCTCTTTCTAATAACTCTACCAAAATATACCCTATCCCTCCTACATCCTTAATGTACTAATATTAGTCAAACTGTTCTTGATTTCTTTCTAATAACTCTACCAAAATATACCCTATCCCTCCTATATCCTTAATGTACTAATATTAAACAAACTGTTCTTGATCTCTTCCTAATAACTCTACCAAAATTTACCCTATCCCTCCTATATCCTTAATGTACTAATATTAAACAATTTGTTCTTGATCTCTTTCTAATAACGCTACCAAAATATAGCCTATCCCTCCTACATCCTTAATGTACTAATATTAGTCAAACTGTTCTTGATCTCTTTCTAATAACTCTACCAAAATTTACCCTACCCCTCCTACATCCTTAATGTACTAATATTAGTCAAACTGTTCTTGATATCTTTCTAATAACTCTACCAAAATATACCCTATCCCTCCTATATCCTTAATGTACTAATATTAAACAATTTGTTCTTCATCTCTTTCTAATAACTCTACCAAAATTTACCATCTCCCTTCTACATCCTTAATGTACTAATATTAGTCAAACTGTTCTTGATCTCTTTCTAATAACTCTACCAAAATTTACCCTACCCCTCCTACATCCTTAATGTACTAATATTAGTCAAACTGTTCTTGATCTCTATCTAATAACTCTACCAAAATTTACCCTATCCCTCCTATATCCTTAATGTACTAATATTAAAAAATTGTTCTTGATCTCTTCCTAATAACTCTACTTGAATTTACCATATTTGTCTTTAATCCTTAATGTACTAATATTAGTCAAACTGTTCTTGATCTCTTTCTAATAACTCTACCAAAATTTACCCTATCCCTCCTATATCCTTAATGTACTAATATTAAAAAATTGTTCTTGATCTCTTTCTAATAACTCTACTTGAATTTACCATATTCGTCTTTAATCCTTAATGTACTAATATTAGTCAAACTGTTCTTGGTCTCTTTCTAATAACTCTACCAAAATTTACCCTATCCCTCCTATATCCTTAATGTACTAATATTAAACAAACTGTTCTTGATCTCTTTCTAATAACTCTACCAAAATATACCCTATCCCTCCTACATCCTTAATGTACTAATATTAGTCAAACTGTTCTTGATCTCTTTCTAATAACTCTACCAAAATATACCCTATCCCTCCTATATCCTTAATGTACTAATATTAAACAAACTGTTCCTGATCTCTTTCTAATAACTCTACCAAAATATACCCTATCCCTCCTATATCCTTAATGTACTAATATTAAACAAACTTTTCTTGATCTCTTTCTAATAACTCTACCAAAATATACCCTATCCCTCCTATATCCTTAATGTACTAATATTAAACAAATTGTTCTTGATCTCTTTCTAATAACTCTACCAAAATATACCCTATCCCTCCTATATCCTTAATGTACTAATATTAAACAAACTGTTCTTGATCTCTTTCTAATAACTCTACCAAAATATACCCTATCCCCCCTACATCCTAATTGTACTAATATTAAACAAACTGTTCTTGATCTCTTTCTAATAACTCTACCAAAATATACCCTATCCCTCCTATATCCTTAATGTACTAATATTAAACAAACTGTTCTTGATCTCTTTCTAATAACTCTACCAAAATATACCCTATCCCTCCTATATCCTTAATGACTAATATTAAACAAATTGTTCTTGATCTCTTTCTAATAACTCTACCAAAATATACCCTATCCCTCCTACATCCTTAATGTACTAATATTAGTCAAAGTGTTCTTGATCTCTTTCTAATAACTCTACCAAAATTTACCCTATCCCTCCTATATCCTTAATGTACTAATATTAAAAAATTGTTCTTGATCTCTTTCTAATAACTCTACTTGAATTTACCATATTCGTCTTTAATCCTTAATGTACTAATATTAGTCAAACTGTTCTTGGTCTCTTTCTAATAACTCTACCAAAATTTACCCTATCCCTCCTATATCCTTAATGTACTAATATTAAACAAACTGTTCTTGATCTCTTTCTAATAACTCTACAAAAATATACCCTATCCCTCCTATATCCTTAATGTACTAATATTAAACAAACTGATCTTGATCTCTTTCTAATAACTCTACCAAAATATACCCTATCCCCCCTACATCCTAATTGTACTAATATTAAACAAACTGTTCTTGATATCTTTCTAATAACTCTACCAAAATATACCCTATCCCTCCTATATCCTTAATGTACTAATATTAAACAAACTGTTCTTGATCTCTTTCTAATAACTCTACCAAAATATACCCTATCCCTCCTATATCCTTAATGACTAATATTAAACAATTTATTCTTGATCTCTTTATAATAACTCTACCAAAATATACCCTATCCCTCCTACATCCTTAATGTACTAATATTAGTCAAACTGTTCTTGTTCTCTTTCTAATAACTCTACCAAAAAATACCCTATGCCTCCTATATCCTTAATGTACTAATATTAAACAAACTGTTTTTGATCTCTTTCTAATAACTCTACCAAAATATACCCTAACCCTCCTATATCCTTAATGTACTAATATTAAACAATTTCTTCTTGATCTCTTTCTAATAACTCTACCAAAATATACCCTATTCCTCCTATATCCTTAATGTACTAATATTAAACAAACTGTTCTTGATCTCTTTGTAATAACTCTACCAAAATATACCCTATCCCTCCTATATCCTTAATGTACTAATATTAAACAAACTGTTCTTGATCTCTTTCTAATAACTCTACCAAAATATACCCTATCCCTCCTATATCCTTAATGTACTAATATTAAACAAACTGTTCTTGATCTCTTTCTAATAACTCTACCAAAATATACCCTATCCCTCCTATATCCTTAATGTACTAATATTAAACAATTTGTTCTTGATCTCTTTCTAATAACTCTACCAAAATTTACCCTATCCCTCCTATATCCTTAATGTACTAATATTAAACAAACTGTTCTTGATCTTTTTCTAATAACTCTAATAAAATATACAATATCCCTCCTACATCCTTAATGTACTAATATTAGTCAAACTGTTCTTCATCTCTTTCTAATAACTCTACCAAAATTTACCCTATCCCTCCTATATCCTTAATGTACTAATATTAGTCTAACTGTTCTTGATCTCTTTCTAATAACTCTACCAAAATTTACACTATGCCTCTTACATCATTAATGTACTAATATTAGTCAAACTGTTCTTTATCTCTTTCTAATAACTCTACCAAAATCTACCCTATCTTTCCTACATCATTAATGTACTAATATTAGTCAAACTGCTCTTGATCTCTTTCTAATAACTCTACCAAAATTTACCCTATCCCTCCTATATCCTTAATGTACTAATATTAAAAAATTATTCTTGATCTCTTTCTAATAACACTACTTGAATTTACCATATTCGTCTTTAATCCTTAATGTACTAATATTAGTCAAACCGTTCTTGGTCTCTTTCTAATAACTCTACCAAAATTTACCCTATCCCTCCTATATCCTTAATGTACTAATATTAAACAAACTGTTCTTGATCTCTTTCTAAGAACTCTACCAAAATATACCCTATCCCTCCTACATCCTTAATGTACTAATATGAGTCAAACTGTTCTTGATCTCTTCCTAATAACTCTACCAAAATATACCCTATCCCTCCTATATCCTTAATGTACTAATATTAAACAAACTGTTCTTGATATCTTTCTAATAACTCTACCAAAATATACCCTATCCCTCCTACATCCTTAATGTACTAATATTAAACAAACTGTTCTTGATCTCTTTCTAATAACTCTACCAAAATATACCCTATCCCTCCTATATCCTTAATGTACTAATATTAAACAAACTGTTCTTGATCTCTTTCTAATAACTCTACCAAAATATACCCTATCCCTCCTATATCCTTAATGTACTAATATTAAACAATTTGTTCTTGATCTCTTTCTAATAACTCTACCAAAATTTACCCTATCCCTCCTATATCCTTAATGTACTAATATTAAACAAACTGTTCTTGATCTTTTTCTAATAACTCTACCAAAATATACAATATCCCTCCTACATCCTTAATGTACTAATATTAGTCAAACTGTTCTTCATCTCTTTCTAATAACTCTACCAAAATTTACCCTATCCCTCCTATATCCTTAATGTACTAATATTAGTCTAACTGTTCTTGATCTCTTTCTAATAACTCTACCAAAATTTACACTATGCCTCTTACATCATTAATGTACTAATATTAGTCAAACTGTTCTTTATCTCTTTCTAATAACTCTACCAAAATCTACCCTATCTTTCCTACATCATTAATGTACTAATATTAGTCAAACTGCTCTTGATCTCTTTCTAATAACTCTACCAAAATTTACCCTATCCCTCCTATATCCTTAATGTACTAATATTAAAAAATTATTCTTGATCTCTTTCTAATAACTCTACTTGAATTTACCATATTCGTCTTTAATCCTTAATGTACTAATATTAGTCAAACTGTTCTTGGTCTCTTTCTAATAACTCTACCAAAATTTACCCTATCCCTCCTATATCCTTAATGTACTAATATTAAACAAACTGTTCTTGATCTCTTTCTAAGAACTCTACCAAAATATACCCTATCCCTCCTACATCCTTAATGTACTAATATGAGTCAAACTGTTCTTGATCTCTTCCTAATAACTCTACCAAAATATACCCTATCCCTCCTATATCCTTAATGTACTAATATTAAACAAACTGTTCTTGATCTCTTTCTAATAACTCTACCAAAATATACCCTATCCCTCCTACATCCTTAATGTACTAATATTAAACAAACTGTTCTTGATCTCTTTCTAATAACTCTACCAAAATATACCCTATCCCTCCTATATCCCTAATGTACTAATATTAAACAAACTGTTCTTGATCTCTTTCTAATAACTCTACCAAAATATACCCTATCCCTCCTATATCCTTCATGTACTAATATTAAACAATTTTTTCTTGATCTCTTTCTAATAACTCTACCAAAATTTACCCTATCCCTCCTATATCCTTAATGTACTAATATTAAACAAACTGTTCTTGATCTTTTTCTAATAACTCTACCAAAATATACCCTATCCCTCCTACATCCTTAATGTACTAATATTAGTCAAACTGATCTTCATCTCTTTCTAATAACTCTACCAAAATTTACCCTATCCCTCCTATATCCTTAATGTACTAATATTAGTCAAACTGTTCTTGATCTCTTTCTAATAACTCTACCAAAATTTACCCTATCCCTCCTATATCCTTAATGTACTAATATTAAACAATTTGTTCTTGATCTCTTTCTAATAACTCTACCAAAATATACCCTATACCTCCTACTTCCTTAATGTACTAATATTAGTCAAACTGTTCTTGATCTCTTTCTAATAACTTTACCAAAATCTACCCTATCTTCCCTACATCATTAATGTACTAATATTAGTCAAACTGTTCTTGATCTCTTTCTAATAACTCTACCAAAATTTACCCTATCCCTCCTACATCATTAATGTACTAATATTAGTCAAACTGTTCTTGATCTCTTTCTAATAACTCTACCAAAATTTAACCTATCCCTCCTATATCCTTAATGTACTAATATTAGTCAAACGGTTCTTGATCTCTTTCTAATAACTCTACCAAAATTTACCCTATCCCTCCTATATCCTTAATGTACTAATATTAAACAATTTGTTCTTGATCTCTTTTTAATAACTCTACCAAAATATACCCTATCCCTCCTACATCCTTTATGTACTAATATTAGTCAAACTGTTCTTGATCTCTTTCTAATAGCTCTACCAAAATTTACCCTATCCCTCCTATATCCTTAATGTACTAATATTAAAACATTGTTCTTGATCTCTTTCTAATAACTCTACTTGAATTTACCATATTCGTCTTTAATCCTTAATGTACTAATATTAGTCAAACTGTTCTTGGTCTCTTTCTGTTAACTCTACCAAAATTTACCCTATCCCTCCTATATCCTTAATGTACTAATATTAAACAAACTGTTCTTGATCTCTTTCTAATAACTCTACCAAAATATACCCTATCCCTCCTATATCCTTAATGTACTAATATTAAACAAACTGATCTTGATCTCTTTCTAATAACTCTACCAAAATATACCCTATCCCCCCTACATCCTAATTGTACTAATATTAAAAAAACTGTTCTTGATCTCTTTCTAATAACTCTACCAAAATATACCCTATCCCTCCTATATCCTTAATGTACTAATATTAAACAAACTGTTCTTGATCTCTTTCTAATAACTCTACCAAAATATACCCTATCCCTCCTATATCCTTAATGACTAATATTAAACAATTTATTCTTGATCTCTTTATAATAACTCTACCAAAATATACCCTATCCCTCCTACATCCTTAATGTACTAATATTAGTCAAACTGTTCTTGTTCTCTTTCTAATAACTCTACCAAAATATACCCTATGCCTCCTATATCCTTAATGTACTAATATTAAACAAATTGTTTTTGATCTCTTTCTAATAACTCTACCAAAATATACCCTAACCCTCCTATATCCTTAATGTACTAATATTAAACAATTTCTTCTTGATCTTTTTCTAATAACTCTACCAAAATATACCCTATCCCTCCTATATCCTTAATGTACTAATATTAAACAAACTGTTCTTGATCTCTTTGTAATAACTCTACCAAAATATACCCTATCCCTCCTATATCCTTAATGTACTAATATTAAACAAACTGTTCTTGATCTCTTTCTAATAACTCTACCAAAATATACTCTATCCCTCCTATATCCTTAATGTACTAATATTAAACAAACTGTTCTTGATCTCTTTCTAATAACTCTACCAAAATATACCCTATCCCTCCTATATCCTTAATGTACTAATATTAAAATATTTGTTCTTGATCTCTTTCTAATAACTCTACCAAAATATACCCTATCCCTCATATATCCTTAATGTACTAATATTAAACAAACTGTTCTTGATCTCTTTCTAATCACTCTACCAAAATATACCCTATCCCTCCTACATCCTTAATGTACTAATATTAGTCAAACTGTTCTTGATCTTTTTCTAATAACTCTAACAAAATATACCCTATCCCTCCTATATCCTTAATGTACTAATATTAAACAAACTGTTCTTGATCTCTTTCTAATAACTCTACCAAAATTTACCCTATCCCTCCTACATCCTTAATGTACTAATATTAAACAAACTGTTCTTGATCTCTTTCTAATAACTCTACCAAAATATACCCTATCCCTCCTATATCCTTAATGTACTAATATTAAACAAACTGTTCTTGATCTCTTTATAATAACTCTACCAAAATATACCCTATCCCTCCTATATCCTTAATGTACTAATATTAAACAATTTGTTCTTGATCTCTTTCTAATAACTCTACCAAAATTTACCCTATCCCTCCTATATCCTTAATGTACTAATATTAAACAAACTGTTCTTGATCTTTTTCTAATAACTCTACCAAAATATACAATATCCCTCCTACATCCTTAATGTACTAATATTAGTCAAACTGTTCTTCATCTCTTTCTAATAACTCTACCAAAATTTACCCTATCCCTCCTATATCCTTAATGTACTAATATTAGTCTAACTGTTCTTGATCTCTTTCTAATAACTCTACCAAAATTTACACTATGCCTCTTACATCATTAATGTACTAATATTAGTCAAACTGTTCTTTATCTCTTTCTAATAACTCTACCAAAATCTACCCTATCTCTCCTACATCATTAATGTACTAATATTAGTCAAACTGCTCTTGATCTCTTTCTAATAACTCTACCAAAATTTACCCTATCCCTCCTATATCCTTAATGTACTAATATTAAACAAACTGTTCTTGATCTCTTTCTAAGAACTCTACCAAAATATACCCTATCCCTCCTACATCCTTAATGTACTAATATGAGTCAAACTGTTCTTGATCTCTTCCTAATAACTCTACCAAAATATACCCTATCCCTCCTATATCCTTAATGTACTAATATTAAACAAACTGTTCTTGATCTCTTTCTAATAACTCTACCAAAATATACCCTATCCCTCCTACATCCTTAATGTACTAATATTAAACAAACTGTTCTTGATCTCTTTCTAATAACTCTACCAAAATATACCCTATCCCTCCTATATCCTTAATGTACTAATATTAAACAAACTGTTCTTGATCTCTTTCTAATAACTCTACCAAAATATACCCTATCCCTCCTATATCCTTCATGTACTAATATTAAACAATTTTTATCTTGATCTCTTTCTAATAACTCTACCAAAATTTACCCTATCCCTCCTATATCCTTAATGTACTAATATTAAACAAACTGTTCTTGATCTTTTTCTAATAACTCTACCAAAATATACCCTATCCCTCCTACATCCTTAATGTACTAATATTAGTCAAACTGATCTTCATCTCTTTCTAATAACTCTACCAAAATTTACCCTATCCCTCCTATATCCTTAATGTACTAATATTAGTCAAACTGTTCTTGATCTCTTTCTAATAACTCTACCAAAATTTACCCTATCCCTACTATATCCTTAATGTACTAATATTAAACAATTTGTTCTTGATCTCTTTCTAATAACTCTACCAAAATATACCCTATACCTCCTACTTCCTTAATGTACTAATATTAGTCAAACTGTTCTTGATCTCTTTCTAATAACTCTACCAAAATCTACCCTATCTTCCCTACATCATTAATGTACTAATATTAGTCAAACTGTTCTTGATCTCTTTCTAATAACTCTACCAAAATTTACCCTATCCCTCCTACATCATTAATGTACTAATATTAGTCAAACTGTTCTTGATCTCTTTCTAATAACTCTACCAAAATTTACCCTATCCCTCCTATATCCTTAATGTACTAATATTAGTCAAACTGTTCTTGATCTCTTTCTAATAACTCTACCAAAATTTACCCTATCCCTCCTATATCCTTAATGTACTAATATTAAACAATTTGTTCTTGATCTCTTTCTAATAACTCTACCAAAATATACCCTATCCCTCCTACATCCTTTATGTACTAATATTAGTCAAACTGTTCTTGATCTCTTTCTAATAACTCTACCAAAATTTACCCTATCCCTCCTATATCCTTAATGTACTAATATTAAACAATTTGTCCTTGAACCCTTTCTAATAGTTCTACCAAAATATACCCTATCCCTCCTACATCCTTAATGTACTAATATTAGTCAAACTGTTCTTGATCTCTTTCTAATAACTCTACCAAAATTTACCCTATCCCTCCTATATCCCTAATGTACTAATATTAAAAAATTGTTCTTGATCTCTTTCTAATAACTCTACCAAAATATACCCTATCCCTCCTACATCCTTAATGTACTAATATTAAACAAATTGTTCTTGATCTCTTTCTAATAACTCTACCAAAATATACCCTATCCCTCCTACATCCTTAATGTACTAATATTAGTCAAACTGTTCTTGATCTCTTTCTAATAACTCTACCAAAATATACCCTATCCTTCCTATATCCTTAATGTACTAATATTAAACAAACTTTTCTTGATCTCTTTCTAATAACTCTACCAAAATATACCCTATCCCTCCTATATCCTTAATGTACTAATATTAAACAAACTGTTCTTGATCTCTTTCTAATAACTCTACCAAAATATACCCTATCCCTCCTACAACCTTAATGTACTGATATTAGTGAAACTGTTCTTGATCTCTTTCTAATAACTCTACCAAAATATACCCTATCCCTCCCACATCCTTAATGTACTAATATTAGTCAAACTGTTCTTTATCTCTTTCTAATAACTCTACCAAAATTTACCCAATCCCTCCTATATAATTAATGTACTAATAATAAACAATTTGTTCTTGATCTCTTTCTAATAACTCTACCAAAATATACCCTATCCCTCCTACATCCTTTATGTACTAATATTAGTCAAACTGTTCTTGATCTCTTTCTAATAACTCTACCAAAATTTACCCTATCCCTCCTATATCCTTAATGTACTAATATTAAACAATTTGTCCTTGATCCCTTTCTAATAACTCTACCAAAATATACCCTATCCCTCCTACATCCTTAATGTACTAATATTAGTCAAACTGTTCTTGATCTCTTTC
Source organism: Prosapia bicincta (assembly GCA_036971475.1). NCBI lineage: Eukaryota > Metazoa > Arthropoda > Insecta > Hemiptera > Cercopidae > Prosapia > Prosapia bicincta. The sequence continues at coordinate 269,406,763 of JBAIZL010000002.1, read as the reverse complement.
TAATAACTCTACCAAAATTTACCCTATCCATCCTATATCCTTAATGAACTAATATTAAAAAATTGTTCTTGATCTCTTTCTAATAACTCTACCAAAATATACCCTATCCCTCCTACATCCTTAATGTACTAATATTAAACAAATTGTTCTTGATCTCTTTCTAATAACTCTACCAAAATTTACCCTATCCCTCCTATATCCTTAATGTACTAATATTAAACAAACTGTTCTTGATCTCTTTCTAATAACTCTATAAAAATATACCCTATCCCTCCTACATCCATAATGTACTAATATTAGTCAAACTGTTCTTGATCTCTTTCTAATAACTCTACCAAAATATACCCTATCCTTCCTATATCCTTAATGTACTAATATTAAACAAACTTTTCTTGATCACTTTCTAATAACTCTACCAAAATATACCCTATCCCTCCTATATCCTTAATGTACTAATATTAAACAAACTGTTCTTGATCTCTTTCTAATAACTCTACCAAAGTATACCCTATCCCTCCTATATCCTTAATGTACTATAATTAAACACTTTGTTCTTGATCTCTTTCTAATAACTCTACCAAAATATAACCTATCCCTCCTATATCCTTAATGTACTAATATTAAACAAACTGTTCTTGATCTCTTTCTAATAACTCTACCAAAATATACCCTATCCCTCCTATATCCTTAATGTACTAATATTAAACAAACTGTTCTTGATCTCTTTCTAATAACTCTACCAAAATATACCCTATCCCTCCTACATCCTTAATGTACTAATATTAAACAAACTGTTCTTGATCTCTTTGTAATAACTCTATCAAAATATACCCTATCCCTCCTATATCCTTAATGTACTAATATTAGTCAAACTGTTCTTGACCTCTTTCTAATAACTCTACCAAAATTTACCCTATCCCTCCTACATCCTTAATGTACTAATATTAGTCAAACTGTTCTTGATCTCTTTCTAATAACTCTACCAAAATTTACCCTATCCCTCCTACATCATTAATGTACTAATATTAGTCAAACTGTTCTTGATCTCTTTCTAATAACTCTACCAAAATTTACCCTATCCCTCCTATATCCATAATGTACTAATATCAAACAATTTGTCCTTGATCTCTTTCTAATAACTCTACCAAAATATACCCTATCCCTCCTACATCCTTAATGTACTAATATTAGTCAAACTGTTCTTGATCTCTTTCTAATAACTATAAAAAAATATACCCTATCCCTCCTATATCCTTAATGTACTAATATTAAACAAACTGTTCTTGATCTCTTTCTAATAACTCTACCAAAATATACCCTATCCCTCCTATATCCTTAATGTACTAATATTAAACAAACTGTTCTTGATCTCTTTCTAATAACTCTACCAAAATATACCCTATCCCTCCTACATCCTTAATGTACTAATATTAAACAAACTGTTCTTGATCTCTTTCTAATAACTCTACCAAAATATACCCTATCCCTCCTATATCCTTAATGTACTAATATTAAACAAACTGTTCTTGATCTCTTTCTAATAACTCTACCAAATCTTACCCTATCCCTCCTATATCCTTAATGTACTAATATTAAACAAACTGTTCTTGATCTTTTTCTAATAACTCTACCAAAATACACAGGTAAATGTGTACCAAAATATACACCTAAATAGAGGTATATTTTAATAACTGTACTTCCAACCATACATTAGGATTATTTAATTTAGAAATTAGAAATAGGTATAATCTTTGTGGAAAAAAATTAAAACCATTTCCTTAAGACTGCTGAAAAATATCAGTAAGTATTGGTTTTTTGTATGGAAAGGCCAATTCCGATTCTCGATTCCAGGATTTGTCGATTCTAATGGTATCGAGTAATCGCCGATATTCGATTCTCCATTGATTAAAGTGCCGATTCTAATTCTTGTTTTTAACTATTGAAGTACGTTTGGGGTGTAATTTATTAGGAAAATAAATATTTACCAAATATGACTTATTTATGTATTACTTGCTTTGAATGAATTAAACGATTAAAGCAAATTTATATTTGAGATTACAAAAATATTATTATTATTTATGCTACAATAACAAAAACGTTTGGAAGAATTTCTGGACTATTTTTTTGTCACTTTAATTTTATATGTTTGTCATGCTATAAGAAATTGTTTTTCACAAATTAAGGTCAAACGTTTTGTGTAGCCTATTATTAAAACGGAACTTTTAAAAAAGGCTTCCTCCTAAGACCGAGATGTTAACAAAATTCGTTGTTAGAGTTTATCATGTAGGGCTATATTATTACAGTATATAATGTAAGCCTATATAATTTTAAAAATATCGAGAATAAGAAGATAAATTTTAGAATCGAAAGTATTAGGAGTCGGCCTACCCTTAGCTTTTTGGCCAGTGGTACCAGTAGTTGTAGTGAAATGTACGTTGTAATCTAACGATGTAGAATATTCCCGTTGGAAACAGTTTCAAGAGTTACGCTTGTGTTCCCAAGTAATATCTCGATCGAAAAGATCGATTAGGTATTTTAATACTTGTGTCTCGCAAGTTATTTTTAATTTTGTACTCCCTAAGTAAAAGGATATATTAGTCGAGTGAAAAGGTTATTGTAAATGGAGGTCTAATGGATGTAATAGTGAAGGGATACAGGGTCCCGTATGAATGGAGTTACACTCTCCGTTTATGTGTTACAGCTTTGGATCCCTTTACGTTACTGTTTGAAGACAGGAATATGAAAAAAAACAAGTTTTTGAGAATGCCTTTATAGTGGTAGTTTCAGAGATGATACTCATTGGTGGCCTCCAAAGCTTATTAATAAACAACTGGTTGCCTTGGATGTGACCTTTAATTAGTAGTTTTATAAACTGAATTATAGTGAAATAAATCTATGCCACGTGTAATGTGTAACCTTTTCACTGTCGGATCTGTGAGTAGCTTAAAAAACATTGAACGCTAGACTACTCTGGAACAATTCTTCAAGCGGCCACAGATTGGCAGTAGATTAATCACACTGCAATGTATTGAGTTTATGGCACGATAAATCCTTAAACCTGTGGTTGAGAGATTAGGAATTTTATTGTGCGTCATTCATAAATTAAGTTGGTAATGTCTTGCAAGAGTTGGTAGCACTGGTAAAACTCATTTTAGAAGGGCAAACTAAAAGGCACTGGACAAATAACCGATGCCAGTGTCAGGACGGAAGGATGGAGGATGTCCATCTGTAGGTCTGTCTTACTCTTTATGGTACTCATTTAGAACAGATCCGTCGCTATTAAACCGTTTGACGTCTATAACCACAGAAACGTAATCCAACCATAATATTTTCTTTAACCTTTTGTGCAATATTTATGGGGTTGGTATGAGTTTTTTGTTGCCTATGAGGAGTGTCGCTTTGCAAACAAATGTATATAAGGTTAATTAAAATTCGCTGTTGTGGTTAGGGGGTGTTTGTGTCTTAATCTAATTTCACCAATTTGTTCCCAACTAGTGAAGATATATTATCTCCCTACACTTACACTAATAGATGGATGGTGGTGGTAAGAAGTTTTTATTTTCAGTTCTGTATGTAAATATGAAGTATTGCGTCCACCAGACGCAACATTGTCTGTTGGAGCATTTGTGTTTTAATATGGTTATGTATTTCGCAATTATCAAGTTACTGACGCTCATAAATTCCAAATGCCTCTCACATTCGGATCTTGTACCACCAATGATTTCTTCGGTTTTTTACGTTTGACCACCAATGCACTTCAATGTGTGAAAATGTGGTTGAATAAAGTTAAAAATTTTAATAAAATAAACTGTGAATAAATAACGGTTTGAATTTAAAACTGATAAACTCGGGAAGAGAGTGACATGGCTGTTTAAGGTGTACAATAGAACGCGGAAGGAATGGACAAAAATGGATAAATGTGGACTGGCGAAAATTGGAAAATTATAACATGTGGGTTGTGTTACTTTATTTATGGTAGCCTACATTATTACGTTTAAGAGAAATTATTCAATATTTTGTGTGAGTAATGAATATAATAAGTTATTTATTTTATTCCTTCTATAAGTCCTTCTATAACTAACTAAATATAATGATAATGAGATACATATTTTATATCAAACTTTTAGAATAAAATTTTGTTGGGCGCATTTGAAAATTTTTAGCAATTAATTTCAAACGAATCCGTTAGATAACATTTTTCAGTTTCTTCTATTAGGCTAGTTCATTCCTTTATCTCCCTCTCACACTCTTCCTCTCTCTCTGTAAATATATATATATATATATATATATATATATATATATATATATATATATATAGTTAAAAGTGATAGAAAAAATAAAAAGTCAATTCCTACTTAAATTAACAAAGACATATTGTATGTGGTTTCTTTTTATTTTATATTCACAATTAATATAAATATACATATGTCAGAATAACAATATTAAGTTTCAAAATAGAAATAAAATTTCCTTGAAATTTTCCATTTCCTTTATGTATGGTGTTAGACTATTATTTTTGTTTGTTACTATTTATACGCTTTCTTTTTTTTTCTTCGCTTGCATTTTGTTGTAGTTTTTATTCGCTTTCCTTTCGCATTGTCCATTTAGGAAGCAAGTTTCGTCACGTTAAGGCAGTCTGTTTGTTTACTTTATTATTTTCCTTCATTTTTAATCCTAAGCAATATTTATATTATTATATATAATATATTACCACATATTACTATAATGTGGTACCAATATAACGTTGTACAATTTAACGTTTCGACGACAACTAAATAGAGGGAAAAGAAAAATTCATGTACCTCTTTGAGAAGTACATTTCTAGCTATGGGAAAGTTGGCTTCGAGCCAAAGTGCTAGACCTAAACTCGAAGATAGTCAGTTCGCTGACATAAGCCGGCAAATTTTTATAATTTAGTTATTGAAGAAATATTTAAAGATGCTGTAATAATATCAATTTTCACCCACTATAGGCAAATAAAAAATGTATTTGAGCATGATTGAATTGTTAAAAACGTATTTTATTACCAATTGAAAATTTGTACAAGATATATATAATATCTAAATATATGGAGAGTGTGAGCTTATAGAAAGAATTTAAATATAATTTAATAGCATAGTGCAACGGCCAAAATGACCGATGCAAATAAATCTGGTATTAGTACAGATAGGCCTAAATGTAACTAAGCCTAGAATAGTTATGTAGATCATTCAACAGATATTCCAATTATGTCATAGTATTATTAAAAATGTTAAATATAGGGAAAATCAATGTAAACTAAAGTAATCAGAACTAAATAGACAAACTGGGAATGTTAGAATAAATTATAAACCAACACAACATTAATTAGGATAACGGCTAATGACCGATTCAAATGAAACAGTAAAAGAGAGGCCTATGGGACCCAGCCAAAAATGTATAATATTAAGTTAATTTTGACCAAATATAATCAGGGATAGTGAATATAAGTATAAAAATGTGCGGAAAGTAAATTAGACATAGCTAGGGAGAGTTGTATTTCTGTAAAGATGCAAATTTTAATTAAAAACATAATAGCCTAAAAATTTTAGGTTATACAAGATTGGAGCTATATTAGTTTCGGTAAAAACCCGCGTGGGGAGATTGTTTATACGATCTTGCCACACTGCAGCGACAGCGCTACCGTCGTAGTTTGAGTTAGCAAGAAGAAACAGCAAGTTAATTAAATTAGAAGAAGTAAAGACAAATAAAGTATTAAATGAAAGTTATAGAATTGAAAATAACACATTGGAGTAAGGAAAAGCCTTTCACAAAAATTGGAACTAATTAAAATTCAAAATTACTAAATAAACAAAGTCAGACACCATAGCAACGGCTTTTTCATTGGTTAAAAATGTAAGATCGATATCGAAAAGGCGGAAGATTGAAGAAATTGGGGACGACGAAGCAAAAAAGTGGACGCTGAATCAGTACAGTTTGGACGGCCAGCGAGCCCGGTCGTTTTGATACACGCAGAACCATTAACGACCCAATATGTGGTAAGAAGTCCGTATAAAGTGCTACGATGTGACCCGGGAAGTGTACAAATATATGAGCTGCGGCTCATATATGTTTCTACCAACATCTCGACCAAGAAAATGGAAAAAGAAGCCGAACTTAACAAAATGCCATGCAGTGAAGCCTATATCCAAATCCCATGGAAGCTGTGAACAGGCCCAAAGACAACCCAACCATAGAAGATATCTAAAGTTTTGCAGTATAAGGTCATATAAACAATTTAATTTTCTTTTAGATAAAATTTCATTTCAAAATATATTAACTTAAAACCATAATTAACAAAAAATTGAATAACCTAAGGGACTGAAAAATCTCTTAGGTTACCTAAATTAATTAACAAATATTCAAAATTGATTTCCATTCAACCGTTTGCCTGAAGTGGAAATAAACGTATGGTGTTTAAATAATTTTATCTGATATGGCTTTATTCTTGAAAAATGTATGAAATCCTTTGTCTTAGTATATAAGTATCAGCAGGAAGTTTTTAGTAAATGCCTAACATGTGATAACTAATTAGGTTAACCTATAAATAGGTAAATGTTAACCAGAGTCTATTACTGAATTAAAAGGATTGTTTGTTAAAAGGCATAGCCCAAAGTAACTAGAAATTAACCTTAAAATGTTTGAAAATGAACAAGACTCTAAAATACGTAAAATTTAACTTGAATACTCAAAATTATGTGCAAATTAAGTATAATAATTGAATTTAAATAAATGATAGTAAACATATTAAGCGATTTGGGATTTTGATTATAATATTAGAAAAGGATATAGTATGTTTATATATATATATATATATATATATATATATGGGTTAATATAAATAATAATAAAATTGTAAACCTAATAAAGGGGATATATTCTGTACTAATACCATGAAACAAGATAGTCATGGTAATTCAAAAGTAAGGTTAGGTAAAATTAAAAAAGCTAAATCCTGTTAATTAAAATAAATTGAATAATAATAAGTAATTCTAAATCCAAACAGATAATAAAAAATTTATAGTTTCCAATTAACTGTGTTTTCATTTAAAATAAAATAGGTTCACTAGGTATCCATGTATAATCTTTAGGTCAAAAGTGTCTCTCAAAGATTCCACTACCCCGAAAGGAGCTTAAAGAAGCTTATGGGAGACTAATTGGTTTTCATAAAAAATTCAGGAGTTGGTTCTCCTGAGAGGTTTATTCCTTGAGATACAGGTCTCGAACCAAGTCAAGGGATAAACCATTACTCTCTTACGGACAAGGTGTGGTAAAAGGAAAATAGGTGAAGAGTAAGAGAAAAGGCTAGATGGAGGGAGCAGCAGCGGGGGAAGGTAAGGTCCGTGAGCATATGTAACTATCGGCTACTGAGACATTATCGATATTGGAACAAAATAATCCTTTATGGTGTAAAAATCCTCGGGAACACAACTAATAATAAAAGTTGACACTGAAGCATAAACCATTACAAACGTCTATGAAAATAGCCACACTCACAGGATACAAAAGTTTATGAATCAAGGATTCTTTATAAAACAGAACACTTTTAAAGTAGTATTTACCTATTGATTACACTTAGCATAAAAGGACTATTTGCCCGTTTTTACAGACGTGTTTCGCACTTTGTCAGTGCATTGTTAAGTGCTGAGAGTCACAGAAAACATTACTTACCTAACTCATGGGAAGTAGTCTTACAATATCTGATTTCAAATATTAGTGTTTTGTGTTATTATTTTGTTGTAGGCTTAGTGAACATGACCTTTATAAATGTGCTGTCAAAAACTTAGCTCCATTACTTGCCATGAGGATGGTCATGTGACTCCCGCCTTTATTCATTGTCTAAATACAGTACAGTGTTTTCCAAACTGTTATCTTTGTGTTTTGTATTTTTACAATATATATATTTTAGAAGAACTATAGTATTTAAATATCGAAAGATGAATCTGTATTTATCTTTAACACAATAAATAAACAGATACAACAGGTGACTCTAGATAAATATATCTTTAAAATCTTTACAGTTTACATTTGTTTAGATAGAAAAGTCTATCTTACTTTTAATTTTTAGAAAATATACCGTCAACATGACGGTTTATATTTACTTTGGCGCAAACGTGTATATATATAAAACACAATAATGAAAAAATATTTAATAATGAATTTAAAACTCAATTCTTGCACATTTACTTGTGTTTATGTGTGTCGTGTAGCCTTGACCGACACACTACGTTTAATTCTTCGGAAAAGAACATAGTGTATTTATATTAAAAAATGTGTGATAATATGTGGCAGTATTTTAGCATAAAAATACCCGATTCCATATACCGGGTTTGTTTGTTCATCCGTCAATTATTTAGTTTGTTAGTAAAACGCAAACGTGGCAGGTTTATCTGATAAAACCCTGTAAATACACAATATAGCCTACATGTTTGGTGGGCCTTGCATGAATAGGTTGCATTATTCATATCTGCATATAATAATACATTTTATCTATTGTAAACATAGAGTGCAGTAGTGCATACATTCTGATAAACCTTTATAAACGGCATTGCAAGCTATGATAAAACGATAAAGCTATTTGGTAATTAATAACTGTAACACGTGCAACTCATTATAAAACTCATGTTCTTTAAATATGAAAACATTCTACAACGAAATATCTTCCGTTCGATTTTTTTTAAAGAGAGTGGGAGTAAAACCAATAATGTTATATAATCCCAACCTTTCGTTCGATCATTATATAGAAAATTGATCAGACGTTTTAAAAGTAATTTCTTGGAAAAAAACTTCTTTGGGTATAATGTTGCTAAAGAAACAAGTTAATGTTATATCAAAACTAGATCAAATACGTTTTTAAAATGTGTCATAAGGATACTCAAGCTGTTTATTTTGTGTATGGTATGATTTAAAAATGTGTGAAAACACTTATCGAAGGGAATCATTAAGACTATGTAAACTTTTATCCTTTAATTGCGAACACGGCTTACAAGCTGGCTATGAAATTGACCTACCAGGTGACTATGGAAATGTTTGCTAACTGACAATGGAGACGGCTCTAAAGTTGACTTAGGAAAGGTGACTCTGTAATATTTCTACTAAGTCTTTATGGAAGCGGCTCACAAGTTGGCAATGGATGTCTGCTATCGTGTTACAGGTGAATATGGAAATATCTCACAATAGGATAATGGAAACGGCTTAGCAGGTGATTATGGAAATGTCTGCAGCTGAGTACGAGAAAGGCTCACCAGGGGACAATGAACTTTGTGATACGATCATCAATTTTACATCTAGGTCTATTGTAAGATTGTCTGCCCAGAGATATCTTGACTGTCTAAAATTATCCCCAAATTAGGTATTACAATGAAAACTACAGGTAATAAATTTGTAATACTTTAACAAGTATTGCTCCTTAAATATCCCTCTCTCCTAGGGCCAGAACTTTAACCTTCAAAATTATAGTAAGAAAATCGTGTAAACACCATACTTTCTGTTTGTCAAAGACAATAGGGAAATAAATACACACAGTTGTTAAAAATTTGACTTGAGCCTAGAACACCGAAATTCAATATTGTGGTGCAGGACAAATCCTAAGGTCTACAGTACTATTGTAGGCTACGTAGTATAATGAACCATCTGGCAGAGAACAAGAAATATGGACAGGAGAACTTGGCTATTAAAGAAATGCCAACGCATGGTACTGGAATACTGCTAAACTCCTTCCGACCGAATACGGAATTAGGACATATGAAGGGGAATGCATGCCTAGTGTTACTTCCACGCATGCTGCGGTTTGGCCGCCTGAATAGATAGAGTGGAGGAGGGAGATTGGTAGTAAGTTACATCAAGGCAGGAAGTCATAGAGGGATGAAGTTAATGAAGGCGTGGCCGGAAGTGGGAGTATGATATAAACGTCCGTGAGCAAAACGAAAATTGGAATCAACTGGGTGAAGCCTTTAACTTATATTTGTGCGGATAAAAGGATATAAAGGTGGCCGTTGGTCGGGGGAAAAGGAAAACATAGACACATAGAGTCATTAAGTGTATCAAGCAATGTGAAAACATGGATGGATTGTACTTTTCCCATTGGCAGGAGGAAACGTACAACAAAGAGAGCAGACAAGGTGGAATTAAGTGGATGTAGCCATGCGCAGAAGTAGAAGAAAGTATGTGGATACTAAAATAGGAGAAAAGAGAAACGACCAAGAATGTCATAAAAGGATTAAGTGGATGAAGTACTTGTGGAGTAAAAAGATGATTAAGGAAGATATCCATGGATAGGAGGAAGAAATAGACGACATCTGAGAGGGGTAGTAGTCATAGAATTTGGAGTTAAGAGAATCTGGGTAAATGAATAATATAAGAAAAACAATGTCAACTGTAAGAGGTATTTTCTGTATCCAACTAGAATTTTCAACTGTATACATTTTCATATATTTTCAGGTGTTTTGTTTAACCCCCGTTCTCAATACCTTTCTTTGTCATTTCAGATATGAAAATAATAATTGAACAAATCCATGATAAATAAATGTTATTTTAATTAATTTATATCTCAGACACACCTGGAACGCTTCGACCGATTGTACCCAGTTGTTTAAATCACTTATAAACATGCATCGCCTAACACGATAGCTAACACGTTCGTAATTTGGTTACCCACGTAATACCTAATTTCAATCTTTGGCGTCACACTCTGTGTCCTATTTCCTACTTCTCCTATTTTACTTTGTATTAAGTATGCTCTCTCTCTCTCTCTCCCTCCCTCTCACTATCTCTCGCTCTCTCTAATCATTACAATCCTGGTAAATATATTTCTTGCACTATATATTATATCTTAAAATTTAAAGTAGGCTACTTGTAAAGAATGCTATCTATTTCAAGTTCTTCTAAAGAATATCCTATTCCCGTATAGCGACAACGTGGGTAGATACATCATTAGAAGCAGCTAAGGAGATAATACAGCCCATTACGTACAGGCGTTAAACCTAATAAAAGAACCCTTCATCCACCCCTAAGCTTTCAAGGGGTTATAGGATTTCAAAACATAAATTTCCCAGACTCACATATTTTGCGCTCTTCTATTTTTATTGGACTAAAACGGGAGTTAGTTTTTGTTTTATTGGTTAAATTTGCATTAAGGCGGCACGAAGGTAAAAATCATTGCGCAATTATCTTTAAGTTTCTATTGATATTATGTGAGGGAAATATTTGTTTATTAAATTAATATGTTTGTAGCGTTAAGGCAATCAACTTGTGGACGACCATCGCCTAAGAAGGATGGAATAAGATCGTGAATATAGGAGTAGGTAAGGTTAGGGTAGGGACGTTACACCATTGAAAGAGTGTATAGAAAGGATTAGGGGACCCACGCAGGGTCGCATACCTGGAATATAACTGCGCATTGTGTGAAAGCGTTATTGGGTAAAGATTCTATGTCTACACGGGTTGTCTGTTGTCAGGGAAAAGAATGCCTTTACAGTTGGTGGCGTCATACTCCTTACAGACACTTTCACGTTAGAGGAAGGTTTAGTGTAGACAGCTCTTTGCTTCTCTATTAACATTCGTACTGCTTCAGGTAGAGTAATTACAATCGCCTCTTTGGAAATTAACTAATAATTGTACAAGGTTAAATCTCAAAAAATAGATTTGGAGCTTATCCATTAAATCCAATCATGTCTGTCCTATTCTTGCATTTACATCTATACGCTGTGTTTGTTTTATAACGTAAGGCGACTTGTATAATTTATAGAAGTCATTTCCCTTTGGTATTAAAGTAACTAGACATGGGGTACACACACACACACACACACACACACACACACACACACACACACACACACACACACACACACACACTGCGGCGGGCAGTATTCTCTTGGAATACATACCGCAAAAAGATAAAATTTAAAACATAAAGAGTTTAAATTTCTTTTAAGTAAAACAAACCGAGCCACCGTAAGAAGGGTTAGAAACTTAAATTTAAGGCCGTTTGCAAGGGGAAGATGGTCAAAATTGACCTAGAGTTACCATCGACATTTCCAGAGATAAAGCAAGACAAGAAAAATCAATAATAAAGAATAATAAAATTTCATCAAAAGCACCCTTAAAGAGTTATACGGCTTGATTGAAAAAGTGGATAGAATCGATCTGAATATAGATTCTGCGAGCCGTTAAGAAATAGTATAAAGGAAGATGCGCGCGCCGGTCAGGCGACATCGATAAAGATCCTTATTGGTTGTCAACTCGTGGGAACGGACTGCAAGGTGGGAGAATTTCCCTGTGTGAACAAAAGCCAAGCGTCCTTAAGCCCTAGCTAAACCAGGACTCTCGAAGGGTAAGGACGTTGTCGGGCGTAGCTCCGGTGAAACAATGAATAGTAGTTTTGTTACCGTAAATAGTTCAAAAACTATGAGTGGCTAGGGAAAGTTCGTTTCGTTGAGATGTCGTGACGCTGTGTTTCGAAAATGGGGCCCTTTCGCATATCAAGATCGCGTCGAAAGAGGTTTCCCCATAAATTTCCATCAAATAATGTGCGAGCATCTTAAAATGTGTGTGTTGCAGCCTTACTAGAAAGACAAGGCGATGTGAACAGTGGTAACCTAGCAAACAGTTTTAAAAAAGTGATTCTAAATTTCTAACAAATTTAAACATAATTTAACTAACTTGATAAACGTTTTAAAAAATTTTTCTATTTCTTTTCGGTGTTATAAAATGCCCAAGAACTGTGTTAAAAGAAGGGCTTAAAGCTAAAATTTTATTAGTAACTGTTAAAATTTAAAAGAGGTGCGAAAGTCATCGAAGAAAGAAGATGGGAGAGTTTCAAACAAAGGGTTGAGCAAGGGGATCTACCTGAGGCGTGCCAGAAACACAAAGGGATGGAGGATTCCAAAGATGGCGGCTACGCGTGGGAAATCATCCAAGTATACCAGCGTGGGAAAGATGCAACATCCAAGCCGGACCTTCCCCACCCCCGCTGGAGAACAAAGGGATAGACGGAGAAGAGAGGGAGAAACGGCAAGCCGTGCTTTGTGGTGGATTTCAGGTCAGATCTATTTTTGTCTTCCCTTTGCAAATTAGAAATTTTTAATTTGAAGAATTTTTTCTTAAGGGGAAAATGTTATAAAATTTAAATAAATTTTCAAACCATTAACAGTAAACTTTGAATTTTATAAGTAAATGCCGGTGGCTTTGTTTTAAAGAGTGGGGGGTTCAAGATGGCGATGCCATAAAAGCAGAAATTATGTAGTATTTCATGAATGTAAGAGAAATAGAAATTTTAGGTTAGAACTTATGTAAAGGGTTAAGGGTTTTAAATAAACAAATCAAATAAAGGAATTTAAATTAATTAAAGAGTTAAAATCTTATGAAGGTGTAAAGAATTTAAATAAAAGATGTGTTGTAATAAAGTTAAATGTAATTTGCTAAAAGTAAATATCCAAGATGGCGGAAAAAGGCCATTGTTTACAACAGCTGATTGGAAGGCTATGCTTTAGTTTCATGTACTCCTATAAACAGGAGTGTTATTTCATATAATTAAATTAAACTAAATTGTTATTTTATTTAGAAGGAGTCATTACGACATTTTTCCATATGAAACAAATTGACATAAATTGTTCTCATTTAAAATAAACAAGGGTTATATCAAATTGAAGCTATTTAATTTAAACTTTTGATTTTATTTATAAAAAGGGTGAAATTATATATGTGTATTAAATAAATTGAATCAAACCAAGGTTTGAGTAAAAATAAAGGGTTATGATTTTGATATGTGTAGATTTTAAATATTAAAAAAAAAAAGTTCAACAAAAGGGTTAAGTTAAACAAGAGATTTTAAAATTGTGAGGGGGGCTAGCTAAAATAATAATATGTTAGAATAAGTTTTTCTTTTTTGAATTATAAGTATATATTGTTTATTTCATGATTTATATGTATGTAAAATAATATGTTGGTGATTGGGAAACTTAGAAAGAAAAATGAAATTTTTGCAAATTGGTTTAAATATAAATTATATAAAATAAAGGCAAATGGGTTAGTAGCCATTTAGCAAAGGTTACTCAAGATTTATTAAATATCAATTTCCTTCAGAAATTGCATTGATAAATTTTAAATAAATTTTAATTAAATTTCAGTATGTATAATTTTAATGAAGAAAGGGTTAACCAAATGATAACCAAAGGGTTACATATTTTATATTAAAAGGGTTTAACTATGATTAAATAAGTTGTAAACAAACCTCAGTATTTATAATTTTCATGAAGAAAGGGTTAATTCAAATGAGAACCAAAGGGTTTTTTATTTTATATAAAAAGGGTTAAATAAATTTTAAAATTTGTAAATTTCTTTGTAAATGATCAAGGATCAGTTTAAAAGGGTGTAACTAGGTTTAAATAAATATTAATAAATTTCATTATGTGGATTTTCATGCCGAAAGGGTTAATCAAATAGTAACCAAAGGGTTATATTTTCGACAAGTAAGATTGACTGTTAAGTAGAGCAAAGTTTTACGCTTTGGTATACTCCGATTGAAAGCAAACTAAAATCGTAAAAGCTTAATTTAAATTTTAATGTCAACTAAAATAAGCAGAGTATGGTTTCTTAACTGTGTAAGAACCAACACAAAGGATATTTTTAAGTCAAATAAATTGCAGACTGTGCATTGTAAAATTAAATTTTAAATTTTTTAAAATTAAAAAATAAATATTTTTTAACTAACTTGCAAACAAACTGTGTATATTATTTTAAACAAGTTTCTTACACTCTCCTACAGCTGATATGGTCATTTCGCCGTTTAGATGTCTTTCAAAAGAACCCATCCCCGGGGATGACTTACCCGTTAAGGGTAGAATCCGCAGCAAGTTAGGTTTTTTCTTTTTTAAGTCCAGTGACTTGTTCTCTGGCAGATTTTGGCGAGCATTGCACAGCGTTCGTGGTTTTGGCTGCGAGCGGCTCGTTTCAAAATTCTTGCTCTGCAATGGGCGTTTGGTGGTCGGACTTGCGCGCGCGTGCTGGTCAACGGTAGGGTTGACGGCGCGGCGTAGGTGGTGGCCCGGTCCGTTGCAACACACACAAGCACACAAACACACACACACACAAACACACAAACAAACACACGCACATATTCGCACGCACGCGCATGCACAGAGATACACTCAGACCAGAGACAGAGACTAGAGAGAGAGAGAGGGAGGGAGGGAGACCAGTGTGAGAGACCAGAGAAAGTCTCACACCACACGCGCACGCGCACGAACACGCACAGATACACACACACACACACACACACACACACACATAACAACCTACAAATCTAGTCATGATTGTGTATAAGTGAGAGTGTGTGAGTGTGTGAGTTTGTGCCTGAATTAGTTCAATTTCAAATGCTTGGTGTAAGGCACTGATTTATCACTTTTCCTTTTAATATTATTTCATGGTCTTTCTTTTAGATAATTTGAAACAAATGGAGGCATTTTTTAATATTTTAAGATAATTATTACTAGAAACCTTATTCGGATATAAACGATTTCTTCATTGTCTTTACTCGGAATATATTTCCTTCCAGAAGTTCTAAACGGCCCAACCGGCCAATTATGCTCCTTGCTACAGACGGAGTAGAATTTCTCCAATAATACATACATTTCCATTTGTGTGTTCATGTTCTTCACATCTCATGCTTAAAGTTTGGATTATATTCTTATTAGCAACCTTATTTACTACAAAACTTTATTCCATCGTGTTTTTCTGCTTTTACACGTAGTTTTACAGCCAATGATGAATCGTTTCACATCGATAAACTAGTTTAGCACAGTTTCCGAAGATTAAGTAACGAGCTGTTGCACAAATTAATTACTTAATCTATATTTCTTAGATAATATATCGTTCTAATGACGTTCTAATGATTTCAACGTCAAATCGAAAGCGGAAATCGAAATAAAAAATCGTCCAAATTAATTTTGTATGAATAGAACCAGGATGCAAACAGGTTCATTGAGTTGCCCAGCATTGGAACCTACAAAGATCATATAAATGTTGAGATAAATTCATAATTCAGATTGTAACCATTGGTTGTTACCAATGAGCCAATAGTTTCATAGCACCTAAAAATATCGTTCTAAAATCAATGGTTACGAATCATTGAATGGTTTTATTTTTGTCAGAGCGTAGGTGGCTGGAAATAATTTGGTTCCCGGAAACTAATATCCATTAGTCGCTTGGCTCTCGTTACACTCTTCTTCTTGTAGTCTAATAGCCCCTTAATTCTATTAGCACCCTCCTTCTAAAAGTCAAATGGCGCCCTAATTCTAGTAACACCCTCATTCTATTACTCAAACAACACCCTAATTCTATTGACACCATCCTTCTAGCAGTTAAATAGCACCCTAATTCTATTAGCACCCTCCTTCTAGTAGTCAAATAGCACCTTAATTCTAGTAGCACCCTCCTTCTATTACTCAAATAGTACCCTAATTCTATTAGCACTTTCCATCTAGTAGTCAAATAGCCCCTAATTATAGTAACACTTTTTTTCTATTATTCTAGTATCACCCGTCTTCTAGTAGCACACTAATTCCAGTATTCTAGTATCACCATAGTTATAGTATTCTAGTATCACTCTAATTCTAGTAGTACCCGTCTTCTAGAAGTCTAGCAGCACCCTAATTGTAGTATTCTAGTATCATTCTAATTTTAGTAGTACCCTTCTTCTAGTAGTCTAGTAGTACCCTAATTCTAGTAGCATCAAAATTCTAATAACACCTTTCGGTTAGAAGTCTAGTAGGACTCTAATTGTAGTAGCATCCTAATTCTAATAACACCTTTGTGATAGAAGTCTAGTAGTATCCTAATTCTAGTAGTATCCGAATTCCAATAACACCATTCTCCTAGAAGTCTAGTAGTACCCTAATTCTAGTATTCTAGTATCACCCAAATTTTAGCAGTACCCTTATTCTAGTAGTCTTGTAGTAGTCTAATTTTAGTAACACCCTAATTCTAGTAATCTAGAGCACAGTACTTCTAGAAGTCTAGTAGCACCCTAATTCTAGTAGCACCCCTCTTCTAGTAATTTACTAGCACCCTAATTGTAGTAATCTACTAGCACCCTAATTCTAATAGCTTTGTAACACTCTAGCTCTAGTAGTCCCTTAATTTGTTTAGCCGAACATGCAACCTACCCTGAACGTAAGTCACTCCCAGCTAGTCTCTTTCGCCATATCTGTCGTACTGAAAACTTAAGCTATTATCATCGACAGTTCATTTGAGTGGTTCTCCATCCACTTGGCAAAGGATCCTAACCAAATACTCTGTTAGCAGCTCACCTGAAAAGAGATATTATAGACAGTTATACCTCCCTACCATTCCTCCGACCAAGCTCCTGTTCAATATTCATATGTCAAAGTTAATTATTTGGAGTTGTACTACAAATAATTTCATATTATAGATTTTTGTGTTGAACATGTTCCATAAAAGATGTAGATATTGAAAAATATTTGTCGAGAAATTAGATTCCCTGTTACGAATCTTGTGTTTACACTTTTTACAAGATTTTGAGTTTTGTACGGTTAAAGCTAACGCCGGATTTGTCTTCATTTAGGGTTATTATTTCAGTTGAAAACTTCCCATCAACAGATATGAGGGGGAAATACTTTTCTTAGACCCTATTTCATAAACAAGGATTAAAGTGTTGGTTGACAGGGAAAATAAATTCCACTTGAATGTTTCGGGAATACAGCACCTTCGTGATAATATAGTTCATTTCATCTTCATTTTGTTATATAAAAACGAGATTTCGCTGTTCTTTATTTTACGGAAATGAAACGGCTTTGTTATAAATTATTATACTTAAACAAAACTAAAAAAACAACCCTGTACTGTTCAAAATAGAATTGAACTTGCTATATTTATGCTAAACTACTTCTGGGTTTCTGTACGTTTCAATGGCGTTATAACCAAAATCAGACATAAACTAAAAGTAATGATATATATTTCTGAAGTACGCATTTATTTCAGGGCGTCCTGCACTTTCTGTACGATAGTGAGACTGTAGATATATGACGCAACATTTTAAGGCATGAGATTTTTGTAACAGCAAAAATAATTGTCCTATAGGTATCAGAAAATCAACCATAGCGGGTGTCATTATAAGGTGTTTCGTCTGCATTTAGAGGTAATTAAAGGTTATATTTAAATTATTTTCAAACTTTTATTAAAATATTTGAGCGGGTGTAATCATATTATCAGTACTGAAAATTTTAAATATAGAAGAACGTACATACATTATTTAGTGAATATATTGTAACGAGTGTACACACACACACACACACACACACACACACACATACACACACACACACACACACACACACACACACACACACACACACACACACACACACACACACACACACACACACACACACACACACACACACACACACACACACACACACACATACACACACGCACACACACACGCACATATATATATATATATATATATATATATATATATATATATATATATATTTATATATATGCGTAGTAGGACTATTACATACGAGGATTTTATGATATAGGCTATGTGGTAGAGCAACAGTGTTAACCCATAGGTTATGTTACTTAATTTATATGATGTAAACTTTTCATAAAAAGTAACTAAAATGAAATTTATTTTGTTGTACTAAGCAGGACTTACTTTAAAACATTTTTTATATGATTTGTTTAGTTTCTTTAATTATTTTGTAGTTAAAATGGAACCTATACTTTGAATTGAAACATCTTCCCAAATATAAATGGCAGAATAGGTTTCCAAGTTATTGCACAAAGCTTATTAGCGCAGTGTTCCATTAAAGACTTGTGCATTCCCACAGGTCCCTGGTATTTCCCACGTTCTACTTCCAAGAAGCTCTTCTCAATTTGTAAGAAGGTGATTGCTGTTTGTGCTGCCACAAGACATAAAAAAGCCGTAGTTAATTACAAACGGAATTGCTTCCCAAACTAAGTTCAGAGTTTCCTGGTTCTTTGAGGAAATGATTATTTTGTATTTTTTATAAATACATGAATGCGCCTATTTGAAAGGAGTTATGAAATTTGCAACGGAACAAAAAAATACAAATTTGTACTTTTTAAATTTTTGATGACCAAACGATATAGTTTTATTTTACTTAATTTTATTGCCAATACAACACTGAAACATTTAGTGTTTTAATTATACTGAAACAATATTATTATCTGTATTTTCTCATGTTACTTCTGCCAAGATCTTTGTTCTCAATTTCTTATCAAACAGTCCAGTGATTTAGGAGTTACCCTCGCCCGCCATTGTTGTCTACGCTCAGGATTCCTCGTGTCAACAGTGTTACGGTGTGCGGAGGCTGTGTAACGATGTTTTAAGTTCTTCATTTGCTGCATGACGCTGGCGGTGATGCCAATTAAGAGCCTAGACCACATATTGAGTGAAATATTCCTTGTTTTATTCCATAAGTAGGACAATAGAAGATAATTGTAGCTGGTGGCGGATCTTATTTTTCGATTACGATGTAGGTTAGCATACAATTATTTTAAAACTCTAACGAAAATTGATCCATTAATACGTCAGGATATTGAAATAAAATTTATATTAGGTTATAAATGTTAGGTAAAGTTTGAGGGGAAAGGTTTTATTTGTACAATCACACTTATAGACTAAAAACAAGTTATTTAAAATAAAAATGTTTTAAAAGTAAATTCCTACTTACATCAACAAGGAAATCATTTATATTAGTTACTTTTTAATTATTAATTACGATTATTATAAATAATGAAACATCTCTTTAGCGATAAAACAGCTGTTCTACCACATAACCTATATCACAAAATCAGGTGTTTTATGAAATTATATGTTGTCACTTATTTTAAGCCAATGGGGGTGAAATAACTATTTTGCGTATCTTGCTCTTTTTCTGAAAAAAAAACATATTGCTCATATTTTTCTCTCATATGGAAGAAAGAGAATTCATTAAATTTTAATATTGAATTGATATTTGAAAAAAACTGTATTAACATCATGCTTGATCCACTACGTACTTTAAATTTTAAAAATGTATTTGAACTTAAGTGAGTGAATAAAACATATTTCATTAACGACTGAAAACTTGAACAAAATATACATATATGTATATACAGTATATATATATATATATATATATATATATATATATATATATATATATATATATATATATATATATATATATATATACGCATATTTCTCCTTTTTGGAAGAGAGTGAAATAATAGAAGGAATTGAAAAATAGTAATTAGTTATTGTTAGGATAATTGCATTTGTGTTGACCATGAATCAGTGCTATAGATATTAAGGGCTATCTCAGGACTACGGATGCTGACACTGAGAATTTTAGGTGGAAATTTGTAATGTGGAATCATTTGCAGCGTCGAGCGATTGAAATGATATTAACGGTTAGACACATAATGAAAAACCATAGCTGTTGAAATAAACGCTGTAGTATCGCAAACGTTATGGCCGTCAGGTCTTGTTCGTCTCCTGCACTCTACAAAAAAAAAGCGCCGTGACATAACCTTAGTATTATGAACACATCGTATATACGCTTTAATTAACTCACAACACCTCTGTCAACTCGCAATAAACTCAAGAAAGGTTGTACTTGCGTGTAAAACGTAACTGATCCTGGATTGCGCTTGAGAATTTTACATCTGCTCCTTAAGATGCACATTCAAGCTTTCATGAGTTTATTACCAGTAGCCTACACATGGACAAAGGTATGGGTTAAAAGCGCATATGCGCTGTTTTCACAGTTTCATAATTTTATGTCGTGGCGCTATTTTGTTGTAGAGTGTGGGAGACGAAGAAAGACTGAGGACGATAATGTAGCCGCTATTGTAACGTTGCCTGTTTGTACCTGACTCGGAAATAAACTGAATTTATTTGAGCAATAATCTCAGCGAGTGTAAACATGACCCATCATCGAGTCAACTTCTATAAATCATCTTACATTTATTGCTTTCATAATTTTTTTAAAATAATAATTATCAATATAGTACCTCTAAAGTCATCGAATTCTTTGAAAACAAAAACAAGTAAAAACCAGTAATTCTACAGTTGTTTAAAAAATTCTTCTAAAATTTATAACAATTTTTAAAATTTCATTGACAAGTAAAAACAGCCAGCTCTCGTCAGTCTCTTTACTAAAATCTGTTTTTGGATTAACAAACCTTTCTCATTTTAATAAACTCACTTAGTACTAAAAATGATTAGGAAAAATTGAAGTTTGCTATATGCTTGAATATCATATGTGAATGCAATGCGAACTTGTGTATTTGTGGGGTGAATCCATTTCAAAACGTATATTTCCGGTTCCACACAAAACCAAAAAACTTCAGCTGTGCGGTTTTTTTAACATTTCTGTTACCTGCTACAAATATTTCAAATTTGAAATTAGTTTAAAAATTATATTATTTCCATGGAAGAGGCTATAATGGTTTCTATCCCAGAAGATCAATGATTTTGAGAATAAGTAGCCTACAATGCCAATTCAGCAACACAATTATTACATTTTCTGTGACGTAGACGACAATAAGTAATATTTCTTGATTACTTTCAATATAACAATAAACTTGTTATAGTAAGCATAGGCTTAGCCAATGCCGCTGATCTTTACATAAATCTACATAAATATAATATAACTGTGTACATTTGGTTATTGTATTTTTACGGAGATCACCTTGTACAACTATTATCACTTGTAAAGGTTAGGAGGTGATTGATAACATATATAGGATGAAGAACGTAGTAAGAAATATGTGACGAGGATAGTAATGTCATGGATTCATTAGTGCTAGGTGTAGCAAAGCTATTCTCTGGTGAGGTACTACCAGGGGGAAAAAAGTGAGATTATGTAGGACTACGTTCTGACGTAATGATCCTCTGTTACTAGAGGTGTGGGGAATTTATTTGCTACCCCGAGTATAGGGGCTGAAAAGAGGTGAAGAGCCTCTTCAGTGTCACCCGCTACTGAAAATAGTTGATCCCCTAAAGTTTAAAGCTACTATATAATACAGTTGCAAGGTAACAGGAAATTAAGAACGGTTGCTTACACGCAACTTTAGGGTAGAAATTGAAATGGATTCATCAGAATAAATATTTTTCTGTTTTACCATAAAACTAAATATTTGTCACGAGAGGACATGAAAGAGTTGTTGTACTGCTGGGTTCGTAAAATACTCTGGAGGTAACGCTTACGTTCCAAATCCAAAGGCCTGAATACAGGGTCCTAACAAAGCTTAAACAAAAATAAAAATATCTGTGTCACAAAATACTAAAAAAAATAGATGTAATAACCTGTTATACTTACCTACTAAATAAAGAGCTCTGGAAGATATACTGTATACTGGTTATAAAATCTGGTAATTCGATTCAACTCAAAAGCCAGATATCTATTACTAGCCCCAGCTAACAAAATAGGACAACAGCCAAGTCAATGGTCAACATTTTGTAACCACGGTGAATACGTTCAACGAAAACAAAGAATTTTGGTAAGATATAACATTATCTGAATTTATTAATTTTTTTTATAATGTTATTGTTTTTCACCTGGTATAGTAGGGCATCATGGAAGATTACAGCGATAAGTCGTAGAGATTCATCTTTAAAAAGACGTAAAAAGGATCACGTCCTTGATACGGAGGTTCTGAGAAGGAAACGGAAATATTGTTGTTATATGTATCGAATCCATAATGAGAAATAAGATCGAATAAGGAGACGGAAACTGATTCTCCGAGGGAAGATCCGCGGAGGAAGAATACCTCGGCTTGAAAATATAAGAATGTGGTTCCAAACTATTACTTCCGATCTATTCCAAGCCGCAACGAGAACATACGAATTATCATGATGATTGTGAAAGAAGTTCAGCTATTAAGGGCCACAGGACAGGCTAATGACTGACGGCTCCTCCATCTAAGTCCCAAGTAACTATTCTGAGTTTTAGGCAAAGCCAACCGAGAGTGGATAAAAGTACCTAGACTAGACTAACCATTATGATAATCAGGGGTTCGGCAGGTTCTCCTTTTGTAGTTCTGGAAGTGCTGGCGTAACAGTAGTTACTAGTCGGGGAGTCGTCTCGTCCCAGGGGCGGGCGGTAACCAGTCTAGGCCTTAACATAAGGCCCTGGGGGTCTATGTTGTTTCACCAACCCCATAGATCCTCGTGACAAGGAGTCTGGGTTGAGCGGTCGAGAGCTTGAGGTTAGATTCGTGAAGTTATTGGGTTCGTTTAAAAGACCCCAAAGTCTATTTAGTAGTGAGGAACCATTCAAGAAGCATCAAAAACTAGATATGCAGGCTACATTTATTCAAAACTTCACTCAAATCTCAACGGTCATTGGAATTCAAAGTGGATATTTGTAAGCAAAATTGTAGTCTATATAGTTAGTTGATCTTGTGCAGTTTAATTTGATGCGGGAATTTTCTTAAGTTCTCGAAGACGACTATGTTTTATTCAAAAGTTATGTAACACTAAAATATGCAAGACGCATCAGATGGAGTCGTTGAGAAATACTGTTGTATAAAATAACATAATGTAAAACCGGAAGTAGATGCAAGTTTCATCCAAGCGCAGAAATCTACTTATTTCCTGTACGTCCGTAAACCTTCGTGCTTTGTTTGCAGAAGAGAGGATTATTTAATGAAACTCACAAGAATTGGGAACAAAAATCTCTTTTTCTGTTTTATCTGATGCTTGTTTAAGCATATTTCTTACACACTACCTTCCTTGAATATCGTATAGCACAAGTTGGCCAGCTATGTATAACCACTCCTAACCAATGACTTATATAACAAGTAATATAAACAACAAAAAGGTTTTAACTCATTTCCTAGGTCAAAAAACAAAATTTGAATTCAGTTACGTCTTATGAAATACTTACAATTAATATAAATAAAGTAACATCCTAATCATAAAGTAACACCTAATCATATGTTATATTCTATTTAGGTCAAATGGGATGAAATAACTACTGTATTTTGCATACTTTGCCACTCTT
The DNA here is from genome assembly GCA_036971475.1 of Prosapia bicincta. Lineage (NCBI taxonomy): Eukaryota > Metazoa > Arthropoda > Insecta > Hemiptera > Cercopidae > Prosapia > Prosapia bicincta. The sequence continues at coordinate 269,382,701 of JBAIZL010000002.1, read as the reverse complement.
GTAAAAGATTTTCTCCCAGAAAAAATAAAATTATTCAAAAAAATGTATTTAATGAAGTATATATATTGTGTGTGTGTGTGTATAACACATTATTTTCAACGACCACTAAAAAGCCATTACTTTATGAAATGTAAACTCGTGTGAACTACTTTTCTGAGCAGTAAATGTGGATCCCTTGAGCTAAACTCGCAAATACACACAACGGATACGATTCGCAAGTATTATTCCAATCAAACAAAAGATCACCTTTTCCAAATAGTGTATGCATACGTGTCATTTGCTTAAAACGATTAAAAAGGTTGTATTTTATTAACAATTGAAAATTTGAACACTTCAGAATTTTTTTCTTGCTAGAAATCTATTCCCACAACGTTTTGTTGAAAGTTTGTTTGTGAAACCATTGTTTGGAAAATATCAAACATTACACTGTTGTATTTTATCTAAACAGAAAACCTCTACGGCTCAGCTGTGGGCTGATCCTCTAAGTGCACGTGTGAGAGCGATGGAACCGCAAATCACAAACAGTTCTGCCGTTACGGGCAACATGTGACTTAAGAGGCTTATGTCATCTTCAGGCACTCTACTTCAACCTATATATCTAGAGCTGTCAACTATTTAACCTTCTTTAGGGTGAGCATTTTGTTAAGGAATTAATCAGCTTTGCTTGAAGATGTTGTATTAAACATATTTTCCTTCAAGTAGACTTATTTAAAAAAAAGAAGTATCTCCTAACTTTCAAGTAAATAAAAAAAAAAAAAATATGGTCGTAGAATCGAATGGTTTTACAGAAAATGTGTCTCTAGTTTCGTGTTATGTAGTTAAACTCCAACAAGATACAGATGTATTAGATCCATTCCACAAAATCTCTGGCTATTTCACGTCTTAGCAAACCATTTGCTAACACACACATACTGAAATAACTGATCAATAAATGTATTAAAAGATATCAGCGAATACAATAGCTGTATTTAACCTGTGGGTTGAAGCGAGGCAACACATATGTTGTACACGTAGTATATAGGTCCATCCCTACACACAACTTGATTTTGTAATATTTAATTTTTTGTCCATAATCGTACAACATAATTTCAACTGTTATTTTGTTATAGAAGTAAAAGCATTTATAGTGTCGGTGAAACAAAAACTGTTGGATAGACAGATAATTTCATGACAGTATAAATTTCGGCAGGTTAGGCTATTAGTCAGCTCAAAGTGAATTAAATGATAACATATGATTTCATATATCAGCTGATTGTGTAATATACTGTTATGCTGTAAAATAGCTGTTTACTCGTAGGTTGTATTACATTTTTATTGACCATTCTTAAGGAAAATTTAATTATTAAATAGTTTTCATCAGTTAAATGTATTAATTTATTTAGATTTTGATAAATCTCAATAAATTTATTTCATTATAACGACAATAATATGTATTTATGAAATAAAACATTCTTAGGCACGTGTGATAAAAACAAAAGTTTTGTAGACGTCGCTATTAAGGTTTCCAATTCTGTCGGCAATCCCACGAGGGACACGGCCCATTTTTTTATTGCTACTATTACTATTATATTAAAAGATATGGGCCAAATCTTGTTTGTAACAGAATAATGCCGAAACCAATCGGCGTTATCGAAACCAATCGGGTGTTGCATTTGCTCCCTCACTGATCTAGAAACAACATTCTTGCTAAGCGTTTCCTAATTAGAACATTGTCCTCTCATATAGGGCATTGGGAAGACTAAGTATAGCCTTTGCAAGTTACAGTTCTTTATTTAACAACAGAGGACGTCAGTGAAACTTTATCTTTCTGCTTGATGTCAGTGAAACCTTATCTTTCTGCTTGAGAAACAACCTTCTGGCTAATCGTTTCCTAATTAGAACATTGTCCTCTCATATACGGCATTGGGAAGACTAAGTATAGCCTTTGCAAGTTACAGTTCTTTATTTAACAACAGAGGACGTCAGTGAAACTTTATCTTTCTGCTTGATGTCAGTGAAACCTTATCTTTCTGCTTGAGAAACAACCTTCTGGCTAATCGTTTCCTAATTAGAACATTGTCCTCTCATATAGGGCTATTGAGAAGACTAAGTATAGCCTTTGCAAGTTACAGTTCTTTATTTAACAACAGAGGACGTTAGTGAAGCTTTATCTTTCTCCTTGAGAAACTCATCGAAGCAAAGAGCTGAACATTGCTGACGTAAGCAAATACTGACGTGTAATACTTCTGGTAATGTACGACTTTGTATATTGGAGTCAGCTGCAAAACCTGTGCCTTATTAAATATAGTACTTACTCCCAGTATGAACGCACACAGCCGTGCATGACACGTTAATACGGTATAGAGATTAGCAGGCGTAAAATGTACAGAAATAATTGCGTAAACTAAGAAATAATTAATGATGTATTCACGCACACATTTCTGTTTTTGAATAAAAATGCGGTTGTTTCGTGAGTCAAGTATCATTTAATTAAAAATTGGGCAACGCTTCGATAACAATACTGTTACGCTCATTCAGGCCTAAAGTACATCGGAAAACATTCATTATTTATGTGTGGAAAAGTTTAGCATACAATTAAAATACCTATTATAAATGACACACTTTACCAAAATATATTATTTAATCACTCTATAAAACGAGCTGGTCCTTGAAAAATAAAATGTTTCTAAAAATTAATAAAATGTGTTATAAAAACATTCAAAAACGTACCTCATTAGATCAACTAACCTCTTGAAATATACACACATGCCGACGTTCCAATTGTTTGAATTTATAATTTCTTAATAAAGTATAAACAACACAAACACATGACTAATTTAACAATAGCAATGAACAAAATTTAAATCCATAAAAGATTACAAAAACAAATAGATGAACAGAAATTTAATGCTAGGTTCATCTCATATATTCTATTAATTGTTGACTATGTGTACGTCGACATGTGCGTTTATTTCAAGAGGTTAGTTGATATTAATAAGATAATATTCTTATGAATGTTTTTTGACACCTTTTCATTATTTGTTTTTATAGATTTTGTTTGACATCGACCAACTCTTTTTATAGGGCGTTTTAATAATATAATTTGACTACGTGTGTCATTTATAATAGGTATTTTATATGTATACTAAAATATTCTAGACATAAATAATTATTGCTTTCCAATATACTTTAGGCCTGAATGAGGGTAACAATATGCTTATCAAAACGTTGTCAAATTTCTAATTAAATGATTTTTGACTTACGAAACAACCGCATTTTTATTCCCTTAAGAAATAAATATTGAGTTCAAAATCAAATAATTTTTTTATTCCGAATAATTTTTCTTAAACCCATTGCACTAACAATTACAAATTATTTCGCAAACAATTCGAAATCTATAATCGCAAGCAAGTCGCAAACTATAATCGAAACCTAAATGAATAAAACACGCCTTACAATTAAGTTTAAAAAAATAGAAAATTTTCTTTTTAGCATAAATAATAGTAATTGCAGTACAAATTGTAAATATAAAAATAAACATTCTGCAGCCGTACTTCCGGTTTGTGTGCGCCTTTTATTGCAATTTCTATTTATTTAAACAATTATTTACGACAATTATAAGGCTAAGATTGGTTTCAATGGAATTACTAGATTGTAGGATAAATTGTACGAATGCGGATGTAAGTAGCCAACAATGCCAGAAACTACCACACCGTCGAATTCATTACACGGTATTGAGCTTTAAAACTATTGAACTCTGCAGAACTATTATTGCCAACTTAACGGATATAAAAGTTATAGTGAACGAACTATTCTAAAGCCTCTGTTGTTCAAGTGATTTCATGAATCTATTGTAAAATCTATTTAACTAATTACAATTTAAGAAGTTATATATATAGTTGGATCGCAAAATAACTATTTAGTTTAGTGTTCGGTAAACGTCATAGCTCTATATTTAGGTCAGTTATGTAAGTGTTAATGAAAGTCAACCAAAATAATAAAACAGAGAAACAAACTTAATAAATATTTCTTTACATTTGTCATCTCTTCTGTCACTTATCATTCTATTCTCATTTTACAATCTCGCTAAAATTATCAAATTTATAACTCTTCTAGTATAATATATATGACAATTTTAGGGTAATTTTAAAGCAACATGATCCCTCTTTTTCTCTTCATCCTGTCTCTCTCTTTCTCTCTCTCGTCCTTCTCTTATTATCTCTTCAAATCACAATCTCCCTAAAATTTCCAAATTTACCAGTTATCTACTTTTGTAAAATGTAATATATTTTACAATGTTAGTGTAATTTAAAAGGAAATTTTAATGTAATAGTTTCAGTTTTAAAATAAATACTTCAATTCGATTTTAATATCTGTATATTTTCTGTATTAGATATTTAAAAGGTTTCTTTTTAGTATTAAGTTGTATATTTCTAATTCAAACGGAGGGAAACTAAAGGAAAGAGCTAGCCAATAGAATTGTGTAAAACAATATAATCAGAACAGTTTTAGACAAACATTTTAATTTCATTAAGCTTGGCTCAATAGATTTTTTAGTTAGTAGAAGTGTTAAATGCTTTGTGGTAGAATGAAATATTAGGTTGTACATATTGGGGTTGTCTGATATTAAAATTGGAGTGAACAATAGCTCATGTCCTTCTCATGAAAAATGCCACGTCCTTCCTTCCACCAAAATGTAGATTTCTCTTGCGATGAGCAAATATTTCACTGGAGTTCATTTGTTGAGAATCTGTCAGATCAATCATGAGAAGTTTCACCGCTCCTTCCTTCGCGCAGTGGTTTACGTTTTGCTCTATTTTCCTTATCAGAAGTGAAATTGTCTAAAATATAGTAACAAGCTTTAAAATATTTTAAATATATGATATTTCTATTGAATTTATTGCCTGTTCATTGTATTAAATGACAGGGGAAAACCAAAACACGTTGTTAACAGAAATATCTTCTTTTTGTTTGGATAGTACCTATTTGACGCTCAACGCTCTGATGAATTACCCAACACTACTAGAACTGTAGTGCCTCAGCGTACTTGCAACAAACAAACTTATGAAATCTTTACGTTGCTAGAATAACATACTTCGTAACTTGTTCAATATTTGGCAATAGATTGGCCTGTTGCATTAATATTGTTTAGTTTCGGCTAGAGTAAAATCGACCTAATATAAAGAGAAAATCTTGCTTCTAAAATTGTCATTAGACTGCGTTGCGTAAGATTCCAATGTTAAATTATTGGTAACCAGTAAAAGCCGTCTATTTAGAAAGTATGAACGTGGGCGTTTTGTTAAAACAGGCGTGATACATCATCTGCCTTTGGCGTGTTCTTCTTTAGTCTTCAAAATTTAATAACATTTGTGTTTGTAAAATTATTTAATAAATAGCTTTTGATTTACAGTCTTATATACCTACCTATGCCAAACTGGTGGAGCCGAGCATTTTTTAAAACGTGAAAATTAATTTGTGTGTAATAAATGTGTGAATTATTATTTTTTTGTAATTTGATAAAATCAGTAAAAATAAAAGAGTTACCAGTATGCATCTATCCTAATATTACAATAAAAATATTGGAAACAGCCCTAATAGTTTGTAACTTGTTGTTTGATAGATTTTAATTTTGTAATAAGACCGCCTGATGATGATGACATCGTAATGAACATAAAGGTTTTATCTTAGAGAACTCTGTTATCAGTTAATTTTAAATTTTTTGTGGTGCTTCAAATACTTTTATTGTAACATATCGTACCAGTGTGCTCTTGTTATTGCATATCAAACCTAAAGTTGTGTAATGAAATAGTTTGAAAAGATCTCAATTTTTTAAATTGAAAAAGATGTAACCTTTAATGCAAATTTAACTTACTAATGTTCAAAGGTTTTGTAACTGTAATTTCTTTATTTGGTTAAAATTAAATTTCTTTGTTGAAAAAATTACCAATAACTTTAATGTAACCTTTTTTATTTTTTACAATTTGAATGGACAGTGAGCCTGTAAAATTGTTCCATAATATTAGAAATGTAAACAATTGACCCGCGGAAATAAATTTTTGCGTTACGATCTCCCCTAAAGTTGTTATTAATACACGAACGTAGTAATTAGTCAATTTTAATCTGAAAAATTCACTGAATACAAATTTTATTCAACAAATTCAATTGATGTTGGTTTTCATAAGGTTTAAGACGCTCCTATGAATACTTTCTTTTTAAAAATAAAATAAACAATTTATATCTCAATAATAATATTTTGACAGAAGTCTTCGTCGAAATATAGATATTATTATAATAATTAAAAAAAAATAATAATAACATTTCATCGTAATAGTCTACATTAATAATCTACTTCTTAAAACAGTTGTTCTACAACATAACCTATAACATAAAACTTGCTGTTGCATGAAATCACATGTTATAACTTAATTTAGACTCAAATATTAACAGTGACACTACGGATGAGATGATTTTATTCCCGTGTAAAGCATATCCATGCAGAAGAAGTATTCAAGGAATAATGCTACGTCAGCAACAAGAAAGTTAAGTTTTATCAGATACTTGGAAATTTGTTCTTGAATAAAAATTACATTAGTCGCTGAGATCATCAAAATATTCCCTGAACCATTATTTAATGAATTGCAAACCCTGTAGTAATATTCTGATATAACGTTATATATACAAATACATAAAAGACTTTCTATATTTCTTCTTTTATAAAGTTAATATTTATGTCAGAGAAAATAATACCTCTAATAGCAACGAAGACAGGTTTATTTAGCTAACCTTAATGTAAGAGTCATCAATCATTGCGGTTAAAGAGTTGCGCTTCGTTTCAGGGATAAAATGATAATATTTGCCATAAAAATAATTTGTACAATATCAAGTAACATAAATAGATTTTTAGAAATATTTCTAAAAATACTAAAAATATTTCTAAAAAATTGTTTCTAGATCAGAATATTAACCACTACTTCAATAGATACACGAACTCCGGCTACATTTATTTGTCACCTCAATTTACTTTTAGTACGGAAAACATATATCACGTTTTGGAATTTGTAACGTTGAACATTCAGATCTTTGTTCGTTTCAAGTATGCCCACTGTAATAATAGATAAAGGATGCTGTACATGAATATTGTTAATCGCGTGTTAAATCAAGAAAAAAAAGACAATTATTGGGATTACATTATGAATAAACAAGCAATATTAATTGCAATTAGATGAATCATGCTTCACACAGTAAAATATTTTTTCAACTTTATCAAGATTTCTTTCTAAACAGATGTTTATTATTTCCATTAGTTGAAACAGAAGAGCCAAGTTTTATCACCTTTCAAAACATTTCAGTTAGTGTTATTGGAAAAATATGTATGCAAATTAATATAAAAACTAAATTTTATCAGAAAAATATAAATATAACCTGCATGTAATGATTACAAATCAACACTAAAATTGTAAACTGTAATTACAAAAAAATTCAAATATATTTTAATAATGATATACTACGGGGTAAAATTGTTTGTGACACAAAAAAGTAAATAAATAAAAGATATTAAGCCCAAACCATTAAATATATTCAGAAAAAATGTTCAGAGGTACATAGCAGATATATATTAAAATTATTTTCAATCGTATTTTATTAAGAATAAATTGAATTGACTCTTAGGCATTATATGATTTGTGGTTTTGCAACAACTAATTACTGTAACGATATAAGCGTTGGCTATATTTCTGAATTCCTCACAAGACTCTCTCCACAAGAAGTGTGTCATACGAAAAATCCCCTGAACGTACCACGAACAAGAGGTGTGAGTAAATTCCAGTTCCCCATAAATGCTTGACCACAAGTAAAAGTACACACTGTACACACCGTTTGCCGACCCTAGCGCTCTATAGTATTACAATAGGAAGCGTACAGAGGTGTGCGAAAAATAGTAGTATACAAAATATTGACTATGATAAAACATATAGGTAAACTAGTTTCAGTTTTTAAAACCTAGGTTGGCGTATGGATATTCCCCACAAAAATTTATTTGGTTGAGAAAGTAAACGACGTCTAAATATAATATATAAGTGATTAAAACACTCGTAAATTCACTACGTCAGGGTATTGCTTCTGTGCAATGTCTCTCTGGAGTCAGTCTACCTCTAAAAAATAAACTATAGGGCCAGAGCATTCTTCTTTTATTAAAAATAGAGGAGGAATATTACACGCTACCATATGGTAAGTTTCCAACCAGCACAAAGTCGTTGCTCCTTCAAAACCTATACAGCAGAGAGTGTTATGTAAGATTATTGCCTCGAAAATTTTGTTTATGGCTGGGTGCAGAGATACGTTTATGTTTACAAGTGAAGTAAACTTATGAAAAAACTATATATATTTACATAATTAAAATTTGAATCATTTTATAAGATTTAACTTTAACCCCTATGTACACATTGAACTTAAGCAACAAAATATCACACGTTTCGTGCAGATAAAGACTTATAATTCTACATAACAGGCTTCGTTTGAGGAGATGTAGTGAGAAATATCAGTCACTTTAGAAAACGTATTGACAAGTGAATGTTTGAACCCGGCAAGCTGGCCTGAGCAACCGGGCGGGTCCACAGGTGGCGGATAGTGGGACGGCCTACAGAAATGTAGGTTACCTGTGAATAAGGATTCCGGAAGGTTTCTGAATATGCAGGCCTGGACCAAGGCTATGGTTCAAAGATGAGGAATTATCCCTCCTCGTCAGTCAACCGGTTGGGCGTGGTAGAAATAACCGAGTGCTCTGACCGGGGAGACTGGGGTAGTTGGGAATTAAGTCCTCACAATGCTACTCTCACCTCCCGGGTGAACCAAGGGCAATGCGATAGTGAAGTATGGGCGGGAAACTACCCAAACGACACAGTTGTAAAAAAAGAGTAAAGCAGGCTGTTCGTCTGAGCAGTTAATAATGTCCTGAACTTGGGGCGTGCTTCAAGGTCAGTGACTGAATACCCAATCCAAGGTGGAAGGCATCGTGCCGAAGGATGAATGGCTGCAGGGTATAAAATACAGTCCCAAACGATCCCCTTGAGGAACCAGACAAAACCTCATTGTATGTTGTCTTGCCAGTGCAGTGGGGGCTCTGCTCTGGTCGACCGTTATTTCCCCCATACTCGTGGAACTTTAATGGACCAAGTAAGTAAAAGAATTTATTTCGAGACTGCACAGACAGTGGGAGCCAATGAGACGGCAAACCGTGAGCCTGTAGCAGATGTGTCAACGGCAACCATCACTGGGGGTGCGGGGGCGGCTGTCAAGCTGCCGACTGCAGAAACCGGTGAAGTGGCTGTAGAGTTGCGCACGATGTCTAGTCCTGGGGCTGCTCTGCGGACCCAGGCGACTGCAAATTAAGCAGAACAATGATCAAGATCCTCCAAGTGAACCTACAGCATAGCAGGGCGGCGAGTGCTGTCGTGTGTAGGATGCTGGACAGGGGAGAGGTGGACTTGGTTCTCATCCAGGAGTCATGGATTTCTGGAGGACGAATATGCGGGCTGGCGACATCTGGAGGTAAGTTGTTGTACGATAAGGACTCCGGTGTTCCCAGGACGTGTATCCTGGTTAGGAGGGGGTTGAGTGCTTTTGTACTAACGGACTTCTGCTGCAGGGATTTAATAGCAGTGACGGTGGAGCTGCGGGCGGAGGGGAGGATGAAGAGGCTGAACCTTGCCACGGCATATCTCCCCTTTGACTACGCGGGGGCTCTACCAACACAAGAGCTGAGGAGGCTGGTCGAGCACTGCGGGGCTGTGGATGAGGAGCTGCTGGTGGGGATGGATGCTAACTCCCATCACACTTCGTGGGGAAGTACAGGTACCAACACTAGAGGTGAGGAACTTTTAGCTTATCTTAGCTCTAAGAATTTACTAGTCTTAAATCAGGGGGAAGAGCCGACGTTTGTCACTAGGGCCAGACAGGAGGTCCTGGACATTACGGCGGCATCGAACCAGACGGCTAGGTATGTACTAAACTGGCATGTGTCGGATGAACCATCTTCTTCTGACCACAGACATATTAGGTATGATATCTCTCTAAATCCAGCCATGCTTCGGCCAACCAGGGATCCAAGAAGAACAGACTGGGACTCCTACAGGAGGGACCTGGGAGTTCGGATTGAGGAGGCTGGATTGAGGTATGGTGGGAGGAGAGAGCTAGAAGACTCTGCCGCATTGGTTGGCGAGGCTATAGTAGAATCCTTTACTGATAACTGCCCTCTTAGTGAGGGGAGAAAAGTAGGGGATCCGTCATGGTGGAGCAAGAAGCTAGCCAAACTTCGGAAGACCACCAGGAGACTCTTTAATAGAGCAAAAAAGAACGGGGAGTGGGACCAGTATAGGAAAACATTAACCGAATACAACAGGGCAATTAGAGAAGCACGCAGGAAGTCCTGGAAGGAGTTTTGTCAAGAGATTGACAAAACTCGGGAAGGGGCACGACTGCATAAAGTGCTATCTAAGGACCCAGTTAACCCGGTGGGGATGCTAAGAACCCCACTGGGAAATATAACAAAAACTGCAGGGGAAACTGTGGAAGAATTAATCAGAACACATTTCCCTTCCAGGAACCTGAGGAAACTTGGGGGAGCAGACACTGAACCAGTTGCCAAACTCTCCACAAGACGTGGTAAGAGGGAGGACTGGGAAGTGGCAAGGAGGATAGTAACTCCACAAAGGGTAAGATGGGCTATTGGCACATTTAAACCCTACAAATCTCCAGGTCCAGATGGGATCTATCCTGTGCTGCTGCAGCAGGGAATGGATTTGCTGGTACTGGTACTTACTAAATTATACAGGCTAAGCATTGCTTTAGGGCATGTGCCGGCAGCCTGGAAAGCTAGTAAGGTGGTCTTTATACCTAAGCCCACCGGTAACCAATCTGAAGGGAAAGGATACAGACCTATTACACTCATGTCCTTTGTTCTTAAGGGACTTGAAAAACTGGTTGATAGGCATATTAGGGGGGGGGGGTGCTTTGGCCATAAAACCACTGCATTGGAACCAGTATGCTTATCAACCGGGGAAATCCTGCGAGGGAGCTCTCCATCAAGTGGCTGGTAGGATTGAGCAAATGATCGCCAAGAAAGGTTGTGCCATAGGTGCCTTCCTCGACATTGAAGGGGCTTTCAATAACCCCTCAGTGGAGACGATGGTAAGTGGTGCAAGACGTCATGGAGTGGATGCAACCACTTGTGGTTGGATAAGTTCCATGTTAACAAACAGAAGCATTTCTGTAGAGGTGGCAGGGGAGGTCAGAAGGGCGGAGACAAGTCTGGGCTGTGCACGGGGGGGGGGGGGGTTCTCTCTCCTCTGTTGTGGTGCCTAGTGGTTGACAACCTTATTGAACTCCTGAATGAACAGGGGTACTTCTGTCTAGGATATGCGGACGACATAGTCCTGGGCAGATTCCCTGATACAGTCCTTGAGGTAATCAGAAATCCTCTACGACTGATTGAAGAGTGGTGTAAAAAGGAGAACCTTAGGGTAAATCCAAAAAAGACTGCTCTCATTAACTTCACCAGACAGCGAAAAGATCTGACGACCAGGATGTCCCGCTTGTTTGGTGAATACCTTGAGTTTGTGGGGGAGGTGAAGTACCTGGGAGTTACTCTGGACAGGAAACTCACCTGGAACCCACATCTTGAGAGGACAGGGTCAAAAGGGCACTGATGACTGTGAGAAGAATGGTGGGTAAGAAATGGGGACTGAAGCCATCAATGATGCACTGGATGTAACTGAGGGTGATAAGACCTATGATTACCTATGGAGCTCTGGTGTGGTGGACAAAGGCCAACCAGGCACAGACAAGAGCTAAACTGAGCTCTATCCAGAGATTGGCCTGTCTGTGCACACTGGGAGCGATGTCAACTACACCAGGTGTAGCAATGGAAGTAATGCTTAACCTCCCTCCCCTTGAGCTTGTCCTTAGGGGAGAGGCGAGGCTAGCGGCATGGAGATTGCACAACTCGAGCAACTGGGCTAACCTCCCAGATGTCTCGGGACATATGAGTATCGAGTGCGTGGTCAAAGAACCCGTCTTGGAAATGGGCAGCGACCACATTACTCGAATGTTTGCACCTGACCAGGTACACTAAACTGTGATGGAATGGTCAGGGACATTAACATCGGGAGCTCAGATCTGGTACACAGATGGCTCCAAGATGGAGTTCGGCACTGGAGCGGGGGTGTATTGTAAAAACCCAAGGGTAGAACTAGTTTTTTCCTTGGGGAGGCATACCTCTGTCTTTCAGGCCGAGGTATATGCTATAAATGCCTGTCTGGGAGTGATAGCGAGAAGGGAAGCACATGGGACCCGGATTGCTATTTTCTCCGACAGTCAGGCAGCAATTAAGGCACTAAACGGACACGTGGTCACCTCGGCCATAGTCAGGGAGTGCCTAATTAACCTACAAGCTCTGGCAAGGCACAATCAAGTCATGATAGGTTGGGTGCCAGGGCATAGGGGAATACTTGGAAATGAAGCCGCAGATGCGCTGGCCAGGGAGGGGTCTTCGACTCCCCTGATTGGACCGGAGCCTGCGGTAGGTATTTCCAAATCCATGGTCAGGATGACAGTGCGAAGGTGAATGGCTGAAAGACACTGTGAGCACTGGATCAGGGCCGAAGGGATGAGACACAGCAAGCTAACCCTTAGGAAACCCTCCTTGGGGCTGCAGAAGAGTCTCATCTATCTGTCTAGGCAGGAATTAAGGATAGCCACAGGTCTACTCACGGGACACTGTGGACTAAGGAAACATTTGCATAAAATGGGTATCTACAAGGATGAACCAGTGTGCAGATTATGCGGGCAGGAACTCAAGACTGCCACACACATTATTTACAGATGTGAAGTACTTGCTGAGAGGCGCTTCAACCTCTTTGGTGATGGAACGGCTTCGGTGGATGCTGAAGGTAAAACTCTAGTCAGGAGACTCCTAAGCCTGGTAAGAGGGAAGGGGTTATTTGACTAGATCAGGGAGGTAAGTACAATATACCTTAAGGTAGCAGTGCTTCGGGCAATTCAAACCCGCTCCCAAGTTAAAAAAAAAAAAAAAAAAAAAAAAAAAAAGAATGTTTGAATGTAAATATGATAAACAACACCTCAAGATACTTCCATCGTGCCACCTTGAGTTATATTTTGTTATCCAATCAAAACTTGACGTATGCTAAATCCGTATGCTTGACATGTGGAGAAAATCCAGGTCCACAGATACGTTGATGAAAATTGTACTACACCGTCGCGGAACCCTAAGGAAAGGGAATAATGTTCGTCTGGGAATAGAGGGAAATTATGGCGTTGTCAGGTTAGGTTCACTTACCAGTATACTTGCTTTCCTCTGAGTGAAGAGTATCGACATCCTCTACACAGGGAAATTATGGCCTTGTCAGGTTAGGTTCACTTACCAGTAGACATGCTTTCCTCAGAGTGAAGAGGTATCGACACCCTCTATACAGGGATTCAACGGGTTCCTCAATATAGTAATCAAAATTAAATTTTGTATATAGTTGTTAAATATTGTTATTAGTAAATGCGCAACTTGTTCTTTTATGTAACTAGAAATTTACATTCAACTGAAATACATTTCTTCTGGGAACGCAGTGAACGCGTACACATCGTTTGCTGTGATGGTTCTGCCTATCTGTTATCGATCTGAGTCGTCACTTCCGGACATGCCTGCCCCACCGTTGTTTATGTCTAGGACCATGAAGGGGAAAGATTAGGCCTACTACACGTGATAAAAATTGTTGGGTAGGTTAATCTAATTTGCAGCGCTTAGAAAGTAGGTTACACTTGTGTGGTCAGTTTAAACAGCACATTTCTTTGTATGTAGTGAATAGTTAGTTCTTTAAAAAAAAATTAGGAGGCAAGTAGTCATGGGATAATCCCTTGTTAAATGATGAAGAGTAGAAATGGGGAACAGAAAGACATGGAGAAATCATGATAACAACAATAGGTTCACTCATGAAGATGAAGGATTATGCTGTTTTTTTTTCAATTGAATGTGACATAGTTATTTCCATCTATCTTGTATTCACTCCCAGATCGAATGCCCACGATTTATCTCAAAGGCGATGTTGTCAGTAAAACCTTTCCTGGGACCTGAACTACCCGGGCACTTTCAGAGGGTACATAGAAATCTGGTTGACGCTAATATATTGTAACATTTAAATCAGTTAATTAAAATAAACTTCTAAAAATAAACTGGTGAAAATGTATTCTACTTGTTCATCCAGTATCTAAAATACTTTTTCATGCATTTATGGCTATATGATACTTAATTATTATTCTCTTTTTGCAAGTCTTTGACTTTTCAAAAGCCACTCTCAACAGTGTTCAGGGGAAATACCGGAATTGATTTGCGACTTGTGTTTATTACGTAGGAAAAAAATTGTTAAGGGGATATAGACCTATGTTTAGGCCACAATAAAAATATCTACCTCCAATCGTTTTGAACGTATTGTGAAACACCTAATAAAAACAATAGATATCAATTGTTGTACGAGGGTGGTCCACAAAGTAACCGCCGTTTGGGCGTGGCGCGATAAGTAGTGGGGGTAGCGCCGCCATTCTCACATCGGTGTGCGCAGTTGTTCAGTATGCTTCTAGCTGTGCAAGGGAGAGTATCGTACGATCGCTCGTTCTTTTGTTATAACGTAAAAACATGAGCGCCGCGATAGAAAATCCCGCCAAGTGTGAAGTGCGAGGTGTAATAAGATTTCTGTGGTCGTAAAGTTACACAGCAGCTGAAATTCATCGTGAATTGAGTGCGATTGCCCAAACATTATGAGCGAAGGTGTAGTCCGTCAATGGGTTCGTTTTTTTTAAAAAATGGAAGAACGAACGTTCACGATGAAGACTGGAGTGGTAGGCCATCTCTCGTCAGTCATGACTTGGTGAACAAAGTGGATGAGAAAATTCGCGAGAACCGTCGCTTCACAATCTCAGAACGTTCAGATCATTTTCCTGAAATTTCTCGAAGTCTTGAGCATGAGATAGTGTCAGAAAAACTAGGCTATCACAAGTTTTGTGCTCGTTGGATTCCAAAAGTGGTCACCGATGATCACAAAATGAAAAGAATGAGTTCTGCCAAATACTTTCTTACTCGGTATGACGTTGTGAAGGAGAAACGTTTTTGAACAGGATCGTTACAGGAGATAAGACTTGGGTAGCCTATGTGAATGCCGAAACAAAACAACATGAAGCGGTGGCTTGCATCTTAGAGGTTTGCGAGTGATGAAGAGCTTCAAAACGCTGTGACAGGCAGGTTACGTTCTCAGGTGGCAGATGTTTTTAAAGACGGAATTTCAAAAACTGTTAAAAGATATGATAAGTGCTTGAATTTGTATAGTGAATATGTAGAAAAGTCGAGAAAAGCTGTAGTTTTAACATGTATATAATAAAATTATTGTATCTCAACTGGTTTATTTTATATTTCAAAGCGGAGGTTAATTTGTGGTCCACCCTCGTATATTGGTAAAGTTGAATTGCTTAGCAACGACTATTATTTCGGCTAAAAAAATTTCAGTGACATGTTCTTATTTATTTTAGTTAACAAAAAATTTATGCCTAAGCCTTGCAATGAAGTGATAAAACTAAATTTACAGTATACTAAAAATAAGAATTAGTTTTCTATAGATGTATGGTAAACATTTTAATCAAATCAAATTTGGATGCTCAATAAGAAGGAATGACAGTGGCATTTTTCGGTATAGAACTTAGAGAAAACTAACAGTTCACCTTGCCCAATAGCAGTAAATCTATGAACACTAACAGTACACCGTATCCACTAGCAGTAAGGAAATGAAGACAAACAGTACACCGTATCCACTAGCAGTAAGGAAATGAAGACAAACAGTACACCGTACCCATTAGCAGTCAGGATGTAAACACTAACAGTACACCGTGCCCATTAGAAGTAAGGAAATGAAGACAAAGAGTACACCGTACCCAATAGCAGTCAGGATGTAAACACTAACAGTACACCGTATCCACTAGCAGTAAGGAAATGAGGACAAACAGTACACCGTATCCACTAGCAGTAAGGAAATGAAGACAAACAGTACACCGTACCCATTAGCAGTCAGGATGTAAACACTAACAGTACACCGTGCCCATTAGAAGTAAGGAAATGAAGACAAATAGTACGCCGTACCCAATAGCAGTCAGGATGTAAACACTAACAGTACACCGTATCCATTAGCAGTAAGGAAATGAAGACAAACAGTACACCGTACCCATTAGCAGTCATGATGTAAACACTAACAGTACACCGTATCCACTAGAAGTAAGGAAATGAAGACAAACAGTACACCGTACCCATTACCAGCCAGGATATACACACTATCAGTACACCGTGCCCATTAGCAGTAAGGAAATGAAGACAAACAGTACACCGTACCCATTAGCAGTCAGGATGTAAACACTAACAGTACACCGTATCCACTAGCAGTAAGGAAATGAAGACAAACAGTACACCGTACTCAATAGCAGTCAGGATGTAAACACTAACAGTACACCGTACCCATTAGTAGTATGGAAATGAAGACAAACAGTACACCGTACTCAATAGCAGTCAGGATGTAAACACTAACAGTACACCGTACCCATTAGCAGTCAAGATGTAAACACTAACAGTACACCGTATCCACTAGCAGTAAGGAAATGAAGACAAACAGTACACCGTACTCAATAGCAGTCAGGATGTAAACACTAACAGTACACCGTACCCATTAGCAGTCAGGATGTAAACACTAACAGTACACCGTATCCACTAGCAGTAAGGAAATGAAGACAAACAGTACACCGTACCCATTAGCAGTCAGGATGTAAACACTAACAGTACACCGTATCCACTAGCAGTAAGGAAATGAAGACAAACAGTACACCGTACCCAATAGCAGTCAGGATGTAAACACTAACAGTACACCGTATCCACTAGCAGTATGGAAATGAAGACAAACAGTACACCGTACCCATTAGCAGTCAGGATGTAAACACTAACAGTACACCGTATCCACTAGCAGTAAGGAAATGAACAATAACAGTACACCGTATCCACTAGCAGTAAGGAAATAAAGACAAACAGTACACCGTACCCATTACCATTCAGGATGTAAACAATAACAGTACATCGTGCCCAATAGCAGTAAATCTGTGAACACTAACAGTACACCGTATCCACTAGCAGTAGGGAAATGAAGACAAACAGTACACCGTACCCATTAGCAGTCAGGATGTAAACACTAACAGTACACCGTGCCCAATAGCAGTAAATCTGTGAACACTAGCAGTAAGGAAATGAAGACAAACAGTACACCGTACCCATTAGCAGTCAGCATGTAAACACTAACAGTACACCGTGCCCATTAGCAGTAATGAAATGAAGACAAACAGTACACCGTATCCACTAGCAGTAAGGAAATGAAGACAAACAGTACACCGTATCCATTAGCAGTAAGGAAATGAAGACAAACAGTACACCGTACCCATTAGCAGTCAGGATGTAAACACTAACAGTACACCGTGCCCATTAGCAGTAAGGAAATGAAGACAAACAGTACACCGTACCTATTAGCAGTCAGGATGTAAATACTAACAGTACACCGTGCCCATTAGCAGTAAGGAAATGTAGACAAACAGTACACCGTACCCAATAGCAGTCAGGATGTAAACACTAACAGTACACCGTATCCACTAGCAGTAAGGAAATGAAGACAAACAGTACACCGTATCCATTAGCAGTAAGGAAATGAAGACAAACAGTACACCGTACCCATTAGGAGTCAGGATGTAAACACTAACAGTACACCGTGCCCATTAGCAGTAAGGAAATGAAGACAAACAGTACACCGTACCTATTAGCAGTCAGGATGTAAATACTAACAGTACACCGTATCCATTAGCAGTAAGGAAATGAAGACAAACAGTACACCGTGCCCAATAACAGTAAATCTGTGAACACTAACAGTACACCGTATCGATTAGCAGTAAGGAAATGAAGACAAACAGTACACCGTGCCCATTAGCAGTCAGGATGTAAACACTAACAGTACACCGTGCCCATTAGAAGTAAGGAAATGAAGGCAAAGAGTACGCCGTACCCAATAACAGTCAGGATGTAAACACTAACAGTACACCGTATCCATTAGCAGTAAGGAAATGAAGACAAACAGTACACCGTACCCATTAGCAGTCATGATGTAAACACTAACAGTACACCGTATCCACTAGCAGTAAGGAAATGAAGACAAACAGTACACCGTACCCATTAGCAGTCAGGATGTAAACACTAACAGTACACCGTGCCCATTAGCAGTAAGGAAATGAAGACAAACAGTACACCGTATCCACTAGCAGTAAGGAAATGAAGACAAACAGTACACCGTATCCATTAGCAGTAAGGAAATGAAGACAAACAGTACACCGTATCCATTAGCAGTAAGGAAATGAAGACAAACAGTACACCGTACCCATTAGGAGTCAGGATGTAAACACTAACAGTACACCGTGCCCATTAGCAGTAAGGAAATGAAGACAAACAGTACACCGTACCTATTAGCAGTCAGGATGTAAATACTAACAGTACACCGTATCCATTAGCAGTAAGGAAATGAAGACAAACAGTACACCGTGCCCAATAACAGTAAATCTGTGAACACTAACAGTACACCGTATCGATTAGCAGTAAGGAAATGAAGACAAACAGTACACCGTGCCCATTAGCAGTCAGGATGTAAACACTAACAGTACACCGTATCCACTAGCAGTAAGGAAATGAAGACAAACAGTACACCGTGCCCATTAGCAGTCAGGATGTAAACACTAACAGTACACCGTATCCATTAGCAGTAAGGAAATGAAGACAAACAGTACACCGTGCCCATTAGCAATCAGGATGTAAACACTAACAGTACACCGTATCCATTAGCCGTAAGGAAATGAAGACAAACAGTACACCGTGCCCATTAGCAGTCAGGATGTAAACACTAACAGTACACCGTACCCATTAGTAGTATGGAAATGAAGACAAACAGTACACCGTACTCAATAGCAGTCAGGATGTAAACACTAACAGTACACCGTACCCATTAGCAGTCAAGATGTAAACACTAACAGTACACCGTATCCACTAGCAGTAAGGAAATGAAGACAAACAGTACACCGTACTCAATAGCAGTCAGGATGTAAACACTAACAGTACACCGTACCCATTAGCAGTCAGGATGTAAACACTAACAGTACACCGTATCCACTAGCAGTAAGGAAATGAAGACAAACAGTACACCGTACCCATTAGCAGTCAGGATGTAAACACTAACAGTACACCGTATCCACTAGCAGTAAGGAAATGAAGACAAACAGTACACCGTACCCAATAGCAGTCAGGATGTAAACACTAACAGTACACCGTATCCACTAGCAGTATGGAAATGAAGACAAACAGTACACCGTACCCATTAGCAGTCAGGATGTAAACACTAACAGTACACCGTATCCACTAGCAGTAAGGAAATGAACAATAACAGTACACCGTATCCACTAGCAGTAAGGAAATAAAGACAAACAGTACACCGTACCCATTACCATTCAGGATGTAAACAATAACAGTACATCGTGCCCAATAGCAGTAAATCTGTGAACACTAACAGTACACCGTATCCACTAGCAGTAGGGAAATGAAGACAAACAGTACACCGTACCCATTAGCAGTCAGGATGTAAACACTAACAGTACACCGTGCCCAATAGCAGTAAATCTGTGAACACTAGCAGTAAGGAAATGAAGACAAACAGTACACCGTACCCATTAGCAGTCAGCATGTAAACACTAACAGTACACCGTGCCCATTAGCAGTAATGAAATGAAGACAAACAGTACACCGTATCCACTAGCAGTAAGGAAATGAAGACAAACAGTACACCGTATCCATTAGCAGTAAGGAAATGAAGACAAACAGTACACCGTACCCATTAGCAGTCAGGATGTAAACACTAACAGTACACCGTGCCCATTAGCAGTAAGGAAATGAAGACAAACAGTACACCGTACCTATTAGCAGTCAGGATGTAAATACTAACAGTACACCGTGCCCATTAGCAGTAAGGAAATGTAGACAAACAGTACACCGTACCCAATAGCAGTCAGGATGTAAACACTAACAGTACACCGTATCCACTAGCAGTAAGGAAATGAAGACAAACAGTACACCGTATCCATTAGCAGTAAGGAAATGAAGACAAACAGTACACCGTACCCATTAGGAGTCAGGATGTAAACACTAACAGTACACCGTGCCCATTAGCAGTAAGGAAATGAAGACAAACAGTACACCGTACCTATTAGCAGTCAGGATGTAAATACTAACAGTACACCGTATCCATTAGCAGTAAGGAAATGAAGACAAACAGTACACCGTGCCCAATAACAGTAAATCTGTGAACACTAACAGTACACCGTATCGATTAGCAGTAAGGAAATGAAGACAAACAGTACACCGTGCCCATTAGCAGTCAGGATGTAAACACTAACAGTACACCGTGCCCATTAGAAGTAAGGAAATGAAGGCAAAGAGTACGCCGTACCCAATAACAGTCAGGATGTAAACACTAACAGTACACCGTATCCATTAGCAGTAAGGAAATGAAGACAAACAGTACACCGTACCCATTAGCAGTCATGATGTAAACACTAACAGTACACCGTATCCACTAGCAGTAAGGAAATGAAGACAAACAGTACACCGTACCCATTAGCAGTCAGGATGTAAACACTAACAGTACACCGTGCCCATTAGCAGTAAGGAAATGAAGACAAACAGTACACCGTATCCACTAGCAGTAAGGAAATGAAGACAAACAGTACACCGTATCCATTAGCAGTAAGGAAATGAAGACAAACAGTACACCGTATCCATTAGCAGTAAGGAAATGAAGACAAACAGTACACCGTACCCATTAGGAGTCAGGATGTAAACACTAACAGTACACCGTGCCCATTAGCAGTAAGGAAATGAAGACAAACAGTACACCGTACCTATTAGCAGTCAGGATGTAAATACTAACAGTACACCGTATCCATTAGCAGTAAGGAAATGAAGACAAACAGTACACCGTGCCCAATAACAGTAAATCTGTGAACACTAACAGTACACCGTATCGATTAGCAGTAAGGAAATGAAGACAAACAGTACACCGTGCCCATTAGCAGTCAGGATGTAAACACTAACAGTACACCGTATCCACTAGCAGTAAGGAAATGAAGACAAACAGTACACCGTGCCCATTAGCAGTCAGGATGTAAACACTAACAGTACACCGTATCCATTAGCAGTAAGGAAATGAAGACAAACAGTACACCGTGCCCATTAGCAATCAGGATGTAAACACTAACAGTACACCGTATCCATTAGCCGTAAGGAAATGAAGACAAACAGTACACCGTGCCCATTAGCAGTCAGGATGTAAACACTAACAGTACACCGTATTCACTAGCAGTAAGGAAATGAAGACAAACAGTACACCGTACCCATTAGCAGTCAGGATGTAAACACTAACAGTACACCGTATCCATTAGCAGTAAGGAAATGAAGACAAACAGTACACCGTGCCCATTAGCAGTCAGGATGTAAACACTAACAGTACACCGTATCCATTAGCAGTATGGAAATGAAGACAAACAGTACACCGTGCCCATTATCAGTCATAATGTAAACACTAACAGTACACCGTGCCCATTAGAAGTAAGGAAATGAAGACAAAGAGTACACCGTACCCAATAGCAGTCAGGATGTAAACACTAACAGTACACCGTATCCACTAGCAGTAAGGAAATGAAGACAAACAGTACACCGTATCCACTAGCAGTAAGGAAATGAAGACAAACAGTACACCGTACCCATTAGCAGTCATGATGTAAACACTAACAGTACACCGTATCCACTAGCAGTAAGGAAATGAAGACAAACAGTACACCGTACCCATTAGCAGTCAGGATGTAAACACTAACAGTACACCGTGCCCATTAGCAGTAAGGAAATGAAGACAAACAGTACACCGTATCCACTAGCAGTAAGGAAATGAAGACAAACAGTACACCGTATCCATTAGCAGTAAGGAAATGAAGACAAACAGTACACCGTATCCATTAGCAGTAAGGAAATGAAGACAAACAGTACACCGTACCCATTAGGAGTCAGGATGTAAACACTAACAGTACACCGTGCCCATTAGCAGTAAGGAAATGAAGACAAACAGTACACCGTACCTATTAGCAGTCAGGATGTAAATACTAACAGTACACCGTATCCATTAGCAGTAAGGAAATGAAGACAAACAGTACACCGTGCCCAATAACAGTAAATCTGTGAACACTAACAGTACACCGTATCGATTAGCAGTAAGGAAATGAAGACAAACAGTACACCGTGCCCATTAGCAGTCAGGATGTAAACACTAACAGTACACCGTGCCCATTAGAAGTAAGGAAATGAAGGCAAAGAGTACGCCGTACCCAATAACAGTCAGGATGTAAACACTAACAGTACACCGTATCCATTAGCAGTAAGGAAATGAAGACAAACAGTACACCGTACCCATTAGCAGTCATGATGTAAACACTAACAGTACACCGTATCCACTAGCAGTAAGGAAATGAAGACAAACAGTACACCGTACCCATTAGCAGTCAGGATGTAAACACTAACAGTACACCGTGCCCATTAGCAGTAAGGAAATGAAGACAAACAGTACACCGTATCCACTAGCAGTAAGGAAATGAAGACAAACAGTACACCGTATCCATTAGCAGTAAGGAAATGAAGACAAACAGTACACCGTATCCATTAGCAGTAAGGAAATGAAGACAAACAGTACACCGTACCCATTAGGAGTCAGGATGTAAACACTAACAGTACACCGTGCCCATTAGCAGTAAGGAAATGAAGACAAACAGTACACCGTACCTATTAGCAGTCAGGATGTAAATACTAACAGTACACCGTATCCATTAGCAGTAAGGAAATGAAGACAAACAGTACACCGTGCCCAATAACAGTAAATCGGTGAACACTAACAGTACACCGTATCGATTAGCAGTAAGGAAATGAAGACAAACAGTACACCGTGCCCATTAGCAGTCAGGATGTAAACACTAACAGTACACCGTATCCACTAGCAGTAAGGAAATGAAGACAAACAGTACACCGTGCCCATTAGCAGTCAGGATGTAAACACTAACAGTACACCGTATCCATTAGCAGTAAGGAAATGAAGACAAACAGTACACCGTGCCCATTAGCAATCAGGATGTAAACACTAACAGTACACCGTATCCATTAGCCGTAAGGAAATGAAGACAAACAGTACACCGTGCCCATTAGCAGTCAGGATGTAAACACTAACAGTACACCGTATTCACTAGCAGTAAGGAAATGAAGACAAACAGTACACCGTACTCATTAGCAGTCAGGATGTAAACACTAACAGTACACCGTGCCCAATAGCAGTCAGGATGTAAACACTAACAGTACACCGTGCCCAATAGCAGTAAGGATGTAAACACTAACAGTACACCGTATCTATTAGCAGTAAGGAAATGAAGACAAACAGTACACCGTACCCATTAGCAGTCAGGATGTAAACACTAACAGTACACCGTGCCCAATAGCAGTCAGGATGTAAACACTAACAGTACACGGTGCCCATTAGCAGTACGGAAATGAAGACAAACAGTACACCCTACCCATTAGCAGTCAGGATGTAAACACTAACAGTACACCGTATCCATTAGCAGTAACGAAATGAAGACAAACAGTACACCGTACCCATTAGCAGTCAGGATGTAAACACTAACAGTACACCGTATCCATTAGCAGTAAGGAAATGAAGACAAACAGTACATCGTACCCAATAGCAGTCAGGATGTAAACACTAACAGTACACCGTATCCACTAGCAGTAAGGAAATGAAGACAAACAGTACACCGTACCCATTAGCAGTCAGGATGTAAACACTAACAGTACACCGTGCCCAATAGCAGTCAGGATGTAAACACTAACAGTACACGGTGCCCATTAGCAGTACGGAAATGAAGACAAACAGTACACCCTACCCATTAGCAGTCAGGATGTAAACACTAACAGTACACCGTATCCATTAGCAGTAACGAAATGAAGACAAACAGTACACCGTACCCATTAGCAGTCAGGATGTAAACACTAACAGTACACCGTATCCATTAGCAGTAAGGAAATGAAGACAAACAGTACATCGTACCCAATAGCAGTCAGGATGTAAACACTAACAGTACACCGTATCCACTAGCAGTAAGGAAATGAAGACAAACAGTACACCGTACCTGTTAGGTTAAGTGTTGAACCGGTGCTGGTACTCCTGGCCGTATCTTGTATTCAGTTAGGAGATCGTTGTACACTAATATTGGGGTTTTTTGGGCTTATAGACTTTCGGTCGCTTGCGTGAAGTTTGTCCAACGATGTATTTATATATATATATATTTTTATATATCCACTTGTACCTCTCCCAGAAAATGAGCTTTTTTTTGCTTCTTCTACATTGAATTGTTTCTATTTGGGTTTGGGCCTCCAGCAATAAGGGTAGACTTAAGGGCCTCTGTTATAGCTCTGTGATCGACCTCTAACTTGGGTGAATTTCCTCTTGATTCTGTGATAGTTCCTTAATCAAGTGTTGGCTTGACATAAATTTTGTAAACCACAATGAGGGTGTCTTGGTTTGCACCCCAAGTAGTGACCGTAAGTATTTTTAATATTTTGGACCTCTTGATAGGTCTTTGTGCACATTCTTCTATATGCGGCTTCCAAGTATGTGTTGAGTCAATAGAGACCACCCCCCCCCCAAATGGATAAAATAAAATAAAATATTGTTGAAACATTCCAGCCTCTTTTGATTTGTCACTCTGAAGCATTTTGGGAGAGATATTGAATTTCTATTCTCCAAACTTACAATATCTAGGTAGATTGCTTTGGTAAACTATAATTCATCTATTTTTAACAAGTGAACTTAGGCAGAAGTCGTATTTTAGACAGTATCATGAAATGTGACTGTTTAATAACTATTTCCTGTTTCATTTTGTAGGCGTACTCTTAATGATGTCTTGAATTTCTATTCTCCAAATGTGTGTGTGTGTGTGTGTGTGTGTGTGTGAGTGAGTGTGTGCGTGTGTGTGTGCGTGCGCGCGCGCATGTGTGTGTGTGTGTGTGTGTGTGTGTGTGTGTGTGTGTGTGTGTGTGTGTGTGTGTGTGTGTTTCATTATTCATATGCTTATCACGTCTACGTATTACAAATATGAGAGGACTTTGTGTTCTACACCCATAGCAGTAGATTCACGAAAGGACTCGGGTTCTACACGCATTTAACTAGATTTACATGATATCGTTTCGCTTTAATGTTACCTTTCTCTTGTTCACCATAGATACACTCATTACATTCACAGCTGTAACCACCCTTTGCGCTTTAGGCACTAATTTACACGCTAACTCAAAATGTGCACACTTGTTACGTTTTGCTCTGAAAACGTTAACGTTTGGCAATTAACATTTAAACGTATATTGAAACTTAATTAATAAACATAGTATTTTGCCATTGATTTTGATTTTCAAACAGACGTGATTGGGTCATGATCAAGTGTTGAATATTTGTACATCTTTCACTGTTAGTTGAAAGATGGTTGTTTGTTGAAACAACGGGATTCAATAAACTTCAAGATATGATTCATACAGTGATTGTAATTAGAAGTGGCTAAGTAAAGGATAAGTTTACTTCTTGGCAGCTGAGGTAGAGAGACAATTAGCAGGTTCGTTTTAAATGACTGGATGGTTCATTTACCCCTGGGCTAATCGCTACCCCTTAACTCTGTATCGTCTCGGTGTACTATAGGTACCGCATGCGTAGTACGTTTACTAATGGCAGATAGTTATACACACACACACACAGACATATATATATATATATATATATATATATATATATATATATATATATATATATATAGAAAGAGAGAGAGAGAGAGAGAGAGAGAGAGAGAGAGAGTGAGAGTGAGAGTGAGAGAGAGAGAAAGAAAGAAAGAAAGAAAAAAAGAGAGAGAGGGGAGTGGTGGAGATTGGGAAGGGAGAGTTAAAGAACACACGATAGAGAAAACGGAATAGAACACTCAGTAATGTTTATTCGTTTAATCAATAACCTTACACATCGTGCATTTTCAAATCATACAGACCGTCTATTGATTCAATGAAGAATCTAATGAAGGGGTTCAACGACGCCTGCACAATAGCACCCCCATTCTGCCCCATCCGTGCCAACTGGACAGGATTCAAGTGTTCGGGTCCTTTATCTTTAAGCCCTATTGAAGGTTTACTTGAGATATAATAGATCCGAATAGTGACTGTTTCTACATAAATATCTCAAACCATGTTTATTAGGTTGCCGTTTAAGTAAGGCAGAAATATAATCTAGCTTTGGCATGGTAAAGTGTTGAGTGGACGTATTCTGTGCAATAAAAGTTTACAATTGAAGTGGCCATTCAATATTTTATCTAAAAACGTTAATAGAGAAAAATAATAATAAATCTAGGTTTTACTCTTGTTATGACATTCGTTTAATATTTCTAGATAAGCTTCTTTGTATAACTAATAGAAGGGATGCTTTGGAAGACTCATTCAAGAGGGCTGAGGCTATAAAATGCATCGTTGAAATGAGTCTGGCTATTTGTTAATGACATGAGTTATGTTATTATTGTAAAATACTACCAACTTGGTGGCCTCATACTATTTTCGATGACCTAGTGAGAGCGCATCGTATGTTTGCTACGTTAGTATAACGTACTATCGTAGTTCATGTCCACTCTTTAGTGGACAAACGATAGAAAAGGCTGCAAAATATAGATATTCCATTATGTCTTGTATATTCTATGTGTAAACTTACAAGTCAAATTGCAACACCATCCCAAACTAAAACATTGATTTTAAAATAAAAATGAGTTTGAATTGCTTCGGGAAGCCACTGGGAAGAATTGATTCATCCGTTTTTTATCTGAAAGTTTTAGAGTATCTAAAATGAAATAACCAACTCTACGAAAAACCGAATCCCGAACGATGCCGTATGTAAGGAGAAGATATACGTTTTTTTAAAGCTAGAGTTCAATTACAATTGAAATTTTTGTTACGCCCGGAGCTCTTATGTTGTACGTATATTTCAGAGACGGTGCTGCCCCACGAAAGCGTCACATAGGCCATTCACAGCGGCCAAATTACGGGTGTCTTGGAAACATATGAGGTAAAAAATACACCTTTGGAATAAATTATAATAAATTTTATCCTGGATAGTATTTTAAAAATAATTCCCTCTATTTTATGATTAATAACCCAAGTAATTATTTTTCATTATGGATTTTTTTTATTGCCCAATTAAAAACGTGTCTATTATTTTTGATTGGTGTTTGTGTAGGTTGAATAGATTATTTATTTACATGCTTGTATTGTGTTTAAATATTTAAAGAAAAATCGCATAGATTGACGGTTCATCGGATAAACATCCCTTTCCCCTAAATCATCCCGAAAACAATGTGAATTATTTCTTGCTGGAAAAACACTGCTAAGCCTGTTAGTACAACAATAATTCCTGTTTAAATACAATGATATTGTAAAATCTAGGAATATTAAATTGAATGCTAATTTTATTATCGGGTTAGGAAGTCTGTTTAAATTTCTGAAGCTATATAATCCCCTTCTTGATTATTATGGTCAATTGGTCAATATAATAACAAAATATTAAAAAAAAGTCAATCATAGTAACGGTACAAAATTTCAAGAATAAATTGTACCGAATGACTATTAAGACTACTAGAAAGACGAAAAATATTTACCTAATAATATAAATAATACCTAAGAATCAAATACCTACTTATATTTGAAAATATGAGGTCGAAGAAAGGTGAAATATAGATTTATCAAAGATTTAATTTAAAAAAGTCGGTATGCTCTTTTAAGCAAGAAGTCTACTAAGCTCTCAAGAAAGTTTTGAAATTATTAAAAAAATGAATAAAAGATTGTAGATAGGTATTCATTAGTGAGAAAACTAAATTAATACTACAATTAAATAATATAAATATGCTGTATAGACGTATGTGTTACGTAAAGACACACATACACACACACACACCCTGACACATAAACACACACACACACACACACACACACACACACACACACACACACAAACACACACACACACACACACACACACACACACATACTCACACACACACAAACACACACACACACACACATATATATATATATATATAAATATATATATATATATATATATATATATATATATATATATATATATATATATATATATATTATATTAAATATGGTTATATGTTTTCTTGTAATATAGTTAATAAATTAAAAATATTGCAAAAACAAGAATACTTTTAATGAATATATTTATTCAAAGCTTTTCGCCCACAAAATAGTACCAGCATCTTCAGGAAAATAATTATCTAATCTAATTATTTTCCTGAAGATGCTGGTACTATTTTACCGGCGAAAAGCTTTGAATAAATATATACATTAAAAGTATTCTTGTTTTTGAAATTTTTAACTTATTAATTATATATATATATAACTAAGTCAAAATACAAATACAAGAATTATAATTGAATTTACAATTCAAAGCTTTTCGTTGGCTAACAGTACGAACATCATCAGGAATATTAAACAATTGAATATATTCCTGAATATATAAGGAATATATACATACAATATATATATATATATATCAAGCTGTGGAAAACTGCGTTAAGTTAGTGTATCTCAAAACGTCGTCGGCGCTAACGAACGAAATGGTTCCACAAGATCCATCTTAGCATCCAGAGCTTCGATGTCAAATTTTGACAGCAAGTGCAACTTATTTTTCACAACTCAGAAATTGTAAGTAAAATAAACTTTTCTAAAGTCAAATAACTATTTTATTTGTTAAAATTGTTTGGCAGCAATTTTTTTTGTTTAAAATTCAATTAAACATGTTATTAAAAATATAAGATAACAAACATTTGCTGTTTTCCTTATATCTTCAAAATACACGTATGATAGCTACATTACAATTAAATTGAGTGTAAAGTAAAAACAAAAACCAAAATGGATTGTGCAATTAACACAAAAGGGAGCATCCTAAAACACATCTATTTTTAAGGTGCTAGTAAGCGCATTTTAATGATTTTCGAGTTTTTGCGCTGCCGGAAATTGAACTTTTGACAGTATTAATTTAGTTTTGTGTTTCTAAACCCATTTAGTAAAAGATTTCCAATATAGCACTATAAGGTATTATTAGTTACGCACTGTAAACATGCATGTAAAATGACTGATTTTCGAAAAACAAAAGATTTTGAAGTATGTTGCGCCAGCTAGGTGTTCAATATATATATATTGTTTTTACTTTGCATTTTCCTTATCTACCCCATACGCAAGTTTTCCGCAGAATAGTGTTTAAAAAATCATTTTTTCTCACCGTATATATATATATATATATATATATATATATATATATATATATATGTATATATATATAGAAATAAGACAAAATATAAGAATAATTTATTGAATGTACAATTCAAAGCTTTTCGTTTGCAAACAGTACTAACATCATCAGGAACACATCATCATTAGTATTCCAACGAAAAGCTATATGGGATTTTTAACCAAAGTAATCTAAAGGGCTAAGTTTAAAGTTTCTGCAAAATGTTATCACCAAGTTTTTTAGAACGTTTATATTCCCAGAGTTACATTAGTCTCAAGCAAGAGTTAACTTGGATGCACTATGCAAATTCCAGTTAAACCAGCATTTGCCATGGCCATACATGTCTCAGAGGCAAACTTTTGGTTACTTAGGTATCCAATTAAGAATCTCCGCCTTTATGCACTGGATGCTTTATGTGCCATTGTATAGAGTTAAAATATGGAGTAACTTGAAAATTCTTTTGCCACAAGATAATCCACGACACGCGCGAAACATAATGTTTACAATTTCAGACTCTATCAGAGTATGACCCGATCGAAGAAAGGCTTCCTCATATTAATATATTATGCACGTAAACATAGAGGCTTGGACAGGTCTTAGTTCGTCACAAACGCTTATTAATAAATCGGTAAATTTTTTACTGATATTCCTATAATTTATTTACCTAATGGTGGTACCCTATATTTTATCCTAGACGATAGTTTTAATTATATGATAATTATTTTGAGGTTTTTCATTTCTACGAGTGCGGAACGAAACACTATAAAGAAAGTAAGACTACAGCATGCCAACGCCTTCAAGTTTTACAGCCTTACATTCATTGCGTAAAACGAAATTTTAAGTGATGTTTTAAAAGGATCCATGCAAATATAACGCACAACGACGAATAAACTCCAGAGTACAATAATGTAGGCTTTAACATTTTACGCTCTATAGACTAGCGTTCGTCGTGGGAATTTTCAAACCAAAGTTCGACGAGGTCTTGAGAGAATGGAAAATGCGGGAAATATTATTCCAACTTTTGCATTACTAAGTTTAGATTCCCCCGTTCTTCGACCGTGAAAGCAATGCTTTTATTCCTTTATTTCGAATGTTTATTCTGATACATATATATTTGCAGGAAATTCCTCATTGCTGGATAAACCAAGTAAAATATAAAAAAGAAATTTTTACTTTAAATGCAAGATTAAAATTACAATTGCATGGTGGTCCATACTTCGTGGTAAAGGTTTTGGACGTAAATAAAATTCATCGTCCTTGGGATTGGACGACAGAAAGGAAAATATGATTATAAACTAACATGGTGAAATCATTTTTGGTGGTGCTTCGAGAGGGATGAAATACAAATTATTTCCAATGAAGAATGGACATTTATATAACGATATCGATATGATTAGATATACAAGGGTGAATGGATTGTCTGGAATATTTCCGAAAATTAATCTATGTATTCATAATCCATACCGCTGTTTCCGTATTAACGTAAAGGACATTTGGAGGCTATATTTAAATTATTTCCAAATAATTTATTAATTTACAAATAAAATTAAATACAGTGGTTTTTACTTCTCATAAGTTATATTGAACATTGTATTGGACATCATTAGTTAAACTGTGAAATACATTGGTAAATCAAGTATTCTAATTACCCCACTAGTCAAGATATTTTTGTTTTATTACAAAATATCTCAATATTTTTGCTTTAGTTTTAGGATAACAATTTTGTTCTTTCGTATCTCCTCATTGACAAATGAAGTGAACAAAATATTTGCACTCGCAATTGCACTGATAAACTAAGGAATTTATTTTAAATTTGAATTTAAATTGTATAAATAATATGATTTTTGAGTTTTTTCATTTTCCGCGAATGTGGGACGATTTAACTTTATAGTAGTAAAACCATACTACTGTTTTCGAATCCACATATTTGAGGTTATATTTATTTTATTTTCAAATTAAATTACGTATTCAGAATGGCCGTAAAATACATCGTCATCCTACATCATTAGTAAAACTATTAAATACAATTTAAAAAGAAAGTGTTTTATGTAGGCCACTAGTCAAGATATTTTTGTTTTGTTACAAAATTTTTAACTGTTTTGTTTTGATTTGGCAATTTTACTACTTTGTAACTCTTAGGGCTTGATAATTTTGATTACTAATAATTAAATATTTGCATCTAAAACTAAATAATTGATCTGATAACCTCTGAACCTTTATTACGATAGAAATCTCAATAAGTTATAATTCTTGATACACAAATATAAATCATGGATATAATCTGAGTAGGTTTTACTGTATCTAATGACAGGAGAGAAGTACAAGAAATGGAACGATTGATCCCGTTTGTAGTGAAAATGTGAGATATCGATAGTATTAGCCTACACCTTCTATTGCATATTTATATAAAGTTTTTAGCTTATATAATAAGCTGAAATAAATATTGATGGACAAAGTGTTATATTATATTCTTGAAATATATGACGATTATTTTAAATAATTAAAGTTTCATGTAGAACTTATAAAGCCGTTACAGCAATAAAATTTTATTTCTTACTTATATATATATATATATATATATATATATATATATATATATTTGCATTGTATGATAGATTATAAAACTGGTATTTAAAAGAAGCGTACAAAATGTTTATGCTCACGGAGATGTTAACGTTTTTAAAATAATTCTTCCAGGATTAAGTTAGAAGTTTTTACTTTAAATGAAACCTTCGTTTTAGCAGGATTCACGGGATTGGAAGAAAACAATAGAGGGTGATTTTACAAAAATTAAATTTCAAAAGAAGGAAATAAATGACACTGGTAATGTGGCCCGATGACAATCAAGTGAATCTGTTGTGGTTTAAACTCATACAATTGCAAAAGTATTTATTTAATTTTACTTTTATAGCACCAACTACTGCCATTGCTAGATTCGCCCTCTCTTACTATTCAGACAGCTACAGCCAAGTTGAAGTCCTTGTTGGTTCAGGTTGAAGGTATGCGATAAGTGGATTCAAAATAGTTAGGCAAACGTAGCTGTAATGGCGGATGCTGGTGCAGATTAGGTCAAATGTTAACAATCTTTACTCTGAGTACAAAATAGCGTAGTTTTAAACATCTATGATTGGAAAAAAGACAAACTTTTAGCTTATATAAATAAGGAAACTTTTGATATTTTTCTCTCCTCGTGTTTTTAATTACATAAACAATTCCTAGTGACTCACCACTGTAGATAGGTTCCTAGTGAGACAAACGCAGTTGCAAGGTAAAGTTCACTTGTAATTATAAAAACGCAATTAAACAGATCGAAACGTTTCCTTCATCTTAATTGTAAAGGCGTCGGTAACTTACCTCAAACTCCGTTACAGTATAAATATTTCCTTTAATTTCCCCCTCTAAATTACAATTTCACAAGATCTGAACTTAATTTAGTTATATAAATCTCTGGGCTGTTGTTGCCTACTTAACAATAATTAAATACGCTTTTAATGTAATACCATAAAATTTAATTAATTATAGGCAGCTACTACTTAACAACAAGCTACTCTTTTCCACTCAACGTTAAAAAAAATGTAAATAAAACTCAGTTCTGAAAATACTTGTAATGTAGTGTTTTTACCATATATTTATATGTTCGAAATGGATAATTTTAATATCTATAAAAGTGTGTGATGATCGCTTTGTACTTATCAAATGTTTATTAAAACGTCGACGAGCATACGTCTACATAATTAGAGTCGCTACCGTATCCACGCAATCAATAATGAATACACACACTATTGGTCACTCCCTCTCCTAACCCAACCTTCATTTCACCTGAGATTTTCCTGTTTTGCCTTTTCATAACTCAATATTCAGTTCACCTGAGTGTTTTCTCTTCGCTTTAATGTTACTTGAGACCCTTCTCTGTATCTGGTACATGTTCTGATAGAGAATAACACCAACTCGGAACTCGCATGGAATTGTTGAGAATGAGACAAAAATGACGAATACCAGAATGAAATAATTGTGAGTAGGACAAATCGTGATAAGAAGGAGAATATCAAGAACACGGTAAGCATTAAAATGGTCAGAGACCCAGTAATACTGAGAAAATTAGAGAAGGAATTCAGGACTGAAGGAGGAGAAGGAATTTCCGATAGGAAAAGAAGAAGATTGAGAGCACTAAGTTGGAGAAAAGGATGGAGAGGCGCAAATGGTGACATGGAGGAAGTTAAGGAGACGTTTAATTATTAGCATTAACTCTTCAAATATGCTTAAGAGTGTGTCTATAAATTGAAGGATTATTTTATTATTTTTTTAAACCAATAAAATATTGTATTACAAACACATAGCTGTTTATTGAAATAGTTAATACAAATTTTCAAAGGGTATCAAAATTAAAACTTCAAAAATTTTTGTCACATGGAATTGATTGTAAGGGCGCTGATAGTTGAAAACAAAGCCAACTATTGCTGCAACGCGGGGATGTGACGCTACACAATAACACAAGCTTATGCTTTACATGGGCTTCTAGAACAGTTTGTTAACAAAGCCGTTACGAATGCAATTAAATAGTTAACCTAGTTTCGACTTGAGTTACTTTCATATGTTAATCAATGGATTTTCATTGTTATTGGAAGTTGTACAAACACTATGGGTACAGCTTATTGTAACAGTTGTCGTTAATGTGTATGCATTGGAGCAAAGTTACTAATCAGGTTAATGCTTTAGAAAAGTATTGAGTGTTATTACGTTTATGAGTAGAATAAAGGATACGTTGGTAATATTCTTTTAAACAACATAGTAGTTAGATCGATTATCGAATATCCTTCATTTAATAACGTTTATTCATTTATTTCTTAATTTAATATCTCCCTTGGTAGCATGGATTCGCGCTGCTTACCTTCGGAAATAACTTTCAGGATCCCTTCACACTAGTCACATGGTCTAGGCTATTATTACTCCAGCTACCTGGTTGAATAACTTCATTCTCTTACCATCCTTATATTTTATTTCGTTGCTAAAATAACGGTCAATATGTTTTTGTAATGGCTGAGTTGTTAAGTGCGTAGTATTCTCGACTACTTACCTAAAGATATTGGGTTTGATTCCGGGTTGTGCAGAAGATTTTCGTGCACAGGTTTTGCTATATGGTCGACAGAAAATGTGGAAATGAGTATACCCTTTGTGTTCAGTGCTGGTTTTGTATTTTCGTATTTTGCCGCGACATTCCTCAGCTGTACAACTGGTCTCTTGATACTCGTTGACGTTTGACCTGTGTCCAGCTGTTTAGCCAGTGCAACTCTGTTAAAGTCGGTTGTCAACGACTTGGCGTTCTTAAGTTGGCATCAGTGCTCTCTTTGTTCTACAATTTTTTGTACAGTTTTTCCGTTTTAACACAGTAGAGAAGTATTTCGTCACTCGACTAGGTCAGTCCTTGGTAAAACCGCGCTGTTCTTTTCCGCATTGGCTTTGTCTTTGTAGCCAATTTAAACGTACCGCAAGCATGTAATAATATGTGTGTAAAGTTCGGACAGTGTCGATAACATTTTGAACTATATTTCGTCGCTTTTGTTAAAGTGTCGTTCGGTTACCCCGATTGTGCAACTTCAGTGCGTAGTCGCGTGGTAGGAACTTATAAGTGCCTTTGTAAGGTGAAATTTGTACTTGTTACTCATGGTTTAAATTGAGTTTTAGTTACTTTACTGCCGTCAAGACGTCTCTGCAGCATCCGACGACCACAGTACTGTGGAAGCTCTACTACTTCGCTCTTCAGAAGGTTACATCAATTCTTACCTCGGGTAAGTGCCTAGTTAAGGTTTAATGAGAACTTGTCGTTTACATTCGTATTAAATTCAGTTTCGTTGTTGATTTGTTTCTAAATGACTTGATTTTGTTTAGAGAGGTTGTTAAACTTTCTGTGTTAAATGTAACTCATGATTACGCAACCGCTAGTAACCTTGCTGACAATACGTTGTATCGTACCTCGTTTGTTTCTAACTTTAGTCTCTCTACAGACTAAACATTGTGGATTCATACCCCTCCTCATCAATTGAAGACTTTCGTAGCTAACCGCATCACGGAGATTGTTTCAATCACCTCCATGGATCATTGGTTTCATGTCTCGATTCTTGATAACCCCGCAGACGTTGCTTCTAGCGGTTGTTTGCCTGATCAACTTGCCACACACCTGCTTTGGTGGCATGGACCTCCTTGGTTATTACATTGTCCTACCACTTGGAATCTGTCTAGGCCTAAAGGCACTAACCCGGATCAGACGGAAACAAAGGTTGAGGCTAAGGTTAATTGTGCCGCTGTTCAAGAGCCCAACCGTCTTATGGAAGTCATTGAGTGGCATTGGAGCTTAACCACTCTTCATCATGTCTTCGCTTACGTATTACGATTCATCGACAATTGTCGCAACAAGAGCCTGGCGACCAGCCATCATCACAACACACACTATAAGGCCAAAGCTGCCTCAATCAAACCTACGCTGCGACCGCTGTCGGTACAAGAGTTGGATAACGCAAAAGCTGTATGCGTTAAACTGGTACAAACCTCTGTTTTCAGTGAAGCTCTACAAAAACTTCAAACTGGTAAGCGCGTCAACGACCATTTACGTAGTCTAACACCATTTATCGACGCCCATGGTCTGCTCAGGGTGAGCGGTAGACTTGATCATTCGTCTCTGAGTTATGAATCTAAACACCCGCTTCTGTTACCAAAGCGCCATCAATACGTCGATCTCATATGTGACCATTATCACAAACTGGCCTTGCACGCTGGCCACGTACCACTCAAGCCTTGATCAATAGTGAATTTTGAGTCATAGCTTTGCGATCATTACTTCGCCAACGGATCCATGCGTGCATCCGATGTTTCCGCATGCAAACTAAACCACGCCAGCCCATAATGGCACCTTTGCCCTCATCAAGAGTTACGCCGTCTCCGCCTTTCCATAGAGTAGGAGTAGATTTCGCTGGACCTTTTGACACAAAGGCCAACCATTTGCGAACCTCCAAGCTGTTGAAAGCTTACCTCTGTTTATTTGGATGTATGACCACTAAAGCGGTTCATTTGGAATTGGTAACTGACTTATCTAATGACGCCTTCCTCGCCGCATTACACCGCTTCACCTCCAGACGAGGTTTACCTTCAGAAATTTATTCTGATAACGGCACGAACTTTACTGGCGCTGCTAACAGACTTAACGAAGTCTACAAGTTTCTTGACCGCTCTAACTCGCTTATTGAACGTAAGCTAGCTGAC
Source organism: Prosapia bicincta (assembly GCA_036971475.1). NCBI lineage: Eukaryota > Metazoa > Arthropoda > Insecta > Hemiptera > Cercopidae > Prosapia > Prosapia bicincta. The sequence continues at coordinate 269,345,880 of JBAIZL010000002.1, read as the reverse complement.
CAACGCATCAGTTGGCATTTCAATCCTCCGGCAGCTCCTCACTTTGGAGGACTTTGGGAAGCCGCTGTCAAATCCGCTAAGTTGTTATTACGACGCACTGTAGGCAACACCACCCTCACCGCTGAAGAGCTATCTACTCTGTTCATCAGGATAGAGGCCATTTTGAACAGTCGTCCTATTTTCGACGTATCGCCAGATCCCAGCGAAGGAGCTTCTTTTCTCACTCCTGGGCATTTTTTGATTGGCCGTCCGCTGCTGTCACTTCCTGAAGAATGTTATACTGAATCTCCGCTTAAATCTCGATTGTCTATGCTCCAACAGATGTCTAACCGCTTCTGGAAAACTTGGTCCACTCAGTATCTACACACACAGATTCAACGGCACAAGTGGAACAAGGACTCTTCGCCACTCAAGGAAAATCAACTCGTCTTCATTACTGGAGAACACCCGAGCCCCCTCCATTGGCCTATGGGTAGGATCATCAGTCTGCATCCTGGAAGAGACCACGTCTCTAGAGTAGCCACAATCAGGACCGCTCACGGACAGCTGAGGCGACCAGTAAACAAGCTCGTCGGCTTTCCGCTTTATCATTAGTTCTTCACCGCCTCCCGACAGTTTCTTCTTCCGGCGCCCTTTGCTTTTCGAGTTTTCAGTTCTTCGCCCTCTAACCACCTTACGGATTTATAAACATTCGTTTTGGTGGGCGGTATGTTCAGTGCAGGTTTTGTATTTTCGTATTTTGCCGCGATATTCCTCAGCTGTACAACTGGTCTCTTGTTACTCGTTGACGTTTGACCTGTGGCCAGCTGTTTAGCCAGTGCAACTCTGTTAAAGTCGGTTGTACACGATTTGGCGTTCTTAAGTTGGCATCAGTGCTTTCTTTGTTCTACAATTTTCTGTACAGTTTTTCCGTTTTAACACAGTAGAGAAGTATTTCATCACTCGACTAGGTCAGTCCTTGGTAAAACCGCGCTGTTCTTTTCCGCATTGGCTTTGTCTTTGTAGCCAATTTAAACGTACCGCAAGCATGTAATAATATGTGTGTAAAGTTCGGACAGTGTCGATGAACATTTTGAACTATATTTCGTCGCTTTTGTTAAAGTGTCGTTCGGTTACCCCGATTGTACAACTTCAGTGCGTAGTCGCGTGGTAGGAACTTATAAGTGCCTTTGTAAGGTGAAATTTGTACTTGTTACTCATGGTTTAAATTGAGTTTTAGTTACTTTACTGCCGTCAAGACGTCTCTGCAGCATCCGACGACCACAGTACTGTGGAAGCTCTACTACTTCGCTCTTCAGAAGGTTACATCACTTCTTACCTCGGGTAAGTGCTTAGTTAAGGTTTAATGAGAACTTGTCGTTTACATTCGTATTAAATTCAGTTTCGTTGTTGATTTGTTTCTAAATGATTTGATTTTGTTTAGAGAGGTTTTTAAACTTTCTGTGTTAAATGTAACTCATGATTACGCAACCGCTAGTAACCTTGCTGACAATACGTTGTAACGTACCTCGTTTGTTTTTAACTTTAGTCTCTCTACAGACTAAACACTTTGTTATATAGGTAGAGATTTGGGATACACAGAGTGGGAGTTTACCAGGTGGTGGAGATGGAAGCCCTGGGGCTGTCTACTCCTCTCATATCTAGGCACAGTGGTGAACAAGACACAGATGGTATGTTGGGCCGATACGTCCTGCTGAGATTCGTCAAACCCTGAGCTTGCTGCTGCACTAGCACAATAATTATTAGGTAAGCTATTGCGCATAGATTGATCAAATCCCTTGTTATGTCTCGGGACTTGAACCTAGGGTGAAACCTACGGGGAAAACAGGCTGTTGAAGTATGATTGTAGCACCACATATCTATGCATATATAGTAATACTATATATATATATATATATATATATATATATATATATATATATATACACAGCCTGCTAACAATACGGAGACCATACATTGGTCATTTTGCATTCAAACTGGCAGCCGGGTACTTGTGGCAGCCGTATGCGGCTGCCACATAGTAATCCATGATAATGTAACACCCTTTGACAATAATCGAAATAAAAATCATGTCAATAAGTGTAATAAGAAGTGTTTTATTGGTGGTAAACTGTATTTGGAAGTACTATGGTCGTTCGGAATTTTTAAAAAATAATTTGTAATAACCAAAACGGTACTCGTATTAATAGCATAGTGAACGGGATTTGTATATCACAAGTTCGTAACATTTCCGAAAGGGGCAGCATAGTCGAATCCTGTATATAAATTTACTGTATATTTCAAACATTCCCTAACATTATGGCAGCCACAAACTTGGCAACATTGCTGGCATCCACATAGATATCAATCGTACTACATAATGTATATATTTGAATTGGACAAAGAATCGCTGGAAACTGACCACTCGGGGGTTTTTGAGGATGCTGAATTCAATGCCGTCATCGAAAGTCACCGGGGATGTACTGGTGAGGCTAAACCCATGTACAAAAGGGGTTGAATTATGGTAAAAATGTCAGATGTCCAAAAATCGCGGGATAATGACTATTCGGGGGTTTTTGAGGATGCTAAATTCAATGGCGTCATCAAGAGTCACCGGGAATGAACCGGATGTGACTCTACGTAAGTACCAAAGGGATGATTTGGGGTAAAAAAGTCAAAAGTCAAATAATTACCAGAAAATAACCACTCGGGGGATTTTGGTAAGGCGGAATTTAATGCCGTCACCGAAAGTCGCCGGAGATGCACTGGTATGGTTCCCCACGAATACCAAAGGGGTGAATTGGGGGTGAAAATGTCAAAAGTCAAACTATCGCTGCAACATAACCACTCGGGGGTTTTTGAGGATGCTGAATTCAATGCCGCCATCGAAAGTCACCGGGGATGGACAGATGAGACTCTACGTGAGTGCCAAAGGGATGATTTGGGGTAGAATTCTCAAAAGTAAAAAAAAATACTAGAAAATAAAAACTCGGGGAATTTTGATGAGGCGGAATTGAATGCCATCACCGAAAGTCGCCGGGGATGCACTAGTATGGTTCCACGCGAGTACCAAAGGGGTGAATTGGGGGTGAAAACGTCTAAAGTCAAAAAATCGCTGGAACATAACCACTCGGGGGTTTTTGAGGATGCTGAATTCAATACCGTCATCGAAAAAGACCAGGGATGGACGGGTGTGGGCTCTACGGGAGTAGCAAAGGGATAATTGGGGTAAAAAGGTCAGAGGCCAAGGGATCGTTATAAAATCATCACTCAGGGTTTTTAATAATGCTGAGTCTAATCCTAGCACCGAAGTTGGCCATGCGCAATCCGAGATGGGACTGCGGGTGTCGCTGTGGGCGAATTTAGGTAAAACTAGCCAGAATCTAAAATATTGCCCAAACATGGGCATTCGAAGATTTTCGAAGCTCCTAGTCCTACGTCATGAAAATTCGCCGATCATGTACGGGCTTACCAAGGGGTGATTTGGGGTAATATATCCCATTAACTATAAATCGCCCGAAATTGGCATGTTTCCAACTATGCAACATAACCAACAGGAAGAGTCGGGTTCGTGACCTTGTCTTGGACAGAAGTTATGCTACATCTATTTACAGAAATGTTTGTGATATGAAAATATAAACAGGCGTCACACCGATAGCAGTTCTAGTACTTTTTTTTACGTCATGTCTGTCAAAGTTATCTTTATAACTTGGAGCAGTGTTTCAATGCAGCCTGTCCATGTGCTTTAAGCATTTTAAAGACTGTGTGCTTGAACGATTCAACTTGAAAAGATAACTGTTTGTCCCAAATTGATATTTTTTTTTAAAAATTAATATATTTATTTAATTTTTTTTTAAATGTATTATGTCTACCTAATTGTCATATATTTTCTTTCCATTTTTACTTAGAATATCTAAACATTTATGTTTGTTTTCTCATTCTTCGTCGGGTAATTAATTTTCTTTTCTTTTCTTGTTATTTTCTTTTGTTCTCTTAAAAAGGATGGTATCGTTAGCGAGGGCAGCGGAATGACTTTTCAGCCATCAGTTAATGTAAAACTTCTACTATAACCGTAAATTAAAAAAAACTATAAATAAGTAGACCTTATATTTGTTCAACCTTTATACAACTTAGAATAAACGACAAAAAAGGGAAATTTTTGACCCACATCATTTCATCGACTTATCTTTATCAGCTTGTATATCCAGAAAACCTATTATGCCAATATCTACAAATTCCAAGCTTAATCTTTAACTGCCGTCATCGTGCCTGAGCATCAGCAACGGGTTATCCGAAGAAGACAGTGATTCAGGTGCTGTATCTAATGACCAACTTTTATAAGGCATCAAAGAGAATAGGGGAATTGTGCAACAGGGTGAAGAAGTAATTGAGCAAAAGGTCATGATACCGAATCTCGATGAAGTCCATCAGACGATGAAGATGATTTCGAAAAACTGCAACCTCCAGAAATTTACAAATTTTTCTATTTGTATAGATAAATTGTTATAAACAATGTAGAATTTGTCCAGCAACAAAAAATAGAAAGACTAGTTACACTTTGTAAGATGTCTTTGTACAGCCAATATGTCTAGAATGTTCTGAGCAGCTGTGTAAATACTGCTGTCAAAATTGAGTTATTATTTGTAATGCCAGTTTCCATAAATAAAGCTTATAATGTGTCAAATGTTATCTTGTATATAAAGTTAAGTGTGTACAATCAGTGAACAAGAAATAATTAGTGTATGTTAATTATCGTGCGATTATAAGTCTTTTTAGCTAAACTGCGCTAAAATCTGTAGGTTTTATTTACTACAGTTTTCAATTAGTAAATAAAATATGACTGCTTTCATAAAACTACGTTTACCCTACTAGTCCCATTGCAATCAGAATATTCAAAAACAATTTTTATAAAGTAAATGCAAGATAAATTGTTAAACCACACAATAAATCACACTTAGAAATTTCGTGCCTCTGATGTAATCGGCAGCAGTAATGTGACAGAAATTCCAGCACGGTAGTTGAAGGTTAATAAATACTGAATCATCTTTCGTTAATCTCTGTATTGTATACATGAACCTAAATAAGATCTGTGCGAGTGTTGTCAGCTTATATTGTCTGGTGATTACAGGCTGTCTGGTGTAAACAAACATAGGTCCAAGCCAAAAAAGATAAAGGCTCGCACTCGACAAGTACTCTCGTGGACGAAGGCTCGGAAAACTGACTTTCAAGTAAACAAACGCGTCCGAATGGCTTTCGGAGTGTCGGCTGTTTATGTTTCCATATCAAAATTGTGTCTGTAAATACATAGCATAGTTCTCTCCAAGATAAGGTCGCGAATCCACAGCTGTATGTCCTAAAATAGCATGTTTACAAATTCCTCAAGTACTTACATCGAGGACTCTAATGAAACACTTGGCAACAATATCTCAACTTTTCCAAATGAATGACCAAAGTATTAAAGAGCTAGCGTTATTTATAGGCCATACAACATCATTTTTATCAATAATAACATTTTATATATTTTTTTCATCCAAATACTCAAAAATAGTTTGAAAGATATAAATAATGTAGATAAGAAAGAACACGTGGATATATACACACATTCTCTGACCATAAGGGCAAAACATTTTAAGTACTTATTTAAGGATACATGTATCATAGGTGTTAATAAGCCAATTAAACTAGAGAGCAGTTCAGGCGGTTTAAGCAATATAAATAAATAAATATTGGTGGTAAATATTTAAAATTCTTTATTTCTACATCTCTGAAGATTATATGTAAGGATATAGTTCTTCCCAATGTGTATTGCAGTGTAGCAAGGAATCAAAACGTTTTCAGAAAGCAATGTAATAAATCTATTATGTTTATCCTTGATATTCTAGTCCCAAGAGTAACTTTAATATCTATGGGATTTTCACTCACTTTAGAGTTGCACGAAAAACTGGTTCAAGTATGGTGATCATTGGTACGGAAACAAATACAGTAGTGCATGGATAATTCGAGGTAGATGGCACCGAGACACCGTCGGATTAACGAAAACTTGGATTACACGGAAATAGCTTCCTGTACACTAGATAAAAAAACAGGAGTTCTAATGAACCCTAATACTATTATTAAGAATGCACAAAATACATATGTAGAACTTTATTGATTACAGTACATACATAAATTAATGTTGCTTGGCTCTCCAAGACCACTGTACTGAATTTTGCTTGCAAGGATACTATACGATATGAATACCATACTAAGTATCGGCAATTATAGCTAGAAAATAGCCGATGCCCGTTGTAAACTTTATCAGGACGCCCAGTGTTTCGATCGTAGATAGTCTTTTTGTTCGCCTACCATAAAAATAAAACGAGATTATCAGTAAAATATCAGTAAATCTGAAGTATAGTGAAATATTACCGTGATCATCGGTAGTAAATATTTATGATTATCAACGTCTAAAGATTGACTACAAAACGTTTTATAAGCACTTGGTTAGGGTTGCTTAACTGAAGTAATTTTCTATCAAAGAAGAATAGAGAATATTCAAATTGAAATATTAAATTTGTAATTAGGAGTTATTTATTAACTGGTATTGCTAGTGATAGGATTCGTAAAATATATAACAAAGGAGACAGTTTTGAGAAGTGATTGAGTATTAGCAGACTTTGTCTTGAGATCAGACATAGCCGAACGAACTAAAATCATTCTGATACTAACTATAAAAATGTATGTAACATGTCGACCGAAGAACGGAGAGATTTTTTAAAGTGAAAAAAATCTACAAAACAGTCATTATCATTTACGTCTTGTTTTTTTTTAACAAGAAATACCATCATAGTGACTAATTTCATTCGGTCACTCTGCATAACGCTATTTTACAGATAGTTTTTGAAGACGGGTTCCTCAGCTATATTCTCAAAAATATTTGTAATTTTGTTCACCATAATAATAATAATAAATCAAATTGTAGATATGCGAGCCAGGAGGGATACGGTTAAAGATAGAATTAAAGAAGAAGATTAAAATATATTTAAATCTTATCAGATATATTTTCAGGTGCATTCAACGTGTCTTGATGAAAGTAACATCACAATCAAGGTGAAATGTCATCCTTACGGAAAATATCTAAGGGAGGAATTAAATAAATTTTTTAACCTGCCAACAACGACTACCAGGAAAATTTAATGAATGTAGTTAAAGAAGATCTTTTAGAAAAAATAGGTCTTTACTCAAACACAATTGTACCTATAACAACCTATGACAAATCAAATATGATGGATAAATAAAATAGATGTATTACATTGCTTACCGAAATCGTTTTTCACCGTGATGTCTACAATGCAATATACATTGGGAATAACTATATCATTACATACATTCTTTAGAGATGTAGAATTAAAGAAGTTTAAATATTTACCATTGCTTACACCACCTGAACTGCTCTCTAGTTTTATTGGCAGAAAACCACCTATGATACATGAATCCTTATATAAATACTTAAAATGTTTTGCCCTTATCTTGATAAAATATTTATACTGATTGGTATTGGCACTAAAATGTCATATCTTCGTGAAAATTTTACTACTTTTTAGAATACTATATGCACCCTTATAAAGCATATGCTCACAGAAAAATAAAACAGTTTTTTGGTTACATTTGGCTGTCGTAAGTACAGAAATACTATTATTTCAGTGTTTAATTTTTTACCCGAAAATGGTAATTTGTGCTCGTTTGAACCTATAAAATATGGACGTGTTCGATGGGCCTACGTGAACAAGAAATTAACATTAGATGAGATTCGACCAAATAAAAGCCTTCTTTTATTTAAAATGTACAATATAGTTAGATTTTTCTGGTTACCTACCTGAGGTAAAGGTGATACAATATTTGTTGTTTCTCTACTATAGGCTTAACTTTTAAAACTTACTGTAAATAAACTTTATTCCAACCCTTTACTTATCCTTTAATATTTTTTTACAAGCAGTAAAAACTTAAAATTGAAATTTTCATTATTTTTAATACACTGAAGAAGAAATGTTGAAGAAAATTCGATGTATTAGTCTAAACATTCTGCAAAATCGTTCTTAAACTGCAAAAACTCTTAAAAGATTGTAACACGACAGAAATAGAATTTAAAAATTGTGGCAGAAAGCTCAATGAGATAAAATAAATTAAATGAGAATAAATGTACTTTCGTAAAGTAAAGGATATAAGAGAAGTTAGTGTACTAACTCTAACACTGATAATTAAATGAGAAATTCAGAAGAAAAAAGTTGAATTCGTACTTGGCCTTTATCCCGTGCAGTGCACGCCTGGAAATCTAGATTTAATATTGTTAGAGATGAAACCGTTCATTTAGTTGCAGATCTGTTGAGGGTTTTGAAAACATGTAACCAATCTAGAGAATCGATGGATACCTGTCTACACCTAACCTGCTGATTCACAAAACAATCGTCTACTTGCACTCCTGTATTTTTTCCCAGGAGAACTATTCCTAATATTCGACAGAGCACTGAACACCTTCAATGGGGCGGGGAAATTTTTAAATAGCAAGGAAATAAATAGGTGGATTTATTAATTTTAATTTTTTCCAATGACCTGGAGGAATGACACGAAGAACGCGACCCGTAAGGCATAGGTTTAGCAAGTGCCTCCTTTTTTTTATCAAAACATACGTCAAAGAGAGTAATATCTTTTATAAGACAGCGGCGTGTGTACTAGCGTAAATAAAGAAATTAATTAAATTGAGGGTTTAAATTTATTTGTGGATATTTGTTGTTATTACAAACAATAAATTTGTTAAGTTTCATTTCGTTAATTCATATTAAAAATAACGAATAATAGAATTTTAACAATCAGTGTGACAATTTCTAAGACAAGTTAAGACAACTATGTACTATTGTAGCTGAAACGAAACAGATTGTAAAGAGACGTCCCGTGTGGTTGTATGTTGAAATTAGAGGGAGAAATGGCAGTATAAATGTCGCATTGTAACACGTGACCAAGTAGCGCCTGGGATAGAACCCGTCATGTACGTGATTGTGTAATGTTTATTTTCGATCTCTGAAAGGATGACCACATCATTCAGTTTTATCTGTTTTAATCTTGTGACAGGGACCATTATAGTTACTTCATGATAGTATCTGTTTACTTCAGCTAGTTCTTTCCCTCCAAAGGATAAAAATACCAAAATAAAATCTTATTTGGTTGAATGTTTTACTTTACAAGTCATAATATTCTACCTCTATTTTACCTTCTCTTCTCACAATTAGGTCTATACTCCAATTCATCACTTGCTACTCCCATAGAGGATCACCCCTATATCCCCATTGACGATCGATAACGGTAAAAGGCTCAGCACCATTAAAACTCCCCGAGTGATCATTATATATTTGTTTTTTGCCTTCTGACAATTTTACCCCAAATTAGCAATTTTCTACTCTCGTAGAGCAACACCCGAGCATCCCTGTTTAATAATGTAGACAGTATTGGACTCAGAACCCTCCAAAACACTACGATTGATCATTTTCTAGTTTTTTTTGCCTTCTCACAATTATACCCCCAATTCATCATTTGCTACTCTCATAGAGGGTCAACCGTGTATCCTCATTGACGTTCGATTATGGTAAACGACTCAGCACCATTAAAGCCCACCCGAATGATCATTTTCAATTGTTTTTTTGCCTTCTGACAATTTTACCCTAATTTACCCCTTTTCTACTCCCTTAAAGCCACACCAGTGCATTCCCGATTAATATGGAAAACGGTATTGGACTCACCAACCTAAAAACACTACGTTTGATCATACTCTAGCTTTGTCTTGCCTTTTCAGATTTATACTCCAATTCATCATTTGCTACTCCCATAGAGGATCACCTATGTATCCCCATTGGCTTTCGATAACGGTAAAAGACTCAGCACCTTTAAAACACCCGAGTGATCATTTTCCATTGTTTTTTTGCCTTCTGAAAATTTTACCCCAATTCATCCCCTTTCTACTCCCGTAGAGCCACACCCGTGCATCCCATTATAATATTGAAGGCGGTATTCTACTCAGAACCCTCCAAAACACTACGATTTATCATATTCTAGCTTTGTTTTGCCATGTCACAATTAATTATACTCCATTTCATCATTTGCTACTCCCATAGAGGGTTACCCGCGTATCCCCATTGATGTTCGATAACGGTGAAAGACTCAGTACCATTAAAACCCACCCGAATGATCATTTTCAATTGTTTTTTTGCCTTCTGACAATTGTACCACAATTCTACCCCTTTTCTACTCCCGTAGAGCCACATCCGTGCATTCCCGATTAATATGGAAGACGGTATTGGACTCAGCTACCTCCAAAACACTACGATTGATCATATTCTAGCTTTGTTTTGCCTTATCACATTTATACTCCAATTCATCATTTGCTACTCCCATAGAGGATCACCTGTGTATCCCCATTAAGTTCGATAACGGTAAAAGATTCAGCACCATTAAAACCCTCCGACTGATCATTTTCTAGTTTTTTTTGCTTTTGGTCATTTTGACCCCAAGTCAAAATCCTCCTTTATAACTCCTATAGAGCCCCACCCGTTCATCCCCGTTTAATTTTGTTCACAGTAGTGGACTCAGCATCCTTAAAAACATCCCAATTGATTACTTCCTAGCTTTTTTTTTGTTCCCATATTTTACCCTAATTGATCCTTTTGCTACTTCTGTAGAGGCACATACTTGTATTCCCGTCAGCTTTCGATAGTTGTACACGTTTATGAAAACTAACAACTAAGACTTATGTGAGTTGAGTAAATAATTGGCCAGCTGAAATGAAGAAGGGACATACTAATGTTTGTGTTTTTACCGTGATTACACACACGTGTCTTAGAGTCTAAACATTTGACTAGTCAGATAGTAGCACCATAGTGGCAACACACTGTTGGTTCTCGTATCGTTAGTAGCGTGGGAATAATATACACACCGGCTGCCATATTGTTATTAGACTGAACGAAAATATACACTGGCTGCCATATTGATGCCTAAATGAAATGCTGCCGTATTGATAGTACTTCAGTCAATTTTGTATTTTTAAGATTTTATAAAATTAAAGTACATGGAGTAGTATCATGCTTATTAGAAATAAATTATACACGATGAAAAACATTTATACTCCACTCTTTCAAGTGGCTGCCATATGGTTGCAAAATGAAATGCTGCCATATTGATAGCGGGATGTATATATATATATATATATATATATATATATATATATATATATATATATATTATATTTTAATATAAATTAATAAATATTCTTGCATTTGAATAACTTATGTTGTTTAAATATATATATATATATATATATATATATATATATATATATATATATATATATATATAAGATTAAATAATATACACTAATTACAGGGATAATTTATTGAATAATACACTCAAAGCTTTTCGTTGGTTGACATTACCAACATCCTCTGGAATTACTCAAGAGGAAAGAGTAATTCCTGAGGATGTTGGTAATGTCAACCAACGAAAAGCTTTGAGTGTATTATTCAATAAATTATTCCTGTAATTAGTGTATATTATTTAATCTTGAAAATAATTCTAACAGGAAAACCTATTTGATATTATATATATATATATATATATATATATATATATATATATATATATATATATATATATATATATATATATATGAATATTGTGAATGTATTATTTTTTGAATATAATATGCAGGTTTGAGTTTTGCTCAAGATTCCACTTTTAGATTTCCATACTCCTAGTTGTCCACTCCAATCTTTTCGAGTATTACCAGAGCAGATCTTTTCTATCTTAATACTACCTGTATATGTTTACTCAGTATTTACTAGCAGCCTCCATGTGTATAATTACCAGGCACAAATCCATCAATGATAACGACAGAGAGAGGTGCCATCATACCATTTTTATGCATGATTCTTGCAAATCAACCAGGCAATGACACCGACAGGGCTAAGTACCACCTAGCAATCTTTCGGCACGGTTTTTGCAAATCAACCAGGCAATCACACCGACAGAGTGAGGTACTACCAAACAATCTTTAAGGCATGATTATTGCAAATCAACCAGGCAATGTCACCGACAGAGCGAAGTACCACCTAGTAATCTTTCGGTATGATTTTTGCAAATCAACCAGGCAATGTCACCGACACAACGAGGTACCACGAAGCAATCTTTAAAGCATGATTCTTGCAAATCAACCAGGCAATGCCATCGACCGAGCGAGCTACCACCAAATTCGTTCCTTGTACCATTGTAACGTACGTTTGTTTATTTAATTGGGATTAACGTTGTCTGGAACTGAACATATTTGTTCGTGTAACCGTGTTTGTGAGCTAAAACAGAAACTAAAATTAAAAAACAAGTATTTTTATCATAAAATAACCTACTTTCATACGTAATAATTTCATTTTCTCAAAGGTCTTAATGAACGAATTGCTTAATTTAATTCGCAACATTTGAATTTATACCTTTTACCTGTAAAAATCTCTACTGTTATCTCTAATTCGTGTTTACGTATTAAAATATTTAAATAAATTATAATACAGTCTGACTCTATAACCAAGATTCGCGCCTGATCTGACTAAAAACGCTATACTCAATATAGTGGGCAATAAATTATGATAACTGCGGCTTCGAAGGGGTCGACGTAATTGGAAGTCTAGGGGAAGTTCAGAGACGGTTTGAAGATAGATTGTAAGGCGTTTTTATATTTATTGAGACTCTATAAAAGTCCATTAGGAAAAGCAAAGAAAGTTGGCTAAAGTCTGAATGGACAGGGTGTGCAAAGGCATTATTTTATCCTTAACTTAAATACTATTAAGTTACCAGTATTATTATTAAGTATTATTAGGCTATGTTAATAAACAAGCTTATTAAAGTGTGTGCATGGCTATGCTCTGGTTAGTGCAGCATAACGAATAACCCACATAGATAATGTTACTAAAGAAAATATAGCGGCAAACCCTATAAATCATTGCCCTAATTAATTTTATGCTTTTTACGTTTTACGAAAAGAAGCTATAAATAAAGGCTGCTCACATCACAGCTAATATCATCATAATCCAATTTTGTTTATGGTTTACTTAGGAAACTATACCACTTTATCCAGTGTTTTTCCAGATGTTCATTTATGTCTATTTAGGCGTTTACGCACAAATAACTTGTATTTGATGAGGAAATGTTCGTTTCCTGGTTATTCAGACCTTACATCTTCATATTAGACTCTTCGTTCTATGGTTATTCGTTGTCCCAATTAAGGTTACCCATCTTCTCATCGTAGGCTTCCCATTGTTTGGAAATTTAAAAATATTTAACAGATTTTTTTTTATTTCCAAATGTTGAATTATGTCTCTTTAGGTGTTTACATAAGAACAACTTGTATTTGATGACGAAACGTTCGTTTCCTGTTTCTTCAGACCTTACATCTTCATATCTATCTATTCGTTTTTTGATTGTCCCATTGTAGGGTACCCATCTTCTCTCCTTCCCAGTATCTGGAAAATTGAAACAAAAAACAAACTAACCAAACCTTTTAATAAAGTTTCCTTATGGTTCGTAATCACCATGCAAAGGATTTAATCCCTATCTCTAATACTATTTCTGGAGACAGTGCAACAAACGTTTTAACGCAACGCCCTCGTGTCTTTAACATGGTTGATACCGTTGGTAACACCTACATTACTTTGCCTCTTAGATCGTACTCCCTGTTGAATTCTTATTTCATGTATAAAAAGAATTAAAACTCATTTTCCTGGGTATTAAATCTACAATATACAGTATATATATATATTATAGTATTTTGTAAACCACTGATTTATTGTATTCACATATCACTTACACTTGAATGTACTTAATCAAGAATCTTACTTTTTATTTTTACAAACCTACTTGCAAGAGCTTATCAATTACAGTGCCCTCATTTTCGAGCTTTGTAATAAAATCAGAGTCGTACTTTACATAAAGTAAACACAGTAATTAAATAGCAGACAGAACGACTGTAGTAATTATAGTTGTGCAAAACTTCTTTATACATTTTAAAACATAATGTAATTATTTTGAGATTTACGCTACATTACAACAAAAACATACACACAAAATACATGTGTAATAACAGTATTCAATGTTACACATTTTTACTTTAGGTTTATGTTTTTCTGGCGCATTTAACGAGATAAAACGTATGAATGCTTGACAATATTATTCGACCTATCCGGATGTCTTTATTCCGGCAATAAAACATTTATTACTACTTTTAACTATGGTGATCATTGCTATTCTCCAGGTGTGGCAACATTGTAACACGTTAACAGAGTTTTATTGCTTTTTATATATAAATGACTGTTATTTGACGGCAAAACTGCCATTCTCTCTCTTCATATATTTGTCGCTGTGTTTTTACTCACTGTAATGGTCTTTTATTCTCAGACTTTGAACTAAATTTTCTACATTTTGAACTCGATTCTTCATCCTTTATTTACAGCTCGAGTTCTCAAATTTAATCTTAAAACTATTCTGCAAAAAAATTCTATATGAACGCTCTTGTGTTTTTAAAAATACGGTTGCCACAGTGAAAAATACTTCACTTCTTGATCATTTCGCCGTCAAATCGAAATTCTCTATATATCTATAGTCTTTTTCATTTTATGCAAAGTGGGAATGCTACTCACAGTTATTTTTTCTTCAATCAATATAAACATTGTTATTAATGAAGTGTCCTAAGGGTTATGCTGTGAATTTTTACAAATTAGAAAATAGGCTATATTTCAATATATTTTTGTATAAACTTCACCTATTACTCAAACCTTCAAAAGACCAATGTTATTCTTCCTAAACAAATCGTAAATAATTTAAATGCAAAATTTTAAAATTATAGAAATTTAAACGATGAGATTAAAAGTATTTAGAACTAAGATGTATATTTTTAAAATATAAGAATATTTGTATATTAGGAGAGATATTATTTAATTTTTAAATGTACCTTATGACTGTGTTTACAAATACTGTCTCTTCATCTGACTGAAGTTTGTAGTTAGGTATTACTAAAATAATTAGTAGACACAAGATGCGCTTTAAACAATGAGATATTTCATTGTTAATTACTCATGACTTATACTAATGTTTTAATTATTGTTATTTGCAATAACTTTACTATTTCTGTTTTATTACTATTTCTGTTTTATTAATGCCTTTATTTCTCTGATTCGGAATTCTAAAAGAAAATACAGACTTCTCATTTTATCAAAAGAGGAAATTCTACGCACAGTATTTCTCCTCCAATCAATATAAACATTTTAACTATTTAAATGTTCTAAAACGTATCCTGCGAATGCTTACAAATATAAAATAGGTATTTTCTCAGTATTATAACCTTATTTTGCATCACGTTTTTCTGCCATGTTTTGTATCAACTTCATCTCTTACGCAAACCTTACAAAACAATGCTAGTCTTTAAACAAAAAAATATTATTATTTAAATGTGAAATTTAAAAGTTATATAAATATAAACGGTGATATTAGAAGTATATAATGGATACACTCGTTTAGCACTATCTTTGTGTTTTAGGAACATTTACTTTTTAAATGTGTTTTAATGAACTATTCTAGAGATATTGTCTCTTCACCTTACTAAACTTTGTAGTTATGTGCTTTGAATAAATATCGATTTCGTTTTTAGTAGCTTACATTAATGTTAATTAGGTTTAGCTAGTTAGCATTATTTTGAATGAGTTTATAATATCTTGAATTTTAATAATGGTTTATTACTTGAATAAAAACTTTTAGCAATGACTACAATATATTATAGGCCTATTTTTTTATAAAATGTGATTAATTTTTTTCGGTTTAAATTTTAAGATTTCTTTATAATTTTAAATTCGCCGAAGCTCTCGTCTCACGGAAGCAGTCAGTTGCATCTGTTACACTGTCACAATGAAAGCTTTAATTTTCTCTTATACTTTGTCGTAAGCTTTTGGTTTAGATTAATTAGCGCATCTAATCTCGCATAACTCGTGGAAGTGCGTATGACGAGGACAAATGGCTTAATTAGCGCATCTAATCCCGCATAACTCGTGGAAGTGCGTATGACGAGGACAAATGGCTTAATTAGCGCATCTAATCTCGCATAACTCGTGGAAGTGCGTATGACGAGGACAAATGGCTTAATTAGCGCATCTAATCCCGCATAACTCGTGGAAGTGCGTATGACGAGGACAAATGGCTTAATTAGCGCATCTAATCTCGCATAACTCGTGGAAGTGCGTATGACGAGGACAAATGGAATAATTAGCGCATCTAATCCCGCATAACTCGTGCAAGTGCGTATGACGAGGACAAATGGAATAATTAGCGCATCTAATCCCGCATAACTCGTGCAAGTGCGTATGACGAGGACAAATGGATTAATTAGCGCATCTAATCCCGCATAACTCGTGCAAGTGCGTATGACGAGGACAAATGGAATAATTAGCGCATCTAATTTCACTTTCATATTATCAAAAGTGGAAATTCTAAGCACAGTATTTCTCCTTCAATCAATTTATATAAATATAAACGGTGATATTAGAAGTTTATAATGGATACACTCTTTTAGCACTATCTTTGTGTTTGAGGAACATTTACTTTTTAAATGTGTTTTAATGAACTATTCTAGAGATATTGTCTCTTCACCTTACTAAACTTTGTAGTTATGTGCTTTGAATAAATATCGATTTCGTTTTTAGTAGCTTACAAATTTGTTAATTAGATTTACTGAGTTAGCATTATTTTGAATGAGTTTATAATATCATGAATTTTATTAATGGTTTATTATTTGAATAAAAACTTGTAGCGATTACTACAATATATTATAGGCCTATTTTTTTATAAAATGTGATTAATTTTTTTCGGTTTAAATTTTAAGATTTATTTATAATTTTAAATTCGCCGAAGCTCTCGTCTTACGGCAATTGCGTCTGTCACACTGTCACAATGAAAGCTTTAATTCTCTCTTCTACTTTGTCGTAAGCTTTTGGTTTAGATTAATTAGCGCATCTAATCCCGCATAACTCGTGGAAGTGCGTATGACGAGGACAAATGGAATAATGAAAATGCCAGAAAAATGCGCGACGCCTGAAAGGACGTTTCCTGAGCCTTAACAATAAATTCATGTTTTATAATTTCATAACAAGTAATAAGAAAAAAGAATTTGTTTTAGTTACACTAGAGCACTATTTATGATATTGTGTGGTAACCATGGCAACAGTGTAAAGGTTCTACAAGGAGATTTCAACGACAACCTGATGGGGGAAATATTCATATAAATCTTTGAGATATATATTTCGAAGTATTAAAAATTTGGTGCAGTGCCAAGGCGCCAGACATCGAACATAAAGATTCGCAGTTCGAATCCGGCTGGACCCCCACAAGTTTGAAAATTTAGTTATTGAATAAATATTAACATTAATTGTATCCACTATAGGATAAACAAAGAGTATTTGAACTTGATTGGATGAATAAGTACAAGATATATATCAAGAGAGAGTGAGCTAAGAGAAGGAATTTAAGAAAAGCGAAATTGCTATTCAGATTTTCTAATACAAAAAGGTGTTCTATAAATGATCAAATATAAAATAGGTATTTTATTAATAATTTTTATTTTAATCATCTTTTGTTCACAAACTTTAAGCTATCTTAATGCCAATTAAAAAAAAAAACATACACGCATTAAACATGACTTGACTACAATTTTAACCTCAAAAACAAATATTTGTGTAGATTACGTAATCAAATACTTTTATTCAAAAAAATAATAAATAAACCAATAATACTCACCTTTAAGTGTAAGGTTTTAAAATTACTTGAAATTTAAACTTCAAATTTAATTACGTTCACAAGTTTTATTGATATTGTATAAATAAAATATATAAATAATTCAATTATTATTATTGTGAAAATTTACAACAAAATATGAAAGTTATAGCTTTGAAAACACCATAATGAGAAGCTTTGCTATGATAACTAAAAGATATCTTTGCAATATTATTATGTTTGAAGCAAACGTTGTTAGTTCCCAAATTGGCCAACAGAGCTCGTATATAGTTGATAAATATTACTTTCTACATAATGATAGTATTTTATAAATTTATTTATAGAACATTATAAATTAATTGTGTAATATTACGTCAGTTGTTTATAGTTCATTTGCTGTTTACGACCAAAAAGAGATACATATATAAACCTCTTATCAGTCTTAAGACATAGTTCTAAGTTTTCATTTCAAACTAGAACCATGTTCAGGAATCACACTTGTTTGTATTATCTTGGCAAAATAACCACTACTTGCTTATTTATTCAGCAGACGCGTTTTGGGCTATTTCATAGCTTTTTCAATGCTGTCATTTACTGACAAGACTGTTGCTCAAACGTGTTGTGTTTGTGTGAGTCTGTGGTGTATTTTTGTTCTGTGGTATGTTATTGTTAATCGAGTAGTTGTTAATTATGTGCTGAAATATAGTGTTTGATTGGGATTGTGTTTTGTCATTTAGAGCATTTACAACACAAAAAAGTCTTAAGGAATTGAAATTTTATTTGTTATTAAACACAACACTATAAAATACAATATTCTAAAAAATAATACATAAATAAATATTAGAAAACAACAACAAATGATTATGTAATAGTTTAATTTAGGAAAATAAATCAACACTAAACCATGTTTCTACACAAATTATTTTGTTCACTAATTGTAGCTACTTTCTTCTAATTATTGAACTTTATAATTATCGCTTCTAAATTTGTAATAAAATTAAAACATTGACGATTGTAATTTTTATCATTGATTTTTTTAGTTTAACCTACATTAGCACTAAAAACCATCACATTATTTCTAATGAGTTCGCATTCTTCAAAACCCCAAGAAATTACTTTTATTTTGGATACCTAAGCACGCCTGAAGTTCCCTTCACATATAACTACTTGGTTTCCCATTCCCATTATAATGAGTTTACCTCCGCTTTCTTCTTTGTTGCAAGGTTTAGCCAAATTAGTTCGTATAATCCCCCATAATGTCCGCAGTGCGTTTGACGAGCACAAATGGAATAAATAAAATGCTAGTAAAATGCGCGACGGGCGGAAAACTTTTGTGGATGTATTGCCGTCCCTCCAGGCAGGATAACATTTCCGAATACAGTTGTGTGATGCTTCATGTCAATAACCGCTGTATTTATATGATATAGCCAAATATTGTAGACAAAAACACACGTCTAATGCTTTAATAGTTAATTTTTTTATATTCCTTTATATTCCTTTTTATATACCATTTTCTGTACAGCCTAAGCAGTCAATAGGCTTCCTCATTGCATTAAAGGTAAATTAAAATTACAAGAAAAAGGGGTTAATATAGTTCGCATCAGAATGTTATTTGGATGAATCCTATAAAGGCAAAAGGGCATTACTTTTGTAACTTGTAATAAAGCTAAACATTACCTTAAGTAGGGATGTGTGCTACTGAAAAGGTTACAGACATCTGCAGTTCCATTTAGTATTTCTATTCCTGTATGATATGTATCAATGGTTACATAAAAGCTTTTACTCGGGTAAAGTAATGAAACTTTTATTGGTGCCTAATTTGTAGGCCTAATGCAATATTTCCGCTGGAATAAGGATTGCTATCGAACCCTTCGTTTGTGAATTTAATATATTAACATGAGTTTTTTTTTATAAATGATATATAGTTTATATTTCCTTTGAGTGCATAGGTTACGTTCTCGCTATGCTCATTACTTGGTCTATTTCTTTATGCTCTGGATTTGGAAATAGGAATTATATACGGCTTCAAATTTGAATTTGTTTATTATATGTTATAGAACTCTGGTTAGGCAGAGATAAATCAATATAGTAGAAATGAAGGTTATAACAGCATACGACCTTGTTTCCACTTTATATTTGTAACGTAACGTGGACTTGGTCTTGAGTGTACTACCACTTCTGAAAACATGTTAAATATTGAGAATGTTTGATAAATCAACATTTTTTGCATCAGATATGTCTACACATATTTCAAGAATGTTTGTTATTTCATACCAAAGCTAATTTATCTAATGCGAACGCCTTGTGCAAGTTATAATTTTGACAGTTCTTATCATGTTTGTAGACAAGTTTTATACTGACACTCTACCTCTCGTCTCGACCACTGCAATCTCTCAAGGGTGAGAGCACGGTTACGTGGTTCACACTATACGTTATATTTACTTCAACATTCCTGCTGTTATACTGTTACATTTCGTCTAGACATTTACATGCTCCTAAATAAGTGTACTAATTGAATTAAATTAATTAATTGGAATTTATCATCTGTGAACACGTAGGTGTCATATCAGGAAGTGTTAACTGCTTAACCCTTTTCAAAGCGCGGACTGTGTGCCTCCCAACGTTTGTCACAATGAAACGTTACGTTGTTAACGTAGGGTAAGTTAGCTTTGTAAGGTTGTCAGAGTTTAACAGGGGCCGGAACATGATGCTTGTGTTTGGAGTTGGACAGAAAGTAAACACAGCGGAACTAAATGTTTAGGCAAACTTGACGGGTCAGGTTTTGGAACAGTTGATAGAATGTACATAGTCGTGCTTTGGCAACCCCTAATCTATTCATGTGCTTCGAAATAGCTTCCCTTAACACCAGCAAATTACAAATTAGTTTTGAGACTTAAAAATCGTTCGTATTCTTTAAGTGTTCATAGCAATCAAATCGATTGAAATATTGTTCAATTGGAATGGTGCATGGTGTATGGTAGATGGTGTATGGTGGATGGTATATGGTGAACGGTGTATGGCATATGATGCATGGTCTATGGTGCATGATTAATCATATATGGTGTATGATATAAGGTGCGTGGCTCTTAGCATATGATGTATGATATATGCTGCATGCAGTATGGTGAATGGCATACGATCCATGATGAATGGAATATCTTGTATGGTATATAGTATATGTTGTATGGCACATGATGTATGGTGCATGGTGTATGGTGTATGGTTGGATGGAATATAGTGTATGGTGGATAGTGGTGCGTGGTGTATGGCATATGATATATGATTCATGGTGTATAAAATATGGTGAATGATGTATGACGTATAATGTATGGTGCATGGTGTATGGTGTATGGATATTGGAATGTATATTAACATCATTGTATATATTGAAGTATAGAGATACTACAATGATACAACTCTAAAGAAATTAACCACCTAAACTACCTGACTCAGTTACTTTAAGCCGTTATTGAATCACTACTTAAAGCGTCGTCCCTTCCTCATTCCACCAGGGGATTGAAATCTGAAAGCATAGTTCACTTTAAATCGGAAACGTATATGAAGTTTTTAAAATGTAAGATATTTTTTGATTGGAACATTTTAAAGGACCCTGATGCGGATAAAGTAAAGTAACGCAGCCGGGGGCTAAGAATAATGACGCCAGTATAGAGGAGGGCTAAGCTACATTGAAGTGTAAATGTGGCCAAGGCTAAAGAAGGTAAGCCTGATCAGGTAACAGCGGAATGTTTAGAATCTGTGTATGAGACGTCATTTCAATAAAAATCGTGATTCTGTACACGGCCTAGGAGATTCTAATTGTTAACGCAAATAAAGCTATATGTTAACGATCCTACAAAGTTTGTTTGCAATTTCAGGTAGTTAGTGACTAGTCCTTGCTTAGACTTACCTCCAGCTCTGTTGTTATGTTGGAGATGAGCTTTAGCGGGTAAAGTCGGAAATGGGAGCAAGATGCATTATTAAGGTAAGAATATAAACATTACTAATATGAGATGTGGTGAAATTTGATTTGTTCAGGGATGTATTACAAATGGACCTGCCCTCGGTTGGGACTATGAGTTCGTTTATCCTTGTGCGATAGGTGTTCATGTAAGAGAATAACTGTATCGATGGAGTATGCATCGTATAGGATTTGGAAGTAGTCTAAGTGTATGTATTGTTAAGCGTATTTAGATCGGTGTTGTAGCTCCTGAGGGGCCGTAAGGATATGGGTAGAGCGGCTAGTCTTTTTTAAGTCTTAGGGGGGGGGGGTGAATTTACAGCGCTAGTTTAGGGAAAGGTTCCGCAATTAGTATATTCCCTAGTCACAAGTGGATGATGCAAGATTGAAACTGTAAGTCCTAACCAAATCAGAGAGTTTAGGTCGGCTTTGTAACTAGGTGGTTCCTACCCGGGTACAAGTAAACTCATATTGTGAAAGCATAAGGGCCATGGTAAAAGATACCATTGCATCTTTATATTACTGCATACGTGGAGTTATAGCTATTGAGACTTTATTTAATGTATTAGTTAAAAATGTAGCGCACAGAATCTGTAGCAAGTCTATTACTTCATCAATAATTACACTCTAAACATCCAACAAACTGTATCACTTAGCGACCTGAACAATGTAGACTTTATAAGTAATTCACTGGAGTCTTATATGAGAAGACATACCTGAATGTGCTGAAATGAGATAAAACTAAACTAAGTTTAGAAAAAAGTATCGAAGTTAATGAATCGATTTATAGAGATTGCATTCAGACAATAATAAAGAATGGATTATGAGTACAATCTAATAAAACAAAAATATAAACTTTTTTCTTAATCTCTAACGTGTTAAAAATATAATGGAAACAATATTTGATTAAATTTGCTTTCTTAATGAATACAAATGCTGTAAACAAATTAGAATGATTTAGACTTTAAAAAGTGAATGAATTTTAGTTAACATATAAATAAACACATTTCTTTATCATTAAAATATGAGCCTTGATGCTCTCAAATGGAAAGTAAAATGGAAAAGTGTATTGACAATCACTTGTAGCAATATATGTTGATGAATAATATAGAGCTCTAGTTGTTTTTGCGTAAGATAGAATTAAAAAGACATAATGTGAAAAGACTAAATCAATTTCAGAAATGAAGTGAGAGCGATAATGTATCGAAATTGGTACATCGTTCGATTTCACTGATGTGTATAGTCAAGTTAAATAAAAATTATACCTTTTTCAGAATTTTCAATGTATTTAAAAAAGAAAGACAATACTCGATTGATAAATTTAAACAAAAGGAATGAACCTTTAGATAAAATAATACAATACTTTGTATCATACTTTACTTAGGAAGTGCTTTCCCTTGGTTGTTGAATCATTCGGGGTTTAGCCACTTTGTATCATAAAAAGGTGATATGTACGTTACAGTATGTAATGAACTGTTTTATACAGAGCATGTTTTTATTGAATGAATGTTTTAATAATCGTACTAGAGACATTCAATGGGGGATTAACAATGACTGATGTGTATAGCCAAACTAAAATGAAGAACTATTTATAACGTCATAAAGTTATTGCAAATATAAGGAAAACATCGTAATTTTATAAACCTATAAACTTGTACTGTATTTCAATGCAAAATAATACAGTAAAATCAGATGAATTCGTTTTAAAAAAAGAAATAAAATTTTAGACAACTTACAAATAGATTATATTAGTCTTCGTAAAACTCTGAAATTTAAAATGAAAAATTAGTAGTATGAAATATACAGCAGCGATACTATTTTTTTTTTTTTTTTTTTTTTTTTTTTTTTTTTTTTTTTTAACTTGGGAGCGGGTTTGAATTGCCCGAAGCACTGCTACCTTAAGGTATATTGTACTTACCTCCCTGATCTAGTCAAATAACCCCTTCCCTCTTACCAGGTTTAGGAGTTTCCTGACTATAGTTTTACCTTCAGCATCCACCAAAGCCGTTCCATCACCAAAGAGGTTGAAGCGCCTCTCAGCAAGTACTTCACATCTGTAAATGATGTGTGTGGCAGTCTCCAGTTCCTGCCCGCATAATCTGCACACTGGTTCATCTTTGTAGATACCCATTTTATGCAAATGTTTCCTTAGTCCACAGTGTCCCGTGAGTAGACCTGTGGCTATCCTCAATTCCTGCCTAGACAGATAGATGAGACTCTTCTGCAGCCCCAAGGAAGGTTTCCTAAGGGTTAGCTTACTGTGTCTCATCCCTTCGGCCCTGATCCAGTGCTCACAGTGTCTTTCAGCCATCCACCTTCGCACTGCCATCTTGACCATGGATTTGGAATTACCTACCGCCGGCTCCGGTCCAATTAGGGGAGTTGAAGACACCTCTCTGGCCAGTGTATCTGGAGCTTCATTTCCAAATATTCCCATATGCCCTGGCACCCAACCTATCTTGATTTGATTGTGCCTTGCCAGGGCTTCACCATGGATTTGGAAACACCTACCGCAGGCTCCATATTTGAAACCCATACTTATCACCCTCAGATACATCCAGTGCATCATTGATGGCTTCAGTCCCCATTTCTTACCCACCATTCTTCTCACAGTCATCAGTGCCCTTTTGGCCCTGTTAACTGTCCTCTCAAGATGTGGGTTCCAGGTGAGTTTCCTGTCCAGAGTAACTCCCAGGTACTTCACCTCCCCCACAAACTCAAGGTATTCACCAAACAAGCGGGGCATCCTGGTCGTCAGATCTTTTCGCTGTCTGGTGAAGTTAATGAGAGCAGTCTTTTTTGGATTGTCAACCACTAGGCACCACAACAGAGGAGAGAGAACCCCCCCCCCTCTGCACAGCCCAGACTTGTCTCCGCCCTTCTGACCTCCCCTGCCACCTCTACAGAAATGCTTCTGTTTGTTAGCATGGAACTTATCCAACCACAAGTGGTTGCATCCACTCCATGACGTCTTGCACCACTTACCATCGTCTCCACCGAGGGGTTATTGAAAGCCCCTTCAATGTCGAGGAAGGCACCTATGGCACAACCTTTCTTGGCGATCATTTGCTCAATCCTACCAACCACTTGATGGAGAGCTCCCTCGCAGGATTTCCCCGGTTGATAAGCATACTGGTTACAATGCAGTGGTTTTATGGCCAAAGCACCCCCCCCCTAATATGCCTATCAATCAGTTTTTCAAGTCCCTTAAGAACAAAGGACATGAGTGTAATAGGTCTGTATCCTTTCCCTTCCAATTGGTTACCGGTGGGCTTAGGTATAAAGACCACCTTACTAGCTTTCCAGGCTGCCGGCACATGCCCTAAAGCAATGCTTAGCCTGTATAATTTAGTAAGTACCAGTACCAGCAAATCCATTCCCTGCTGCAGCAGCACAGGATAGATCCCATCTGGACCTGGAGATTTGTAGGGTTTAAATGTGCCAATAGCCCATCTTACCCTTTGTGGAGTTACTATCCTCCTTGCCACTTCCCAGTCCTCCCTCTTACCACGTCTTGTGGAGAGTTTGGCAACTGGTTCAGTGTCTGATCCCCCAAGTTTCCTCAGGGTACTGGAAGGGAAATGTGTTCTGATTAATTCTTCCACAGTTTCCCCTGCAGTTTTTGTTATATTTCCCAGTGGGATTCTTAGCATTCCCACCGGGTTAACTGGGTCCTTAGAGAGCACTTTATGCAGTCGTACCCCTTCCCGAGTTTTGTCAATCTCTTGACAAAACTCCTTCCAGGACTTCCTGCGTGCTTCTCTAATTGCCCTGTTGTATTCGGTTAGTGTTTTCCTATAATGGTCCCACTCCCCGTTCTTCTTTGCTCTATTAAAGAGTCTCCTGGTGGTCTTCCGAAGTTTGGCTAGCTTCTTGTTCCACCATGACGGATCCCCTACTTTTCTCCCCTCACTAAGAGGGCAGTTATCAGTAAAGGATTCTACTATAGCCTCGCCAACCAATGCGGCAGAGTCTTCTAGCTCTCTCCTCCCACCATACTCCAATCCAGCCTCCTCAATCCGAACTCCCAGGTCCCTCCTGTAGGAGTCCCAGTCTGTTCTTCTTGGATCCCTGGTTGGCCGAAGCATGGCTGGATTTAGAGAGATATCATACCTAATATGTCTGTGGTCAGAAGAAGATGGTTTATCCGACACACGCCAGTTTAGTACATACCTAGCCGTCTGGTTCGATGCCACCGTAATGTCCAGGACCTCCTGTCTGGCCCTAGTGACAAACGTCGGCTCTTCCCCCTGATTTAAGACTAGTAAATTCTTAGAGCTAAGATAAGCTAAAAGTTCCTCACCTCTAGTGTTGGTACCTGTACTTCCCCACGAAGTGTGATGGGAGTTAGCATCCATCCCCACCAGCAGCTCCTCATCCACAGCCCCGCAGTGCTCGACCAGCCTCCTCAGCTCTTGTGTTGGTAGAGCCCCCGCGTAGTCAAAGGGGAGATATGCCGTGGCAAGGTTCAGCCTCTTCATCCTCCCCTCCGCCCGCAGCTCCACCGTCACTGCTATTAAGTCCCTGCAGCAGAAGTCCGTTAGTACAAAAGCACTCAACCCCCTCCTAACCAGGATACACGTCCTGGGAACACCGGAGTCCTTATCGTACAACAACGTACCTCCAGATGTCGCCAGCCCGCATATTCGTCCTCCAGAAATCCATGGCTCCTGGATGAGAACCAAGTCCACCTCTCCCCTGTCCAGCATCCTACACACGACAGCACTCGCCGCCCTGCTATGCTGTAGGTTCACTTGGAGGATCTTGATCATTGTTCTGCTTAATTTGCAGTCGCCTGGGTCCGCAGAGCAGCCCCAGTACTAGACAGCGTGCTCAACTCTACAGCCACTTCACCGTTTTCTGCAGTCGGCAGCTTGACAGCCGCCCCCGCACCCCCAGTGATGGTTGCCGTTGACACATCTGCTACAGACTCACGGTTTACCGTCTCATTGGCTCCCACTGTCTGTGCAGTCTCGAAATCAATTCTTTTACTTACTTGGTCCATTAAAGTCCCACGAGTATGGGGGAAATAACGGTCGACCAGAGCAGAGCCCCCACTGCCCTGGCAAGACAACGTACAATGAGGTTTTGTCTGGTTCCTCAAGGGGATCGTGTGCAACTGCATTTTATACCCTGCAGCCATTCATCCTTCGGCACGATGCCTTCCACCTTGGATTGGGTATTCAGTCACTGACCTTGAAGCACGCCCCAAGTTCAGGACATTATTAACTGTTGCTCATGAACCGAACAGCCTGCTTTACTCTCTTTTTTACAACTGTGTCGTTAGGGTAGTTTCCCGCCCATACTTCACTGTCGCATTGCCCTTGGTTCACCCGGGAGGTGAGAGTAGCATTGTGTGGACTTAATTCCCAACTACCCCAGTTTCCCCAGTCAGAGCAGTTATTTCTACCGCCCCCAACCGGTTGACTGACGAGGAGGGATAATTCCTCACCTTTGAACCATAGCCTTGGTCCAGGCCTGCATATTCAGAAACCTTCCGGAATCCTTATTCACAGGTAACCTACATTTCTGTAGGCCGTCCCACTATCCGCCACCTGTGGACCCGCCCGGTTGCTCAGGCCAGCTTGCCGGGTCAGCGATACTAACTATGGGATTATACAATGTATAGTATAGTACGTATATACTGACATATGTAGTGTATGTAATGAATGGTTCAAGAGAAAGATATATTTTTTTAATTCTAAAATTCCAATTTATAAAGAAAATTTAATCACTACAATTAGGGACAGAAGAGTGTAAGATATCTAAGACACAGTGAGTATGTCGCTAACGTGATGGTCTACGATGCTGTGACAGTGTCTTACCGGCTTAAGACGTAATGGCTCGGGGTGGCCTCATACCAGGATCTGTGACGTTTCGTCCTCTCACAAGCATCCCAACTTTTTAGTACAGTTATCGTGCATCTCTCTCTCTCTCTCTCTCTCTCTCTCACTGTTCATGTGTGTGTGTGTGTGTGTGTGTGTGTGTGTGTGTGTGTGTGTGTGTGTGTGTGTGTGTGTGTGTGTGTGTGTGTGTGTGTGTGTGTGTGTGTGTGTGTGTGTGTGTGTGTGTGTGTAGTGTGTGTGTGTGTGTGTGTGTGTGCATCCGTTGTAAGGTTCTTATTGGTTTCTGATAAAAAACTTTATCTTTTAGGTAGTTTAATTACAAACATGCAGTAATATATTCAATGAAATACGCATCTATACGACTGATTTGTTTCAGCTTAGTTCTTTATCGTTGCATTAAATTGAAATATATAAGTGGAATATTTAAATATAATATAACCATCGGAGCCCAGCAATGTACAAATGTATATTAAATGATACTGTATGTCATTGCAAAGCCCGGAACAGAATTAGCTAGACTAGGCGAAATTAAATCTAAAACGAATTTAATTAAAATGAAACCGGGAGAACAATGCTTTTTGAATATCAGAGATAGAGTTTCACATGTTATATTAATGTAAATGTTCAATTTGTTCACATTTGTTACGACATTTATGCTGACTTCAAAAGCTCTGTAGTTGTGTTTGCCCTGTTTTTATATTTTGACATCGATTGTAAAGTTCGATTGATTTATTTAATTAATTTTCTTTTTGCGTTTTAATAAAGTATGGTTAGAGTAAATATTTAATAAATATATAAACTCCACGTCTGGTAATTAAACGAAACTACTGTATTTGATACAAAATTAGGATAGGTACTTATATGTAATGTAATAAATACTCACATTCAGTTCAATAGAAAATTTACACACCCTAGTAACATATATACTAGAGTTTCGGTGTTTAACACACAAGAAAGGATATACAAGATGTTAGATACGTAGACGTAGAAAAAAGCATGTACTTATGATGAGGGAGTTGATTGAAAATGCGTAGAGTCATCCCTTCTCGTACTACGCAGAAGTGGTGGTATTGTGAGAAGATGAAGGTTGGAGTGAAACAGGGAAGTTGCGTCGTAGGTCGGGACTATTTAGAGTAGGATTAACAAGTAAAGGATTAGTGCTAATAAGTAAAGAGTTAGTCTTTGTAGGTAGAATTATGGGGTGGCAACCTTTATGTAGCTAACCCTCCTCAGCATGGAGCTAGGAAGATGGACTGAATATAGTAAGGAGTGGGCAGAAGTAGCTGTGGTACAATTAATTCTTCTAATGGAGAGATTAATACCTAGTACGATAAGAACGACTTTCTAAGGTAGACCTGCTCGTTATATATATATATATATATATATATATATATATATATATATATATATATATACTATAGCTAGGTATATGTAGGTATATACTATATATATATATATATATATATATATATATATCACAATTAAAGCACTATCCTTCATCGTGTAATCATTCATGCGTTGGCGCAGCACTGTGTAACTATGTTACAGCATAGCTTCCACTTACAAGTTATGACAGACTTGGTTCAACATAGATTTCGTACATATATATATATATGTAAAATATCAAATAGGTTTTCCTGTTAGAATTATTTCGAAGATTAAATAATATACACTAATTACAGGAATTAATTTATTGAATAATACACTCAAAGCTTTTCGTTGGTTGACATTACCAACATCCTCAGGAATTACTAAGAATGACAAACTGTCTAAAAAATATGGAAGTTACTAGATAAAGCATTACACAGTTGCCAAATCTATTACAATATTGCCAAACCTATTCCACTGCTGCCACAACACTATATACATTGAATATAGTATGGAATTTAGAACATATTTGAGTTTGTTCATCTATCAATTTGTTTTCAATATTATGGTTATAAATTTCAAAAGTTTCACATACCTTCATTTTTAACCCTTTATTTATTTCTTTTATAATTTTCATATTATTTATATTAGGAAACATATGATTGTTATTAATACAATTGGTAGCGAAATTAGACTTATAAATATTTGGTTTTAAAGAAGCATTAAAATGTTCTTTATACCTTTCTTTCAATTTTTTCTATGTTTGTCCTATATAAACTTTATTACAAAATTCACATTCTAATTTATAAACTCCATTTTTCTCATGTATAGGCCTACTATTTATATTATTATTATGGTTAATTATATATATTATTCTATTATTGGTTCTATATGCAATTTGTATGTTTTTATTAGCAAATAATTTGGAAATATTTTTTATTTCGAAACCAGTGTAAGTAAAAGTACTCTATACAGTATTATTATTATTACTACTATTGTAATGAATATTATTTTTATTTGTTTTTGTAATATATTATAATTTAATTTATCTACTGTTTTCTTTTTGTAACCATTTTCTACGGCTATCTGGTATATTATGTTTTTTCCCTCATTCTATTTTCATTGCTCATAGGAATTTTATTCATTCTATAAAGAAGATTATATAAAGCAGCCATTTTCTGATTATATGGATGGTAGGTATTATTTGATTGGTTTGTATAGTTTTACGATAAATCATATATTCTAAACTAGTTTCATTTCTAATTATTGTGATATCTAGGAAATTTATTTTACCATTATTTTCCATTTCATATGTAAAATCGATACTATTATTAATTTTATTTATTTCATCTAATATATTTACTAAATTATTATTATTATTATTTGATACATATAACCCATCATCCACATACCTAAACCAATGGCCATTTTTATCATATTTTTTTATAATTGCATTTATATTATTATCTATTTCTTGTAAAAATATTTCAGAAACTATACTAGATAAAGGGGAACCCATAGCTAAACCATCTTCCTGTCTATAAATTTTATTATTATATGATGAATAGTTTTCATTTAATATTAATTTCAATGTATTAACAATTTCTAAAATTATTTTTTTATCTTTTTCATAATGAGAAATTTTAGATTTTATTATTTCAATAGTTTCTTTGATAGGAACGTTAGAATACATATTTTTAATATCAAATGATATGAATTTCGTATTTTTATCTATATTGATATGATTTAAATGTTCAATAAGAATAATTGAATTATTAATAGTATAATTATTATTATGTTTTACTTTATCTTTAAGAATACTGGCTATAGTTTTTGATATTTTGTAAGATGGAGCATTTATAAAATTTATTAAAGGTCTAATTGGCTTATCTATTTTGTGGAGTTTAATAAGTCCATTAATTATCGGAATTTTAGGACTATCATTTATATAATTATGAAAATTATTTTTATTAAATAATTTATAAGATGTGTTTATTATATTTTTTATTTCATTTTGAAATTTTATAGTAGGATCTTTATCTAAAATTCAAAATTTATTTTCATTTATATATTTTTCTGCTTTAGCAATATGTTCATTTTGATCAATTATAACAATAGCATTACTTTTGTCTGCTTTTACCGCAATCAAATTATTATATTGTAATTTTCGTTTAATATAATTAATCTCTTAAAATTTTTTTTGTATGAAACATTAACTTCAATGTTTTTAATAATTTTTTTAATTCATAACCTGCTGCAATGCTAGTATCTTCTTGTATGTTATCATCTAATTTAGTAATAGCTAATTCAGTATCCATTATGACATTATTAATGTTTTTCACAATATTTCTCTTCAAGTTAACTTTATTATTTTCTAAAATTTTTAGTTCACTACTATTAAATGTAATTTGTGATAGATTAACCACATTAGGATGAAAATTATGATATTTAACTACAATTTCTTCTTTTCTTTTATATTCAAATTTCAATTTCTCAAGTTTTTTATTTATATTGTTTATTTTTATAGTTCTAATCTGATTTACATGTGTTATTATTTTATTATATTTTTCTTCCCATTTCAAATTATGCATAAAAAAACTAACTTTAAATGTAATTTATATAATTCATTAGTTAAAATATTTTTCTTTTTATATAAATTGTTTATTTCATTTTTCACCCATAATTTTACTCCCTGTTTGCAAGTTTTTTGTGCAGTAACACTTTTATTCCTAATTATAATTTTGGCATATTTTGGAATTATATGATTTATAATGCATTGCTTATTAAAATAAATATTGCAATTAACATTCATTAATTGGATTTTACATTTTTCAAACCTATTTAAATCTTTTGTTGAAGCAGAATTACAAATATTAAGTGAAAACATATTATAAATCAGTATAAAATGTAGTAAATTAACAAACTAATTAATAAACACAAAATATAAAACAAAATACAATATAAAAGCAAGGAAAAAAACACACCACATGTACACAAACAAACCTTGTAAGGCAAATATATGTAGAATGTCAATATGTTTTCCTGTTAGAATTATTTTCAAGATTAAATAATATACACTAATTACAGGATCAATTTATTGAAATAATACATTCAAAGCCTTTCGTTGTTTGACATTACGAACATCCTCAGGAATTACAATACTAAGAATGATAAAAGGACTGTCTAACAAATGTGAAGCTACTAGATAAAGCATTACATTAAAGCAATGAAAGTAAAATGAGGAAAAAAATAATATACCAGATAGCCGTAGAAAATGGTTACAAAAAGAAAACAGTAGATAAATTAAATTATAATATATTATAAAAATAAATAAAAAATAATATTCATTACAATAGTAGTAATAATAATAATACTGTATGGAGTACTTTTACTTACACTGGTTTTGAAATAAAAAAATTTCCAAATTATTTAATAATAAAAACATACAAATTGTATATAGAACTAATAAAAGAATAATAAATATAATTAACCATAATAATAATATAAATAGTAGGCCTATACATGAGAAAAATGAAGTATATAAATTAGAATGTGAATTTTGTAATAAAGTTTATATAGGACAAACAAAGAAAAAATTGAAAGAAAGGTATAAAGAACATTTTAATGCTTCTTTAAAACCAAATATTTATAAGTCTAATTTCGCTACCAATTGTATTAATAACAATCATATGTTTCCTAATATAAATAATATGAAAATTATAAAAGAAATAACTAAAGGGTTAAAAATGAACGTATGTGAAGCATTTGAAATTTACAAGCATAATATTTATAACAAATTGATAGATGAACAAATTCAAATACGTTCTAAATTCCATATTATGTTTAATGTATATAATGTAGTGGCAGCAGTGGAATAGGTTTGGCAATATTGTAATAGATTTGGCAACTGTGTAATGCTTTATCTAGTAGCTTTACATTTGTTAGACAGTTCTTTTATCATTTTTAGTATTGTAATTCCTGAGGATGTTGGGAATGTCAACTAACGAAAGGCTTTGAATGTATTATTTCAATAAATTATTCCTGTAATTAGTGTATATTATTTAATCTTGAAAATAATTCTAACAGGAAAATATATTTGACATTCTACATATATATATATTGTAAAACTTAGATAAAACTTAGATGTACCAACATCATCAGGAATATAAATATAAATATTCTTGATGATGTTGGTACTGTTAGCCAACGAAAAGCTTTGAATTGTAAATGCAATTATAATTCTTGTATTTGTATTTTGACTTAGCTCTTTCTATATATATATAAAGAGAGAGAGAGAGAGAGAGAGAGAGAGAGAGAGAGAGAGAGAGAGAGAGAGAGAAAGAGAGGCAGATAGATAGATATATATAAAATTTGTATTACTTTTTTTGGTATAAGAATACTATAAAGTAAATAAATGAAAATAGATATGATATTAAATCTTTTATCGTTACAGTAGGCTAAAGTGTTTTATTTATAAGTGGTGTAAGTCATACAAATCCTATTCTCGTAATAATTCCCTTAGGTCATTGTTACTTAACTCTGCAACAAAGTGTAACTTTGAAATGCCAGTTTTGCTTATCTGTCTTTGGTAGCACTATCTTAACCATTTGTAGGCGTGAAAGAAAGACGCATACTTTAATAAAATAATTTGAAACAATTAATTACTTTTTAAAATAATATATACAATAGAGGTGAGAAATGGAGGTATTTACATGTGCACATTTAAAGCCATTATGTTTTTTTATATAGGCTAATGACACATCACAGACAATTTCGCTTTTTTAAAACACTCAAAGTTTCGAATCTCTCTCCGAAATTCCTTTTTGAGGGCTCAATGTTAATTAAACAACTATACAACATAAATTACTATTTAAAAAATTCATACCATTATGTAAAACATAATAAAATTCAACAAAAATATAAAACTCTTAATACATATCCATATTTTATAAATAGTAAGTGATGTGGTACAGTTGATTAATTAAAATTGTGCTCTTTGACAAGGAATTTCGGAAAGAAATTCGAAACTTTGAGTGTTTTAAAAAACCAAAATTATTGTGATTTGTCATTAGTCTACATTAAAAAATTAATAGTTACTAAACAGACATTAAACAAAATAAAGCTATTATGTTATCATTTACGGTATTTAATAAATAATATATTAATTGGTGTTCATACTTTAATAGGCTGGATAGAGATATTCTGATTAAATTTACAACGAATGAGTAATTTGTCAAAATATACTTAAGGATACAAATTTATTATTGTACACTTTGCTACTGAATTGTGCAGTTTTAATATTTTTGTAGTTGCCGGCACCTCCCTCGAGTAAAGTTTGTATGGCTTATCTAACCGCCCCACGTCAGCCTAGTGAGCAGTGTGTACAAATTGCCATTGCCAAACATTTGTTAGCCGTTTTATATCAACAAGTAACTTGTACGCATGCGTATGAGGTATTTTTATTTATTTATAATCCAGTCGTATTTATAACCCAACGTGAAATCGTTCGTACTTATGTAAAAAATCCTGGCGTTAAAAAATAACATTTTGTTGACGAAATGAATAACCCAAATACCTAGTGGAGACAAATTCCATTTTATTAGAGTGTTTAATTTCACGCTCTATTAATTACAATAATAAACGACCTATTTAGTTTTGTAGTAACTCCAGGGTAGATATGTGCTGTTTGTCTAGACATACCTTTCTGCGGTTAGGTAACGTGGCCAACACGAAGCTTAATCGGGAATTATCTACCACGAATTCGATCTTTGGCAATTATTTTCAAAAATGAAGAACCCGCTGTAAACTTCGCAACTAAAGGTTAACGACTTTTATATTCACTTCTACGTTTTTGGCTACAATTACTCCCTAGAGTAACTCGTATGTTTGCATTTTTTAAAATAACAACAGTGATTTTGTATTTTATTGAAAATAGTAATGTAGGAGGTTGATTGGACTAATGGACTTATTTACTGACCTAAAGGTAGTGATTAGTGATCGTGTATGTTTTCTGCTGAGAAAAACCGCGACACTCGCAATAGACTATAAACACTTCGATATGTATACAGTATTAAAAGTAAGTTACAAGTAATTCAAAGTAAACGTATGATTTCATGCAACAGCTGATTTTATGTTACAGGTTATGGTGTAGAACAGCTTTTTTTAACACTAAGTCTATGTTAGTTTGTTGTGAATTGTTAAAAATTATCAACATTTTTCGATGATAAAATTTTGATTTAGATATGTTTTTTCAACTTGTAATAATGTAATAATAAAAGTTTTATTATCTACACTTTTTTATTATAAACTACATTAAATAAATTTTATTAAAACGTCTATTAAGTACATTCTCCTATTGAAGAATTCACTTCCGTGGGGCAGTTCCACTGATTATTTAATATGCTGCGGTTTGTTGCCATGACGTTTACGAAACATTTATGTTGACAGTATTTTTTAAACTTGCATAAACTTATGCTATTTTAAAGTAATTTTTTAAAACTCACTCAGACTTTACTGACACTGGCTCCAACTCCGCACTGAGTTGAATGAGGAAAACATTGGCTAAGAAGGTCAAAATTATCGGAAATAAAAATTTCCGTCAGTTAGTCCAAAGAATGCTTTCTTTTAACGTGAGAAACGACGTCTTCAATAAGAAAAACAATCCATGTTTGTATGTTCATTTTTGTTTTATAAATGATTTAGTCTGTAATTGCTACAAAGGTAAACATTTAGTTAATTAGAGGTTAGTTAGTGGGAACTATTTTTATATTTCTCTTGATAATAGAAAATGATCTAAGCTGTGTGACATACTACGAAGTGTCACTCATTTGTGCTGTTTAGTGTGGTGTGAATCATATGGGATGTACTTGAAACTTTGCGTAGGCTTCCTATAAACATCAAAAGAAAGCCTACCGTTTGCTCTCGTCACCATTATATCAATGCAATGCTGTTCTTCGCTTCTACCTCAGTGGTAAACTCTATAGAAGGAAAAAATCCATTATGTTCCCGACAAAATTCATCAAGATTTTTCTTTCCATCAAAAATAACAAAGACATGATCCACATACCGGATCCAGACACGTGGAAAAAATATCATCGTCTCCTTAGCTTTAGGCTCAAACCTGCTCATAAAGAAATTTGCCAAGAAACTAGAATGAGGGTCCCCCAGTGTGGTACGTTTTCCTGTTTGTAAAACTTATTGTTAAACTGAAAACCTCAAGGTTGTTATCATTGAGCCACTCCTCTATCATACACATAGTTTCCTTAATTGGAACACTAGGGTATAAACAGACAACATCAAGGGATACCATATACTCACACTCAACAAAGCTAACATTTTCCAGAATATTAATAAAATCAATGCTGTTCTTTACTGAAAAAGTCGAAGCCGGTTTTATTCTATTCAAACTTGTTACCAACCATTTAGCAATCCGATAAGTAGGCGAGCTTATACCAGAAAGAATGGGCCTCATACCTTTGTCAACCATATGAACTTTGGGTAAACAACATAGCTTTGGCAAAACTGCATTGCTAACAAGGTAATTAGTTTAGAACAAAGTTTCCATTGAAGTAAATAAATTTGCTTATATTTGTTAAATAGTTTATATGGTGATATTAAGAGAACTCTCTGAGTGTAAGATAAGTGCAACCGTGTAGTCCTTAGTTAAGGTTTGTATTTAAAAAGCGTTTCCAATAAAGACGCCCTATTTTAGAAACGAATCATCCGTAACTAAGTGTATATCGCACCAATCGGTCTTGAACTTGATCTTCATTTCATTCTGATCAAGAGTCGAGATTTCATAAAAAATCAGCTAAGCGTTTGTTGGCTTTCATTAAACTCTCTGAAGGTTTGAAATGGTTAATTTTCCTGTTCACACGGCGTAATTAATGGGTTTGACGAGGCGTCAGGAGATGTTTGAATATTCTCCCTGATCGGTGATAATATAATATTTAAATTAGTTTTTCAAGGGCAAGTCTCTTTTACCATTAACGGAAGGTTATTTGGAAAAGGCTTTGATTCCTTTGAAATAACTTTCAAAGTTTGTGTTCAGGTTGCGTAATGCAAAAAACTTACGACAATTGTGAAGGCATTCTAGTTGTAAACTGGAATTATAACATTGATTATGATAATATCTTAACTCCATTATTGAATACTATTTATGAAGCAAATAGAATATATTTGAACTTTATTTAATGTCTATGTTTATGTTTATCTAATGTTTAAGGCTAATGACAGATCACAGATCAATTCATTCTAATATAAGGACACCCTACGTTTAGATTTTTAATAAATAATCCTGTTTAGGAGCTTAAAGTTTATCAATTTAATGTAAGACATATATGTTATTATTTATTAGGAGTAGAGAATTATTTGATTTTAATAGGAGCTGCATGTATTGTTTAAGAATGTAAGTATGGGACGATATTAAATAATTAAAATTTTTAATCTTGAAAGGATTTTCGTATATAAAATCGAAAAAGAGTGTAGGCCACCTGTTTCAGAATGAATTGGCCTGTAATTTCTCATTAGCCTTAAACTCAATAATTAGAATATAGTTCTTTAAAATGTAGAAAGGAAAAAGGAAACGTGTGTGTGTACCTAAAATTACACACATGAAATGACATACATATAAAAGTAAAACTTGATTACAACTATTACAACTTTATTTTGTGTCCATAAATTTATTTTTAGAATTATTAGGCGACGTCACTTCCTAATTAAATTATTTTAATTTATATTTGTGCGCCCAAACAGAAATCAGAAGAAATACTCTTTTCCGATCCCAATTTCACGAAAAACTAATTTATATTAGTTTTACATTTACAGTTATTTGATTCTGATTGCTCAATATATTTGATATGAACACAAAATAAGTTATACGAACTTTAGTAATTGATTATAATTATTGATTGGCTGAATTTAATTAAGGAATGTTACAAATGAATTTAAATATTTCCTTTTTTTAACTGGCTAGTGGTAACTCTGATACTAATCTTGAAAATTAAAACTAGAATCCTTTATATGAATAATTTTTAATTTATTACCGCAACCTTTATTTCGGTTCTAAAGAAAGTCATGTACTTATGTATTTTTTAAACTATTATTAATCAATTAGTTATTAAAATTTAATGATTATATCGTAATTAATATTCTGATTTGCTCCAAAACCTATCACTGTTATGTTCCTCTTCGCCAATGGTCGAAACTACAAGATGTTCCTTGAAAATGGATTTTCGTTGCACTCGCTAGTGATCAGTTTTAGAGCCGCCTTTAAAACTATTTAAAATTTAATACCTAGTTTTCCCAAAGCTATGGATTTCATGTTTCCATTGGTTTTCGGTACACGGATCACGTGTGCAACTGTTTTGCTGTAAGAGAAAGATGTTAATTGAAAATTAATATTAATAATAATAAAAATGTGTAGACTACATGAAAATGAACTTAAAATATATTCACGTTATGATTCACTGTAATGGAAAAGAACTGTTGGCGCAGCTCTTGAATCATACGAATATAGTTCCGATTGTACATTTTTTGTCCAATGACATCACAGCTAATAAAACTTTCACGTACCCGTCTCCATAGCAACCAATTCCTCGTTTCGGTTTATTATTAATATTTTCGGTTTATACACTACAGGAGCATTAGGAATGTAATAGCTTAGGGGGAAAAACACTTCGCCTCTGCCAAAAACATGATAAATTCCACATAAAGGTGAAAGTACACGAGACTAAACAAGATTTTCATCCTTGCTTTCCGATATAGTCGACTTACGAAACCCGAATACCGAAAGCTCCCAGCGGGCTTAGCGACCGGCAATTACAATTCGCACAATAAATCTATCCAAAGTATGTAGCGCATATATATCATAAATACCACGGAACTGTCACACCTATGTAGGGGTTGTGTGTGCCAGCGCATTGTTAATGTCTAAGACAAAGCCCGGATTACCACTGAACAAATCACACGGCTCTACGGAAGGATGACAAAAACTACCTTATGTAAGCCACAGACACGTGTATTTACATCTAGGGTTTCTTTGATGTAATATTATCCAATTGTTTTTATAAAGGCCATAACAAAACATTACATTTTCTATAACAATAAAACAACATATTCTTTTCAATTAGACTTGAGCTCTTCGTTCGTTGTTAAAATAATAACTATATTACAAAATACTCAAGCATTACAATATTAGCTAAATATGTTTCAATTACAAACTCGGCATTCTCAGTTATTACGGTTAAGATATTCAGGTTACAAGTTATAATTAAAAATATATCTGAATGCAAAAGTCAGAGAGCTAAAACATTTTCTTTCGTTTATAGCGATGAATCGTTCATTCAAGTGATGAAAGATTTTTCAAAACTTTTTTCCCAGCTCCTATTAGTTTATACGCTCCTTATATATATATATATATATATATATATATATATATATATATATATATATATACTTTCAATCCTTAATAAAATACTCTTTATTCAGCCACTGAAGCTCTCAGGCTCAAATACATTTTTTAAAACTTGTATTGCGTGACACTTGATGCTAATAATATTTAAAAGGATTATTTTAATAATTACATATATGAATTAATTATATTTTTATATGGCGGGGAAAGTATTCAAAAAAAGGGAAAAATATAAAATAAATTTATGTCATAAAACTTGGCATAAAATAAGTGATAACATGATATAACAAAACAACTGATTTAATGTGGTTACGTAGATGTTTTAATGCATACCTTTATTTTATGTTATGCTACTTTATTTATAGGTATTGTAATCTATATATATATATATATATATATATATATATATATATATATATATATATATATGTGTGTGTGTGTGTGTGTGTGTGTGTGTATGAATGAATATTTTTATGTATTTAGGTATGTGTGAGCCTTATGCGTTTTTAAACCACTGATCCGATCGCTATGAAACAGGGAAATTGTTCAGTACATTCCTGGGAAGATATCTGGCACAGTACGGCTCAAGGGCGTTGCCAGAGGGGGCACAGGGTTACGTGAACCCCAAACTAGTTATTTTGGCAGAAAAATAATAACGTATAAATCAGAGCTAGAATTTTCGCAAAACCTATTCCCGACGATGTAACAACTCTTTTCAACATGTATTTTTGAGTATGAAAGTAGCATAAAATACGATTTTCTATATTATATTGAAGCATTTCAATGAAATAATTCCAAATTTCGGTTGCTAACAAAAATTTAAACAACTTTAAATAATTAGATTTATATTTGTAAACTCATGCTTTTCCAAATAACAGCTCCTTGAGGTTGCTCACAAGTTCGAAAACCTTCCGATTTATTTGTAACTTCCTTATCTCTTCTTGTACCATCCGATATTTGGCCCCAGAGAAAAAAACCGAAAGTATTGTATATCCAAGTGTACTTCAATAAAATACATTCAATCAATATCTTTTATGTTCACACATTTCTCGATCAACTACTATAAGTTCAGCTATTATTATGGTAATATAATACTAAATTATGTTTATCTAAAACTAACACGTCATTTAATGACTTGTAGGCGATACAATGTTCGCCAGGTCAGTGTTACTTATATTTTAAAGTAACTAAAATAACAGTTTTCGTTGCTAACTCAAATAGAAATTCAATAAAACCATGTTTTGTTTATGTTAGATACTTATTTTGCTACCGAAGACCATCATCACGTTAATAGAGAATAGTACGGAAGTGATTCGGTATATCCGACAAAACCCACTCACAAGTAGAACGCGAACTGTGTATTCCACTAGTTTGTTGTGGTACAAAGTTTGACATTGTAAATGTTATTGGAGCGAAGGTACATATATGGAAACTCGTCATTTGGAGAGACCGGGATCAAAACTGAAATACGGAACGACACACCACAATGCATGTATTAACGCGGCCTGGCATGTCTGGCCAGGGTGACTTTGTATGTCCAGTGACCACACGTGACAGTCATTGCAACAAACTGACAAACTCGGATTATCCTTGTCAATCACCCATCCACGTCTCCACCCATAAGCCTCAGCGACAAGAGAGGGATACGATGTTCCAAGAGATATATTAAGCTTCCACTATTGCATATGTTTGACATTGGAATAATTACTACACAGATACATGCAAACTTGAATGCCGGAGAAAAAGCTACAAGGAAGTGTTTTATATTGAAACGATTCGTTTCAATTAGAGTTTTACATAAAATTATTGTTTAGGACATATCAAAGCTGTGATTTTCAAAAAATTTGTACAGTTTTAAAAACATAAATTAAAAACCGCTTTAAAATATTTATTTATAACCAACGCAAACTTTTTAAAAATCCCTAACAAGAAATTAGAAGGACTAACTTAGATGACACCAGAGAACCACACACAAAACATAAATTTTGATAAGTTGAAGATGTTATAATTTCGAAACCAATATTTAGTTAAGAAAATGCTATACACTTGTAAGAACTAAAACCTTATAAAAATTTCAAAAAAAATAAATAAGTAAGAAGCATCATAAAAACCAAAAATTATTATAAATATAATTAAAAATCATAATTGAGTACAGTGACAAACATCGTTACAGCTTAACTTAAGACGCCAAACTTAACCCTCCTAATGCAAGTATAACAAGATATTCCTCGTTGATCATAACAACATCTAAGTCTGATTTCCGAAAGATAGATTATACACAACTTGCTCTAGCTTGGGATTACAGCTTAACGCTACTTTGCGAATAAACTGGACCCTTGTACGACTATATTAAGGTCAAGTAGAATGATTATTGCTTTTGGTTACAGCTTTAACCCATTGCTTTGGGTATTTCAAAGTATGGGTTTTGAAATCCAAAAGAGGTATAAGATGTACGAAATATTGTAGAGATAACGAAAGGTTATGAGGCAATGGTACATGCTAAAAGTTGTGAAATGGAGAGGAGAATAAGTAGATAAATAGCGTCGATTGTGTTGAAATTTTTTTTTAGCTTACAGGACGTAAGCGGTAATCACGAATCCTAGAGATTGGATTGTGAATAATATAGCTAGGGCATATGTAAGGTAATGTTGACAAACAAAGAGCAATTCGAGACAGAGTAATTTTTGAAAGAGTAAATTTATTAAGAATGAAGAATGTTATTTTGAAATTAGAAGAGAGATAAAATTGTGTGCTTATGGAATTAAAATGTTTACAAGAAGTTTAATTTTGAAAGAAAATATTTTCAAGAATGCAATGTTTTTAAAATTTTATATTGTAAAATAAATAATTTTGAGAATTTATAAGACAAGTTCCTAAAAGTTAATTTAAAGTAAGAAATGTTTATTAAAGGACTTTTAAATTAAATTAAATTTATTATAATATATGTATGTCAAAGATAAATGGAAATAATAAGTGAAAGTGTTTTAATGCAATGAAGTAACTAAACAACATTGTGTAAAGGTATAATAGTATGTGTCAATACAAAATATTTTATGAATGTAAAAGAAAAGATGATTATAGATTTGTTTGTTAAAAAGTTTAATTTTTATTTGGAAAGGATAGTAAATCCAAGAAATAATTTTGTTTATATTATGTTAATGTCGTATAAAAAAAAAATTTTTTTTTAGTTAAACAAATTTGTTATAATTATGGAAATGAAAGTAATAATAAAAGGGTTTATGATATGTTTCTTTTAAAGAAGAATAGTTTGGTTGCTAAATTAAAAGTCATTAATAAATTATAAAATTAAATCAAAACATTCAGTAAAAAAAAAGGAAGAAATGACACAATTTTTTTTGCAAGAGGGGGGAAAAATATGTAACACACTTTAGATGATGTTACATATTAAATTGGCAAAGTTCAGAAAACAAACGAGAATGTATTCAAAAATTTGTAATAATGTACAACTGTATAAAAAAAATTGTAATGTATGAGAAATATTTTAATGAGATCTCTGGTTGTTAGTGACATCTAACGGAGAATTTTAAAACGTGTATTAAAATCGGGATGCGCCCCCCGGATGCGCGGTAGGTAGGAAGGTTGCTCGCAAATACAATATAAGGCCTCTTTTAGCCAAGATGTAAAGGGCAACGGAGGTGTCCGAGAGCAGGAAAAATTTTTATTTTGTTTTCGAAGTTTAATTTAAACCTCCTTTTTTAAAATATGTTATAATCGTGAGATAGAAGACAGCGTACGCAACCAAGTACAAGATGGGACGCTGAAGTTACCGATGACATTTCCTGAAACTTTCCACGAGGAGGACGCGAGGTTACCAGATGTGAATGCAGCTAAGTGAACGATTTAAGACTTTAAAGATTTATTTCAAAATTTAAAACGTTATACAGCATAACTCAAACTAAAGAACCTTGAACGTTTCAATTCATTTACATAACAGTAATTTACGCACACTTTGGTGCAATTGTGTTCACCTTGAATTATGAAATTTGATTATAAAAAAAAGGGGAAGTAAACTCGAGTGTAGATTCATTTACAGCCATTGATTGATTAATTGTTTGTTAGAATGTTATCCTTAAAAATTCATAAATTAAATATTAAATGTCCGTAACTGAATGTCAAGAAATTTGTATCATGATTGTAACTTACCTTTTGTTTGCTGAATAAAAAGAGTATAATTTGCTTTAATTGCATTTAATCGAGTAATTATTTAACCAACACACAATTCTTGCATTTCAAGTTAATAAGCCTTAAGATTTAATTTAATGAGACTCTGCTAATTTAAATGATTTAATCTTGTATTTTAAAGTATTACAATGTAACGGAGTTCTACCATCAAAGGCGTTACAGATAGACGGTTATTATTACGCCTAAACTGTAAGCTAGAACTA
The DNA here is from genome assembly GCA_036971475.1 of Prosapia bicincta. Taxonomy (NCBI): domain Eukaryota; kingdom Metazoa; phylum Arthropoda; class Insecta; order Hemiptera; family Cercopidae; genus Prosapia; species Prosapia bicincta. The sequence continues at coordinate 269,302,092 of JBAIZL010000002.1, read as the reverse complement.
AAAATTAAAGCTTAAACTAAAAGAAATTAAATTTAATAATAACGTTACAAAGGCAGTGAAAAAAAAAGATCCCATTATCTATTTCCTGTCTTTAATAAACTCTATTTAGTTAAATCATCGGCCTAAAGAACTAAATAAAGAATAACAATTAAATATTTTGTTAAATTTTAAAAATTGTAAATTAAACCATGGTGAGAAGTGTTGACCAAATTGATGCCTAACCGGAGTCACCTTATACTTTTTAACATTTTTTCAGTCACCAAAATGTTCTTTACAATATCTCTGCTGCAGTAAGTTTTAACCTTTTGTGACTATATTTTTTGTGGAAACAATAGTTTTTATAATTTATACGTTTCCAACATACATTTAACATATGAATATTAAGTTGCACACATCTAAAAAAACATTGTACGCATTACAAACTCTAGAAATATATTTTCGGTCGAAGCACTACCATTTTTACATCTCAATTAGATATCGTTTAAAAATTAGTTCAACAGCATCAAAACTATGTTATTTGTATAGTATGTATCTATGATATATTCTTGGTTTCAAATTTTTTTAAACTGTTTAATCTTGTTAGTTTGAGACAATATTATCATTCTGAAGTATAATTTATTCTTAGTGGTTTTATGTATGATCAAATCTAGTACCTTGAGGGATACAGAGGTAACCACATGGCACCTTGAGCTGGAGCCCGGTAGCCTATTTCTGAATGGAAAACCTTTCCATATTTATTCATTATTTCTCATTCTCATGTTAAAAAAATACATTTAAAATAAATTTTGGCCAACATCAGTCGTCTACTATACAAACCTATGCAAATATCTTGACATTGTATTTTCATTAGATATTTATTAGATTTGTCTATAATTCAAAATAGATTTCCCTAAATTTATACCCCATGCACCCCTGAACCCTAATAAATTCTATGAAATTTTATATGAACACAAAGGTTTTCAAAATGGATCGCCAAAGTAAACCACGTGATCCCTCACTAATTTCCGCGCTCCTGATCCAGTTGTAACAGCAGGAACGTTAAACTGAATGTGCAAGTTATGTATTATACTTTTCTTGTAAGGATTATGTACACGTCCCTTGAAGTTACTGAATGGTACAATCCGGATAGGGAGTTATAACGTACAATGCACTACAACCTTGATTAAAGTGCGCTTGATATGCAGGGAAATTTGTAAAGTCTACTTTCCTCAGTAAAGCCGACTGATTAGGCTGGAGTTACTGAGTGCGAAGCCAGACTGGTTAGCTTTCAAATGACCAAGGTGTCAGCTAACCAAATGTTCTGGACGTCAAATAGACAAGGTTTGCTTCTTTTAAGGGAGTGATTTCCAACGTTCTAGCAGCTGGGTATAAACATTTTGTAGATTTTGGCTTACCAAAAACCAACTGGATTTTAGCAGACTTCAGCTTACCATTCTCTCCAGGGTTATGGGGAGGGGGAGTTAGATGGAATGAAAGTAAACTGATCCCAATTGCTTTTTAGAAACTAGAATGTTAGACGCGAGAGAGAGAAAGAGAAAGAGAGATAGGGAAGTGTAAGGGCAATATCCAAACGATGTTTTCAGAAAAGACAATAGCATGCTCCGAGAAAGAAATAATAACACCGAAGAACTATATAGAACCCGATACATAAACTATATAGTTGTAATAACTAATAGCCTATTTCAAAACCAACCAACCAAGTACTAAGTACCGTTCAGTTAAGGCTTGTTATATACAAATACCTCCTTACGTTGAGCGAAAAGATTTGAAAAATAGAAATTACCAAAGAGTATATCCTAAAGAAAGTTTTATGTTAATCTGAGAACCCCGAGAGTTCGAAACGTCTGAACCCAACACTGTGCTAATACACACGAAAATTTACAAGGCTCTATGACCACGGGCTAAGAAGGCTTGGCAGCCAGATCTTCACTCCATGAACAAAACCAGGAAAGGAATAACAAGGTTGGTTAAATATCTTCAAGGTTCGGTGTCCTGGAAGACACGATAGAAAGAGTGAAGCTTAGAGCAGAGGTGTTAGCGTGTATAAAGGGTTTTAAATAAATTACATGATTACAAAGTTTTAAAATATTAAAACAATGAAATCCAAACTATAAACTAAAAATAAATTAGTTTTCAGTAAATTAGTATCGATAATGATTTTAGAAAGTACTTAGTGGTCCGTCAGTATAGAGCTTTACAACCAACTGAGGCCTTGAAGAAGATTGTCGTCTGTCGGCGCATGCGCAATAGTGACTTTGTCCAACGCGCCTATTCCTAGCGACCTATCTTATAGTGACTTAACTAAATTTCTCCTGCGAGCAAACATATCTCGACCGTTTTATATAGGAATAGAATTTATGTAATCGTTACGAAGTTGGCATTTTGACAATACTAAAAGTGGTTTTGGACAACGAACCGCGAATAAATCTTGCAATGTAACATAAATCTCTAGCAAAGACCTCCTACAACAGCGGTTTCCAAACCGTGGGGGTCTCCAGGCCATTGACATGGCATCAACATAGAAGCTAAGTATAAACACAGCCCGACGCATTCTACAATTATTATTGTTATCTAATTAATTGGGTAAGACAGAATTACATTATATTTTCATATATATATATTTTAACTTTAATATTCTCTTTTACTCGTAATTTACGTAAAGTCTTTATTATTCATTTGGATGTATTGTAGTTATAAGGGTAAGTATGTTCAATCTTGGTTTCATCAGTTTTCATACTTATAATACAACTACTAGAGACAACTTTATACACAAATGTATCAATTAAGGAGTTACATTATACTCTCTGTTAGGACAATAACCTCACTTCAATATATTTTCCCGCAAATTTCAGTTCCCCAAATAAAGATCTAAAATCTATTTTAAATAAATGTGTCATATTACAAAATAGATTCATTATGTCACTGTCTCCGAGGTCAGGTAGGTACAGCACTAGCATTAGAAAATATTGATTTTGGGTTCGATTTCTAGAAGCACCATCATTTTTTTGCGTTTTAAAAGTGTTTTAGGAATAAGTACCAAGGGCACATCCTAGGGTAATAATGGGCAGATGATACATATTGCTGCACAAACTAATACATTTTTGGCCCAAGTAAAACAGCTCGTTTCACTCAGTTGTACTCCATCTTTCATGGTATAATGAGCAAATATTATACACAGATTATTTTAGTGTTTTTAGTCATGGTCGGAAAATATTAAATTAAGGTTTAGTAAATTTCAACTAGCAGTTACTCCTTAAACTTCAAACCATATTCTGTTTTTGTAGGTTTACAATAATCAAAACTAACCACTACAATGTATAATAGACAAAGCTTGAGCAGCATCTGAGGATTGTTATTAAATGAAGAAGTACTAAGGCTAGAGCTGTCGGTTGCATTTCCTGGAAAAAGGAAACCCTTGTAATAATCCTCGAGGAGCGCTTCATCCCTTAAACCCCTCGTTTAAGTCTTTCTTATTTTATATTCATTCAGAGTTATAATGTAAGTGTATTTTAAAAATTTTACATAAATATCACGAAGTTTTGTTATAATGGAAAATAGCAGACATTGCTACTTGTGACGACCAATTTAGTTACAATTTAGCATCCGAATATTTCCCTCGATTGTTTGTATTTTAGTATAAACGATATTGTATCTACCAGTTTATGGGTTAAGATTCATATTTGTTTTTTTATTACCGTATTTTAGAATTAACGCTCTGGTATCTACCAGTTTATGGGTTGCGATTCATATTTGTTTTTTTATTACCGTATTTTAGAACTAACGCTCTGATTTCTACCAGTTTATGGGTTGCGATTCATATTTGTTTTTTTATTACCGTATTTTAGAAATAAATCTCTGGTATCTAACAGTTTATAGGCTGCGATTCACGCATGTTTTTTACTACCGTATTTTGCAACTAAGGAAAAAAATTCAGTTAACAAGCATTGGCTAAACGGCTACATCACGTTTTATGTGAAACAAGTTTACAAACAATACCAAACAATGTAGTTCGGTAAACAGAACAAATAGCATGATTTGTAACGCCGGAAGTGCTTTAATGTATACCATTCAACAGCTACCAGAACTACCAAAACAGGGGCAGAGAGATCTTACTAAACTGGTATTTGTTTTGGGAAAGGTTTAGATTTGTAAATTCAGTAATAACCCCTTTACCCTAAATAATTTGTCAAAAGCATAAAGAATGTCTCACAATTTCTCAATTTATGTCATCACGGTTTTACCGAATTAATTGAGCATTTGTAAATGTGAACACAACGTTCGATGATCCTCAACCTTTCTGACATTTACTTTAACTTTTATATAAAAGTAGTGGGACCCGTAACCTAGGACGATATACTTACAAGTTAGTTGAAAATTGTACTTACTAAGTTTATATAGATGTCAACAAATTTACTATTAAGAAAAAGTTATCAAATTCAATTTAGTACTACTTGGTTTTAACCTACCATATTTGTCTAAATAAATGGAGTTTTAACATAAAAATATATTATCATTACACGCTAATACCCCATTTATAAACCAAGTTATAAGTATACATATACTATTACCAAACTACTGTTTGTAGTTATTATTAGATCCAATGAAAACAGAGCTTAGAACCTTTTACACATGTTAAGTTTAATATTATCAGTAGCCATAAAAGTTTGTAATTTAATAAATGCTTAGTCTAAAATTGATTAAGAGTTTATGAAACCGCCGTAATAGCATAACAATAAGAATAATAAACAGAATTTTTTTTTATAAGAGACAGTAACTTGAAGTGTAGAAAATGTTGAATATCATAGATTATGGAAAACGATTAGCCAGTCTGCAGGCCATCTTATTGCCGTGTACTACAATGAGTCGACAAAAGTAGTAGGTGACCTTAAAAGCAAAGGATGGAAGCGGTACAACGAATCTGGGCTTACGATGTATTAAGCGTTAAGCGAGTCATTATTGCAATGAATTCATTATAGCAAGATATATGATTACCTAAATTCAGATTTAATGTTGATATACATCATTTAAACACTATAATTTACAATACATAAAGTAGCATACCCTAAGAGAAACTAGAACCGTTGTTGTTTGAGATCATGCGTTATGTTTTATAGTAGTTTAGTCATATATAGATATATATTGCCCACAATATTATTGTTTTATCTTTTGTTAATAGATTCAAACATATCCTCCATATAACCCCTGAGTAATGCCGAATACAGATGTGGTAAGAGATCATACATTATGTGTGAGACTGGTTTAATCATATATAGCCTACAATGTTTTTGTCCTATCATTTGATAGTATATTTAAATATATCCTCCGTATAACCTGTAAGTAATGCCAAAAAAAGCTGTAGTAAGAGATCATACATTATGAGTAAGACGAGTTTAATCATATATAGCCTACGCTGTTTTTGTCTTATCCTTTGATAATATATTTAAATATATCCTCCGTACAACCTGTAAGTAATGCCAAAAACAGCTGTAGCAGAGATCATACATTATGAGTGAGACGGGTTTAAACATATCTAGCACACGATGTTTTTGTCTTATCCTTTGATAATATATTTAGATATATACTCCGTACAACCTGTAAGTAATGCCAAAAACAGCTGTAGCAGCGATCATACATTATGAGTGAGACTGGTTTAATCATATATAGCATACGATGTTTTTGTCTTATCATTTGATAATATATTTAAATATATCCTCCATACAACCTGTAAGTAATGCCAAAAACAGCTGTAGCAGAGATCATACATTATGAGTGAGACGGGTTTAAACATATCTAGCACACGATGTTTTTGTCTTATCCTTTGATAATATATTTAGATATATACTCCGTACAACCTGTAAGTAATGCCAAAAACAGCTGTAGTAAGAGATCATACATTATGAGTGAGACGGGTTTAATCATATATAGCACACGATGTTTGTGTCTTATCCTTTGATAATATATTTAGATATATACTCCGTACAACCTTGAAGTAATGCCAAAAACAGCTGTAGTAAGAGATCATACATTATGAGTGAGACGGGTTTAATCATATATAGCACACGATGTTTTTGTGTTAGCCTTTGATAATATATTTAAATATATCCTCCGTACAACCTGTAAGTAATGCCAAAAACAGCTGTAGTAAGAGATCATACATTATGAGTGATACGGGTTTAATCATATATAACCTACAAAGTTTTTGTCTTATTCTTTGTAATATATTTAACTATATCCTCCGTATAACCTCTAAGTAATGACGAACACAGTTGTGGTAAGAGATCATACATTATGAGTGAGACGGGTTTAATCATATCTGGCCTACAAAGTTTTTTGTCTTATTCTTTGTAATATATTTAATTATATCCTCCGTATAACTTCTAAGTAATGACGAACACAGCTGTGGTAAGAGATCATACATTATGAGTGAGAAGGGTTTACTCATATATAGCATACGATGTTTTTGTCTTATCCTTTGATAATATATTTAAATATATCCTCCGTATAACCTGTAAGTAATGCCAAAAAAAGCTGTAGTAAGAGATCATACATTATGAGTAAGACGAGTTTAATCATATATAGCCTACGCTGTTTTTGTCTTATCCTTTGATAATATATTTAAATATATCCTCCGTACAACCTGTATGTAATGCCAAAAACAGCTGTAGTAAGAGATCATACATTATGAGTGAGACGGGTTTAATCATTATAGCATACGATGGTTTTGTCTTATCCATTGATAATATAATCAAATATATCCTCCGTACAACCTACTAATGCCGAAAACCACTGTTGTATGAGATTATACGTTGCAACTGAGACTGGTTTAATCATACAACCAAGCCCCAAAAACGTTTTCAATTCCCAAAATATTATTCCCCGTATTTACTTAACTTCAAATAACTGAAGAAAAAAACTGACGTCTTAAACATTTTCAGAAATAACATTTCTCAACGCCTCCTACATGCAATTCTAGAGCAATTAACATGTAAATACCCATTTAGCGGCTTCCTGTCCTGGAAGCATGCCAATTGCTACTTCATTTATTTAAATTTACCGCTTCTAAGAGCACAGTTCTCCGATTAGGTGCGCTATACGTTAACATAATAGCAATAACAGAATCTACGGTACCATTATAAATAGTCTACGTCTGATTGCAACGACTAAAAATGTTAATGAAATTTGAGAAGATAGCATCGTTCTTCCTTATTAGCTACTAAAGGAAGGCAGTGAAAAAAATATCCCATTATCTATTTCCTGTCGTTAATAAACTCTAATTAGTTAAATCATTGGCCTAAAGACCTAAATAAAGAATAACAATTAAATAATTTGTTAAATTTTAAAAATTGTAACATAAACCATGGTGAGAATTGTTGACCAAACTGATCCCTGACCGAAGTAAACTTATACTTTTTAACATTTTTTCAGTCTCCTAAATGTTCTTTACAATATCTCGGTTGAAGTAAGTTTTAACCTTTTGTGACTATATGTTTTGTGGAAACAATAGTTTTTCTAATTTATACTTTTCCAACATACATTTACGAGATGAATATTAAGTTGCACACATCTAAAAAAACATTGTACGCATTACAAACTCTAGAAATATATTTTCGGTCGAAGCACTACCATTTTTACATCTCAATTAGAAATCGTTAAAAAAATAGTTCAACAGCATCAAAACAATACGCTATTTGTAAAGTCTGTATCTATCAAATATTCTTTGTTTCAAATGTTTTTAAACTGTTTAATCTTGTTAGTTTAAGACAATATTATTATTCTGAAATATAATTTATTCTTAGTAGTTTTATGTATGATCAAATTTAGTACCTTGAGGGATACAGAGTTAACCAGATGGCACCTTGAGCTGGAGAACAGTAGCCTATTTCCGAAAGGAAAACCTTTCCATATTTATTCGTTATTTCTCATTCTTATGTTGAACAAATACATTTAAAATAAATTTTGGCCAACATCTGTTGTAATTTTCAATTGTTTTCAGTCGTCTACTATACAAACCTATGCAAAAATCTTGACATTGAATTTTCATTAGATATTTATTAGATTTGTTTATAATTCAAAATAGATTTCCCTAAATTTATACCCCATGTACCCATGAACCCTAATAAATTCTAAGCACTTTTATATGAACACAAAGGTTATCAAAATGGATCGCCAAAGTAAACCACGTGATCCCTCACTACTTTTCGCGCTCCTGATCCAGTTGTAACAGCAGGAAAGTTAAACTGAATGTACAAGGTTCGTATTATACTTTTCTTCTAAGGGTTATTTACACGTCCCTTGAAGTTACTGAATGGTACAATCCGGATGGGGCGTTACAACGTAGTTACAACCTTGGTTAAAGTGCGCTTGAGATGCAGGGAAACTTGTAAAGTCTACTTTGCACAAAGTTTCCTAGTAAAGCCGACTGATTAGGCTGGAGTTATTGAGTGTGAACCCAGACTGAGTAGCTTCCCAATGACCAAGGTGTCAGCTAACCAAATTTTCTAGACGTCAAATAGACAAGGTTTGCTTCTTTTAAGGGAGTAATTTCCAACGTTCTAGCAGCTGGGTATAAACATTTTGTAGATTTTAGCTTACCAAAAACCAACTGAGTTTTTGCAGATTTCAGCCTACCACCCTTCCCAGGGTTATGAGGAGGGGGAGTTAGATGGAATGAAAGTAAACTGATCCCAATTGCTTTTTAGAAACAATGTTTTTGTCAGAAACACGTTTGAGTAACGATAAGAAAATAAAAGAAAATTTAAACAGTTATGTTCGTTACAGTTTTATTTATTACTCATATCTATTAAAAACATATTACACTTTTGCTATTACTTGCAACCAGACTTTTTGTGAACTAAAAGTTGTTAAATTGTAACTTACACTTGGCGGAAACGTTTTCGTCTTACAACTTCTTCAGCCTCGTAAGAATTTAACAACTTTTAGTTAACAAAAAGTCTGGTCGCAAGTAATAGCAAAAGTGTATAAGAAATAACAACCAGCTCGTATGAACAGCAACAAGATTTCGATATTAAATAAATGTTATATGTTTTTTTTTTCTTAACAGCTGAAACAACGAAGGAATCAAGAATGATCAACGAAAGTCAAAGTATAGTTTGATTTTTGCGATCAAAGTTGCTGCCATTAGGGAGTCATTTGCAGGAGTAATTTAACCTAATGTTATCCTTTACAATTCCTCTCAAACACTTGATAGTTTGTTCTATATTTATTTTTTATATATAGCACTTCTGAAAACCACTCTCACACAAGTAAGTAGTGAAAAATGGGATAAAAACAGCCTAGCTTTCTCGAAAAGCATTGGATACTAGGATTGACACATGATTCAGAAGTCTACTAATGATTTCACTTTAAAAACATCTATCATGGAACTGTCTTCTAATTAATCAATAATGTTTCCTGCAGCTTTAATAATTCATCTCGAAGAAACCCTTCCGACAGCTAAGAATTGTTCTGTAACGTATATTTTGTATTAAGAGCTTTTAGTAAGAATTTCATCCCATTAATATCAAATAATTATCCTTTACAAAGAGCTTTGTAATTAACAGATAACAAATGTTGAATTTGAGTAAATTTTTCAAATTTTTAAATGACTAGAATTATATTATATAATTACAAAAATATACCTTCCTAAGAGAACTAACCAACAATGTATATTATATATTTGGAAGTAAATGCGATTGCATTAGTTTAAAAATATTTTAAATGACTCAGTTACAAGAAGAAAATGGATTTAACCTTTCATCCTGATTTACAACTACAGTGAAAACCTGAAAACCTGACTTGGTCACTTTACATACACACCTCTCTAGGCCATATATATATATATATATATATATATATATATATATATTTATATATATATATATATATATATATATATATATATATATATATATATATATATATATATATATATATATATATATATGGGAGTTTAAAGGGTACACGGGTTTGGTGGGTAAAACCTTCATTAGGAAATTTTGAACATTTTTATCCCTAGAAATAATATTAAAAAATATTTTGACACCTAAAATTACACAATTGTTGAGTCATCGGGAAGATATTTTGCTAAAAACCTAAGACTATTTGGGTTGGGGTGGCACGTGTTTTCTGTGGTCCCCTTGGCTACGCAACGTTTATATATATATATATATATATATATATATATATATATATATATATAGTCTATATATATAGAACAAAAAATTATAATTGTTCCATAGATCGAACTATACAAGAATATCGAACCAGCTCCCAAATATTTGAATTTTGAATTTATCTTTATAAAGGATTAAGTTACAATCTTTAAAAGACCTCATTAAAATAACGTCTTCGGGGAACTTATTTCCTCGCATAATTTGATGTTTCGTAATTTATTTTTGCATGTTTACTTATGTAAGTGACATTTCGCTTCATCAAGGGACATCTTGTGACATCCGTAATACCTTCAAGGCTTTTCCTTTCAAAACATTTGCCAACAAGCTCCTAACTAATTTTCTTTTGAAGTTAGCTATTTTTCTTCATTGGTTTTAATCTATGGACTTTTCTGTTATTCTTGGGACGAGACACAAAATTTAATTATTTTATTTAAAATAATTCTTTTAAGAATTACTAATCGGTATTTTTATTTATATTGTTAACCGATTTTCGTTTAATAATGCAATATTGTTTCTTTATGTTTTAATTGCAAAGGTCTAAAAATGTATTTAATAAATTGTTTATCTGAAATTTAATTTCTATGTGACGATCGTTCAAATCTCTCAATATTTTTTACGTCAAATAATTTTTTCAAAACAATTTTTTTTTGTTTTCTGATGTTGAAGAAAATTATATTTGGAACTAGGATTTATAAATAGAATACCTACCAAACATAGAGTTTAAAGTATGATGTATCACTTCAATATATCTTTCTTTGGTCTGTTAATTCTTCAGTAATTGAAAATAAATGAAGCTGTCAACAGGTTTATCCTGACGCGCACCCAGTTTATGTATTGGGAGGAGATTCCTCTGAGTTAGTTTCATAATTACGTTCGAACAGTCTGCAACGTAGTAAATACAGCGTACAAAGCTGTGCCGCATTCCCTACCGCGACAGCAGTTCTCTCTCGCTTTTATCCGCCTACTCCGTATTTCACCGGTCAGGCTATACCTGACGACCTGTGACTATTTAGGGGTTTTATTGAGTATAGTTAATTTTTATAGTAGAATTTTTTTGACATCTATGATACGTTGTCCTACCATGTAGCGAGAAAATTAATGCAAAAAAGGTGATAATTTTATAAAATCATTTAGATATAGTTTCAGTATTTATACAATAAAAAGTTGCAAATAGCAATAAATTAAAATAACTTATCTCTTAAAATAGAAATAACAACATTGCGTATCTATAGACGTAAAAGGCATTTTTAAATTGTGGAATCAGGGATTAAAGAACCGAACGAGTGAATAGTAAACCTTACCTTTATCTTCATATATCTTCAGATATATGCCGCGGTTATCTTCATATAAGACGCGACATTCTGCAAAAAGTAGTTTCAGACCTCGAACGCTACCAGAATAAAGAACCAAGGATTCTACAAAACTATTGATAGTGAATGTTGTTTTAATTGCTCGTAAATTATTATATAAAAGCCTAAAACTATTTAGGCCAAGTTAAATTAAATTTCTTGAATCACACCAGAAAAAATAAGGATATGAGCCTTCATTAAAGTAAACCCTTTAATGAGTTATTATATAATGTTTACATATTTATTGTTGTTATTATTAAATATCTTTATTTACGTTTTGTAATTTATTCGGGTATATTTAGTTTGTAAAAGTGACTCCCACGTCACCAACAGACATTGTGACATTAATACCCTTAAAGCAATTTCTTTCGAAAACATGACAAATCCATCGGTAATTTTCTCCTGTTGTTCATTACTTTTTACTGATTTAAATCGTTTGAAATGTTAGCTTGAAATTTCTTTGCTCTTTTATATAATTTTAAATTATTCTTGTACTAAGTCGACGTTATTTTTAAAATAAAATTTCATCCATTTTGCATATTGTTAATGCAGGGGTTGGTATCTCAATATTTTATTTCCTTTTACCTAAATCATTATAAAATCTATTGACACTGTAAAATATTAAACTGCATGACGTTTCGCAGTCATTCAAAAATTTCATAAAGAATAAAACGTAGGCTGTTCAAGGTGTCATGTTTATACATATATATTACTTAATGTTTTTCTACCCTAGTCCCTATGTTTTATAATTTGTAGATAATGATACAAGTTTTCATTATAGTATAATTTTAATCTTTGTAGGTCCCATTCATACTTATTTAAATTTATACACTTGTTTAATTTCTTTATGATCTTTTCGTGCTGTTCTCTTTTACATCAATGCCATTAAAAGATAAGAACAAACAAAAGCTAAAATAGTTGATGCGTCAATATCATTATTTTAACATAGTTTTATCTAGTAATGTGTAACAATGAATAATTCCCATGTATTGAAATGTCTTTTCTTCTTTAACAATAAACTAATGTAAACGTAAGAGGCAATTTTCGTCTATAAAATACGTTATTCAATCTACAATCTAAATGTACAAATATATATACACCAGCTGACGCATTGACATGAATAAATGTATCCACACAAACAGTGGATATATTCAGAGATGGTATATGCGTTGAGGGATTGACAGATTTCGTGGTTGGAAACCTAGAAAAATAGGAAAACATTTGTTTCTTGAGATTGAAACCTTTGCTTCTAGTTTAGTTAAAGACTGTGGAAGCCTGTGCGGGAAGACAGTCGCGTGAATAGAATCTCCCCAAGCTAGTACCTACACTACCGCCATGGGATTAGCCGGTCGTCCATTAGGATTAAGATATTGCAATTCGTGGCTAGCATCTCCCAAATCGTGAATCTCCCATAGAGTATATCGGAAGTTACTTTTCTATCTGAAAACTATCCTCTGGGGAGATAAAGGGAGTCATGTTTCGGATAGACGTCACTTATTGTTTTATGTAATGGTCTAACTTCGATACTACTTGGGCAAAACTGGATTTGTTATCCAATAATTATTACAAATAGAGGTACAAACTAAATAATAAAATGTGTAAGCTGTTTATATTTTGTACATGATTGTAAAAACCCCTTGAAAGTGTTGTCTTGTTTAACGAAACTTTTTAGGTGGAGGCTATACATATATATATATATATATATATATATATATATATATATATATATATATATATATATATATATATATATATTTATATATATATATATATATATATATATATATATATATATATGTATGTATATATAATTGAATATAATCGTTTTATTTCTAAACCAGGAATTAGTACTAAATATGGGTTACACCATATGCAATACAAATACAACCACCAGCATACAAATATGTTGCTAGGTTTCTTCTTGGTACCACAGAGAGTTGATCAACGAGAATATTTTGCTCTCTCCTAATGCAAAAACAGCTTTTTTGCTTGATTATACAAAAATACCTAATCATTTTCTTTCAATTAACCTTACTACAAAAGTAGAAGATTTCTATCAGGGTAGATATCATTGTTAGACCATTCATATTCTTGCAAAGGTTAAACCTAAGTGGAAATATCTTATGCAAATAATATTTAAACTTCTATTGGACAACAAAAATAATAATTGTTGTATAAAATATAAAACGTAAAACAACAGAATATATATTTATTATTATATATATATTTACCTCCTCGTTAAAAAATAAATGTTGATTCTATTATGTTTGAATTAGGCTATAAGTACTTTTTATCATGTAAACATTTGTTTAATACATTGTAATATATTACATAATTACCAAATTGGCAAGCGAAGTCATAATATGTAAACATATGCAACCACAAACGCGTATTAATTAACTAATTTACATTTAATTTGAATAGTAATTAATTCCACAGATACAAGAGAAATTAAAAGTAATTGAAATTAAAATAAAAAAACAATTATTTATTGTTATACATTAGGAATTCAAATTTACCGTAATTATTTCATAATTTTTCGTTACGCATCCTCTATTTTCTTGTGTTTTTACTTACCTAATTTATTTACCCAGACTTTAAATAAAATGGATATTTACTCGTTCAGAAACCATCTCTATTGAAACACGTTGACATATTGCCGCGTAAATCATGTAACAACAGGTGATTACATCTAGCAACAAACGCTTCTGCGCTACTGATACATACCCAGAATTCTACGTTACACATATTTATACCCTTAGAACTGTGAGCAGCGCCGCTACGTTGAATATGTAGCATTATTTATCGCGCAATCAGTCACACTTTGTCTTTCCTCGGGGAAATAAATCATGCGTGCGATGAAAAGGCAGCGATAAATTGTAGCTAAAATATAATTTGGGAGCCTTCTCTGGTTTATTGCGACATAAAGTGCAATAATAACATAGATAACGTGGGGTGTAGCGGCTCTATGAGTTGAGCACAAAGCCTAGGACTTGAAACAATGTACAATAGAAGTTTGAATAGATTGGACGCCAATTACTATATAGGATCAGTGTCGATAACAAACTGATTAGAAATAAAATGTCTTCGTAGGAAATATGAAATAATAGTCTGAAAGAAAAATATAGCCTGCATAAATCCAATCTAGTATTGTAGTACTGTGGCTAAATTCAAGTAGGATATTATCTTACCCATTAATATACTGTATTCACAAACCTGGTAAATAACTACTAACAGGTAAATATATATTTTGTTATTAAAATTTGTTTAAATATCCCTAATGTATTGCAGATATATTAATTAAATCTGAATTGTTCCTTCTTATATTTTTTCAAGGTCATATTATACGGCGTGGAGGGTTATTTTAAAATAGAAAACAACATATTAATTGGAACTTTTGAGATGACGTGTGATGGGGTAATATGGAGTGCATCATAGGCAGAATGAGTAACAAATAAAGCGGTATTGGTAAATATGAAAATTAGAGCGAGGAGTAATAACTACTACAAAGGAGGGAAAATTTGAATACGTTGGCCAGATAATGAGGGAAGCAAAATACTATGTGACCCATAGTCCAAGGGCAAAACCAGGGAACGAAAAGTAATGGAGAAGAATTCCATAATTTCGAAGATTTAGATAGAAGTAAAGGTGTAGTTCTGTAGAAGTCTTTAAGGCCGCAGTTAATTATAGTATAAATACTTATGAGGATTCCCAACAAGGATAGGAGATGGAACCAGAAAATAACGTTATTTTAGGCCTTGCTGTATGGTTGTGTAGAGTTACAAATAATAATATGGGACTCGAGAGAATAAACACATAGTCCAAGGGCAAAACCAGGGAACGAAAAGTAATGGAGAAGAATTCCCTAATTTCGAAGATTTAGATAGAAGTAAAGGTGTAGTTCTGTAGAAGTCTTTAAGGCCGCAGTTAATTATAGTATAAATACTTATGAGGATTCCCAACAAGGATAGGAGATGGAACCAGAAAATAACGTTATTTTAGGCCTTGCTGTATGTTGTGTAGAGTTACAAATAATAATATGGGACTCGAGAGAATAAACAAAAACTAAATGGTGTGATGTAATTCATTGCTCGTGTGATCAAGGCCGCTTTCTTCAGGTATACACCAAGATATTGGATTATAGAGACATTTCTACATTCTATCGACCTTATTTATGTCCTAACAACACGTTTCTTCGGATCCTAAGACTTTTATTTTATAAGTAAAGTTAATAAGATAACATTAAAGCGGGAAAAATATGATATGTTTCACTTCTGCAATGAGGGGTGATTTTCTATATACAAAACAAATCATTTTAAGGAAGAAATTAACTGAGCCATAAGGCTGCCACCTGCATCAGGAGAGATTTATATCCTTACCACGTCAGTTATGTGGTGATGGTTGCATAAACTGTTAGCTTTAAAACACAAAACTAACAGAAATTTTAGGAGAAATTTAAGTCACGAAGAGTCTAGGTTGAAGTCATTGTAAATCTCATAGCAAGCGAATTAGGTTGAAATATACAAATATTTAAAATAAAAGCAATATACTGATACGTTTAAAGTATTTTAATTTTCAAATCCTAAACCCAACTACGCCACACGTACAAATCTCTAAGATTAATTTAAATATTCTCCACATACATAAACATACTAAAACACTAACCACTATAGAAAGTGTTGAAATACACAAACATCACCCAACATAACTTACACACACTTCTAACCTTTCAATTACATACTTTGAGCGATCAACGCCAGTAGCAGATCAATGAACCAACTTTTTTCATACGTTTGACTCAGCAAGTAAGTTAAAAGGTCTCAGTACGCTCTTCAAATAATTATTTATGAAATCTGTAAGTTTAAACAGGAATCAGTTATTAAACAAAGGCTAATAAACACTTTTATTCCTAAAGTTGTTAATTAATTTAATCAAAAGCGTCTCGTGCTGTATTACAGGTTTTTAAAGTACTTGGGTAACTTTTAATGATGATAAATACGCACTGGAAAAAACGCAATGCTGACAAACTGTTTTGTGTTCGGTTAAACGGGAGATTAACTATCGATTAAGGAGTTTAAGTGTTAAACTAAGTGTACCAAGTTATTGTCGAATATTTAAAGAGTAATTGCTGTAGAATATTTTATATCCCGTACCAAATACGAGTAAGCAATGACAACCCAATCTGTCTATAAGCATAACTGTCTAATTGTCACAATATTTGAAAAAAAAAACATTTCATGGATTTTCTCACTATTTGTATGTGCCAACTACTGTCAGCTGTAAAATTCAGTTATTTATATTTGGTATTTCGTTTTCACATCTCATGAAAGTAGTAAAATTATTCAAAACTAATATTTTACGTAATTTACAAATTATTTAGATTTGGTGGCCTTCTGAGCAAGAAGAAATATTTAATAGCTTCTCGAATTTTCGAATTTCATAAAAATCCTGTTGCTAAAATATGCGGGATCAAATCAGTCCATTGTCCATCAGTCTTTATTTTGATTAAGTTAAACGGAACAATTACAAATATATAAAATATAGCTAAAGCTAAACTTGTTCAGGGTGATTGTGTTATTGCAGGCTGTGTACAGATGTAGAACGCTAACATAACATACATCTGAGCATAAAACAACAAATATTTAAATCTATCTTAAAACGTATTTCCAATCTATGTAACTTCCGTATTACTAATTACGTGAATATTTCAACATAAGAATGTAAACGCAACCTTCAAAAAATGATCACTGAACATATTATATATCAGAACTGAAAACACTGAATGCCCTAATTGGACGCAAAATTACAGAGTGAAGTCATTACAAATAAATTTCCATAATATTGCCGAGTACCATCCCCTCCCGTATATCGCATTCAGATTACTAAGAATTAGTTAAATAATAATTTAAAGCTTCAGTGCGCATGCACAGGTTCAAATAATTTTTACAAAATTTAATTACAATATACAGTAGGCCCCCTACACAATACATATTTTCTCTTTGAATTATTTCACGGAGTATTTTCTATACTAACTTCCTAATCCAACATAGGCCGAGAGTGAAGGTCGCCTTGGCCAACAGAGTTTCCTTATTGTGTTTCCTGTTGATTGTGGTATTTGTTTAGTAACAAATTTAATATTGTTTTGAATTTACGATTGTATATGGTTTAAGATATTGTTGGTTGCATAACCCCTCATTTTATTACAGGTAATAAGTTAAAACTAGTTCTATTATTTCGTTTGCCATATTTGGATATTTATAAAGCAAAATAATGTTAGTCGTTACACAGCTTTGTGACATAAAACTACTATTATTTACCCATGGAGCTACATACACCTTACTATGGACTTCGGAAATGAATGTAAAAATTGTTTTTTTACCTTTTTTGTTAGACTTTTATTTATGTAAAAAGTTTAGATAACGACCTGATGCACAACATTATTATCGTATAGTGCACTAAACATTCTTATTATATTATGCACTAAACGTTCTTATTATCTGATGCACTAAACATTCTTATTATATGATGCACTAAACGTTCTTATTATCTGATGCACTAAACATTCTTATAAAAGAAGTATTTGGTGTTATTTTTTTCAATTTTGAGGGTAGTTATGTAATACTAATTGAAGATAAAAGTTTGTCTATTTGTAATTATTGGAATAATAATATGTAGAATTATAAGTCTATCAGTAAAAAAATTATTCAATGTTAAGCTACTTGTTTTTGTAGATATTAATATATTATTAATTATAGATAAACGATATTAAATAGACAATAGTTTTTTTTAAAAAAGCCATAAAGTTGAATTGATTATAATGTACAGTATAGTACTCAGTGCTCTGTGATTGTAAGTATGGGAAAAAATACATGAAGTAATATTTTACTTTTCCAAAGTTTGGCAGGACTGTGAGTTTTTCAAATTGCTTTGCGTCAAAATATCTATAATTTCTATGCCACCATTAGAACGACACTTGTGTAAATGTTCAATGGAATATTTTCTCTTTTGCGAGTGGAATAGTGTTTGTATTTGTTTCACTCTTGTGAGTAATTTTTGCCTTACTATAGTAAAAAAAATAAATATGTGTGAGTTTAACCATTTTGTAAGGTAGGCCTATGTGGTACCTAATAGAGCTTTGTTGACGTTGATCTTTTTTCTATTTTAAGTTTGTAATTTTTTGGAAGTTAACAGCAAATTTAGGCATTTTGCGAGTTACTACTTCAAAAAAATTAAGCCAAAACGTTGTTCATAACCAAATAAATCTACACTTGTAAGGTGAGAATAGAGATCACGTGGCGTCACGTAAGTAGTTCCCTAAAGTAACTAATTACCGTTATTATTTTTATTATAGCACAGTCAAAAATAAATTTCATGCAAGCAACACTTGAAAAAGTAATTTGCAACTTTTCTTAAGCGACTTTTCTATAATATGGGTCAAGTTTATAGCAATACTACACCTGTGGTTTCGTAAACTTAATGCGTAATATTTAAAATAGAAAAATTAAAAAGTCACTAAATACTAATAAACTAAAAAATACTTCACAACTATTACAACCTACAAGGTACATGAATAGGGCATGTATGACTGTGCACACCAACCACCTCACGGTGTCTGTTCATAGTCTTGGATAGAATTTTGTCAGCTATATGAATCCTACCATTCCCAAATGCAATTTACACAAGTCACATATCTATGTGTGGGTGTAACAAAATTCACGTAAGAATATATGTGATACACATCAAAATATTATTCAGTGCCGACGTTGCTCTAGACATGCGTGTGTGTAGTTGTTCAGGAACAACCATGACATTTGTTGTAATATCAATATACAGTATTTACCACATGACTTTGGCGATTTGGGTTGAGGGTATGTTTATTCGTTTGGTCAGTCTGTAGAGTGATTTATTGCGGTATAGTTGAAAGATAGCAGTGTTCTTAGTTATTTTGTGGTGTGATAAAGTGTGTGATAGCGTATTTTGTGCAGCGTCTGATTAGTGACTTGTACTTTATGATGAATATGGAATAAGGACCTAGTAATGTTACAAAAGACAGTGATAGTCTTGTACGTTTTGTTGATAACTGCCCTGCACATCTGCACAACGTTAATTCTAAACTAAAGAATGTGAAAGTGGTTTTCTTTCCACTCAATGTAACTTCAACACTGTTACCTCCCAGTCAGGAAGTAATAAGAATTTTGAAGTTACGCTATAGAAAGAGACTTTTAAAAAAGATTGTGACTGAAGTAAAGAATAATGAAGCTGTAACCAAAGACTTTGTGAATCTTGAATTTGTGTTTCATTTAATGTTTTTGCTCAGATTACAACTTGTGTAGTGAATGATTCTGGTTTGAATGATTTCCAACTAATATTAAAAGGCATGCTAAAAATTTCCATATTCTTTACGATGACTTTAAAGTCTTGGAATGTCCGTGGAAATGTTTCATGAAGAAATTTCACCCTTTTCTCATAACTCTTGAGTTTGTCTTCCCTAACTGCAATAATTATTATCTTGGAAAATGAATAGTTATTCTTTTCTTGACTAGTTATTTGGAAAATAGATTCAATTGAGTTTTGAAACCCCTGAAATATCAGGATTAATTTGTTTCTTCTCTGGAGTTTAGGGTTCAATTTACTAACATGACTGAGAAGATGTGTAATAAATACAAAGTGGGTAAGCCATACAATACCTTTACAATGTCCACACTAGTTTATTCTCAAATTGTTCCAAAACCAGTTCTTCACTGACCTATATTACTTTAGTGTAGTTACGTACATCAGAATATTCAAACTACAGTGATTCAAGACATTTTCTAAATTGTCTATGATTAAAACCTCGTGAACGAATGCTATTAAAGGGGACTTTTGTAGGGACTAAAATGAACTTAATGTCTCTGTAACTAGAGACTTTATTATGTGCGCGTAGTCTAATCAGGGCTCGCATGGACAGGGTAGCTTCTCTGCAGAAGTAAAGTAGTTGCTTTCTACGAGCACCATACGAGCTCACACGTAGCTAACATAGATAGTAACTAGCTAATTCGAGGCTAATGATGGGATAGTGTTCAAAGGATCAAGGAAACACTAGGATAGAAGAGATAAGGATAGTTTTCCAATACAGATCCTCCTGTTTACTTAGTCTCCAGCTCAGGACCTAACAGGACTACAAAGGATAACAACGCCTGTATGAAGTAGGCCTCATTGCTGGTAAAGGTTACATAAAAACCCGGGTATACTATTCTGCCTAAAAACGATTAAATGGTTATAATAATACTAACACTTGATATATTTGTTTGTAAAGCAATTATTATTTCATATAACTTTTTATTAGGAAAGGAATTATGTGATGCTTCTTTGAGAAATCTCACAACTCAGGCTGGCAACTGCTTTGAAATAATTTTAATTTTGTAAATTTTAAAATTGAACTTGCAGTGATAAAACAAAAGAACGTAGAGAAGATGGATAACCAACTAAAGCTGATGCAGAGCGAAAGCCCCCGGTGGAATCAACATTGGAGACCAGAAAAAACGAAGGCCCAACCCTTCTAGCAACTTAACCAACAACGCAGGTCGATGCCAACAGCGCGAGAAAAACATATAAAGGTTACAGCTGTCTTACTTTTTCAAATAAGTAAATAATAAATAAAAAATGTTTCGCTTAAATTGTAATATTAATATTTTTTTTAACACACATCTTCATTAAATGTAATGGGTTTAAATATAGTGGTTTTGTCTCAATTAAAGAAAGATAGAATACTGATAATTGTGACGCCATGTTGAATTACGTCATTGAACTAAAATGACGAACATAAAATAGTTAGATGTAATTAACCCCCAAAAAGAAATCCAAATTGTGATTAAGTAAGTTAAGCTTGAATAAAAAATAATTTTAAAGGAGTACCAAAATTTATATTTGGTTGTAATAATTGTTTGAATAAAAGAATAACATTCTTTGCATGAAGTAAACACTTATTAAACACTGTTCTTAATTAATAAAGATTTATAAAAATAAAATTATTTTTAAAAATCTTTTGAGCTTAGTGAAACACTTGACTTGAGGTAGGACCCCTCAAGGAAATTAGTGAATATACGTCCGTCGGTTTCAACCAACGGATATTATCAATTACTCAAAAATAATTACCTTTTAAAGTTTAAGGTAATGTATGCTTATGAGCCAAATTTTATAACATTGAAAGGCTCATGGTTTGTCATCGCAATATAATTTTAACAACTAGCTCGAAAGGAAAGGTTTCTCTTGAAAGTAACTAAGAAATTCACAAAGTTACTGCATTATGACCGTACGAACAAACTTTCTGAATATTACATCAAAACTTTAAAACTTGTTGGTTGCATACAAGTCTTTTTTGCCGTTTGTATGCAGATGTGTATAAAATAGCTTTTTCATCTTTACAAAAAAGGAGTAAAACTGCAGACGACATTTACTTATTCGCAAAGTACCAATTCTTTCATCGGAGTATTTAGTTGTATGGATTTATTTAGGATATAGCTTATCCGACTAAAAGGGAGCACAACATTTCACTAGTGGAAGTTTCGAAACAATGACTAATGTAGAGTGTGTTGCAAAATATATTTTGCATAAATATGCTATTCTTTATTTAAACGTGCATTTATATTTAAATAGGTAGGCCTTTGCTAAGAGTAAATGTTGCCTGAGTCTTATCGTCAAATTATTGCAATACTAGGCTACGTATATGAAGACACTCCCCGTTGTCATCCCTGAGTGTCCCGTTAAACTGAATGTTTGCTTCCAAGTCACTGGAAACTCTGTGCGGCTCCTTATTGATAATTTATATTTCGACATTTACTATTTTTTGAAGTAATGTAAACTCAAAAGACTTATTTTTTTCTACTTATTTTGACTTTACCTCCTTACAATTACCATACCATTGCTTCCTTACCAAATGCCATATCGCACATGTCCAATATATTAGCTTCAGCGATAGGCTCTAACTGTAGTTTGTAACGATATTTGTAGCCTACTATTCAGTAAAATTAGTTTGTGTTGCAGAAAATCTCTTTTATTAGAAAGTAAATTAATTATATTCGCCTGGTCAAGCTGGCGTTTCAACATAGTTTCTTCATAGTCAAATGTCGATGATACTACTAAGGTAAAAATTACATGTGGTTTTTAGTTTTATTTTAGAAGAGACATTATTCATGGTGTAAATATCAAATAATTACACAAAGAAGGATGAGAAAATAATACACATTACACATTATAACACAAACATTACACACACACAGTGCTCACTATAATAATAAAATGGTCTAATATTAATTGTGGAGAAAATTTTAAATCCCAATTTAATAAAAGATTTTTTTAGTTAATTTTATATAAAATTGTTGTTTACTTTTTTTGCATATTTGGGAAGCATAATTTACCATGGAGGGAAAAATAGATAGAGAATGTTTTATCAAAAAACAAATCATCAGACTTTTAATTGATTTAAAAGTATTAGAAATATCAACAATGGTGTTTAAAAAACAAACTTTTACTAAAAATTAAAAGAAGCTTGTAAGGAACTTTTTTCTTTGTTTAGTCTAAGTTTAGACCTTGACGCGTTTATAAACGTTTGACACTGATGGGATTGAAAGTGTTGTTATTTTTGTAAATTTACCATTAGTTATTTCATTTTTGTTATTATTTTATCTTCAACATCATTTGTATCATAACTATCGTTGTATCTTCAACATTAGTCGCATCGTCAATATTGTTGTGTGTTTAACATTAGTTGTGGTCTCGTCTAGTTATTTGTAGCTAGTTGAGGGATCGTTGCTATTGTTGTGACTTTAACATTATTTATTGTATCGTCTTTTCTACTCTATCTTTACTTCTAGTTGACGTTTAGCATTTGTTTTTTGTAACTTTATCACTATTTGTAATATTACTAGTTCCTGTATCGTTGGTATTGTTGTAACTTTACCATGATTGTTATTTCGTCGTTATTTTAGTAACTGTTACACTAGTTGCATCAATACTAGTTGCCGTATTGTTGTTATAATTGTAACTTTACCATTACTGTTATTTCTTCGTTATTTTAGTAACTGTTAAACTAGTTGCATCAATACTAGTTGCCATATTGTTGTTATAATTGTAACTTTACCATTACTGTTGTTCCGTCGTAATTGTTGTAACTTTAATATTATTGTTGTTTTGTCGTTATTTTTGTAACCTAAGCACTAGTTGCAACAATACTAGTTGCCGTATCTTTGTCATTGTTGTACCGTTAACCTTATTTTTGTAATTTTAACATTATTGTTGTTTCGTCGTTATTTTTGTAACTTAAACACTAGTTGGTGTACCGATCTTATTGTTCTGATTTTAACGTAATTTTGTTGTTGCCACCTTCTTTATATTTGGTTTTTAAGTCAGTTTTGTTTAAAGTCTCTTACATTACTTGTAAAAACAGTGTCAAAAAATCTATATGTTACTATCACAATATATAAATTCCAATGAATATACAACAATGAAAAGTACGACAGAATTAAATATGGCCACTGGCGTTAGATCCCTCCACCCAACACAGAGTCCGCTGACAACATCGGTTGACAAACGACCACAAATGCAACTAATTAACCCTATTCCAGACTTCGTGGTTGGTTGTTTTATTGTTCTATTTGTCAGGTAGATTATTCCTAAAACTTCATTCAATGTCGGCTTGGTGTGCCATAGCTACTTAACATCGAATATTGACAATAAATATTTATTTTCGTAAGGGAAGAGTACATAGTTTAAATTTTGCCTTTAGTATATATGTAAAGGTAATAGTTGTAAGGGATCACGTCCTGTTAGGGTTAACCCAATCATCGAATGAGAAGCAAACACGACTGATTTTAAATTTCATAATTTTCGAACATTGTTACCTTTATCATTTTATCTACAGTTAAAGATGTATTTTTATTTTAAATTAAATAGCCAATTATAAAACTGAAATTTGAACAGCGGAAAGCTCGCAAAAGCTATCTAGTTAAATTTATACAACTAGGGTTCATAGTTTAACTTTATGCCGTATAGATTAGTTTTTTCCTCTCTTTCTCTTTTTATTATCCTACACTCTTCCATTAGTAAAATAAATATAATAAAATAAATTGAATCACCATAAAATGTGACATGAAATAAAATACTTTCACCACAAAAGATAAAAATATATGCAATTATTCACTTTTCACGGTGTCTGTAATTTATTCCAAGATTAAAATGAAATACACAAACTAATGAATCAAAGGTATTTACAAAAATGACATAAACCCTGCTCTACAATATTGAGTCAAGACACATCTATTTTGACATTTCAACGGCAAGATTATCGGTATTGCCAAATTTTATTTGATTACATTTGACTATCAGCTGAAGTTACCTATTGAGCAGCAACATCATCTGGCCAATGAATGCAGGTTCCTACATCACATGTCTCAACTAGTGTAGACGGCATGACGTCACTATCGAAATGCTCGTTACATATGTTACATCTTCCTCTGTAAAAGTCGTAATCTAAAATATACAGCGTCTCTCCCTCGAAACACGTACATAATTGTAATAAAAGTATCGTTAAAATAGAATAGTGTTGGTCAAATAAATGTATAGAGTTATTTACATTTGTTGATAGCTTCATAAAACTGGTTTAATTGTTGATTAAAAATTTGAAACTAGGGGCTTATGGAGTTTTAACGAGGTTACAAAAACTTTCTCTATTGAAATTTTTATTAATTGTTTTACATTTCATAAACCCGTAGAAAATATAATTGTCATCATCTACATTTTTCGTGCATAAGTTTTACCCTTCACAATTCATAAAAATAGCAATTAGGTTTAAACTACTGTGCTTTTAGGGGCGTCACTTTTTGTGGAGGGTAATTACAGTGAATGGAAAGAGCTTTACAATTTCAGATGAGCCTATATAAAAAAAGGACATTTCCGATAATGTAATCGATTCGTTATGTTATTCAGTGGACGTTTCAATGGAAAGCTGGCATCTATCTTTGGTCGTGCCGTTAAATAAATCACTGATTAAAAAAAGGTAATTTTCTAACCCCTGTATTAGGCTGTTATTTGTCAAGTAAATTCTTTCCCCCCCACACAATTTCTTTTGAACCTTTAGATTATATAGGTTTCGTATTTATTAGACTGTTTTCTTGTGATTCACTTTTACACTGACTGTTGCTTGAATTCGTACTTTATGCGGTCATATTGACTTTAAACCCTTACACACTCCTTTAGGGACAGTTGTAGGGAAATGTATAAGTAATATATCTACGATGTATGTCAATCATCTATGCAGAGGGGGATGCCTGACAGGCGTAGGTAAATAATATCGACGTCTCATATGGTTACCTATTTTTCACTCATAGGGTTACCTTTTTTCTAAAAATTGTTGTTTTAGACGGGAAACGTTGGGTGTAGTAACAGCACTGTACAATTCGTATGATCATGTGTCGATCAAGCGGAACGTCAGTCTCCAGGCGGTATGGAGGTTTTACTTGTTCTTGCCGCCGATTGCGAGGTTTGCCGCTGTAGTCGAAGATCTCTGACAGACCATTGTAATCAAACGGCGCTAACACTTGATGAAAGCCTTTCTTAAATACCTCCAAATGTATAAGTAAGCAGTACATGAACCTGACGTAGGTGTATCGAAACTGACAACAGGCATTTCAACGATAACTCGCCGACGCTGGTCGTCTGACTCTAGACATGTTCCAAGAGTTTCAATGAAATGTTTCCAGACTGCTGTTTCACACCCATGACATTGCACAAAGGGGCTTCCAATGGTTTTCCTTTCTACATTCACTATAGTTATTGTATTTCTTTGCACGAATAAAACCAACAATATTGAAACCTATTTAATTCTACACTATTTCTTTCAAAAGGTTCAATAGAACAAAATAATACACACTCTTCTACATACATTTTATTGTTTGTTGGATTAATACGTTTTTGTAGCAGTTTTTAAGTCCGTTAAGAACTAAACTTCAAACAGGGATAAGTCCTTATATAAAAGGAATAGGTAAATTCAGGAAACACAACATGGATCTATGATACATTCTGCGCGTACTTAAATATGAATTCCATTTTGTGAAGAAATATGCCAATATCCATAAAAGCCAAAGTTCATGCATTTTATAGCACCTTTTTTTGAAACGTATTAAGTTCTACACTATTTCGTTACACACTATTTTATTACTACACTAATCTCTACACTATTTTAGGAGGATAAATGGAACAAAATATTACACAATGAGCAACATACATTTTACGGATTGTGTGATAAAAGCTTTTCTGTAGCAGTTTTGATGTCTGATACAAACAAAGCTTTAAACAGCCATAACACTTTAGGTATAAGGAATAGACAAATTAAGTTAACGCTACATAAATTGATGGTACATTCTGCGTGGTTTAAGCTATATTAAAATATGAATTCCATTTTTTGAACAAATTCGCTAATATCAATTAGTTCGTGTAATTTTTAGTACGATAAAATATAAAAATTTTGAAACGTAGTAAACTCTCAACTATATCATTCAAGATAACAAATTATTACACAGTGAGCTACAGACATTTTACGCCTTGTGTGATATACACTTACGTGTAATAGTTTTGAAGTCCGATACAAACAAAACTTAAAACAGGCAGACTTAGGTACAAAGAACAGATAAATTCAGTACACACAACTTGAATCTATGATACATTCTACGTGGTTTTTTGTATTTAAATATGAATTGAATTTCCATCCTTAGTTAAAACCATAATTGAGTTACTTCTAGATATCAAGTTAATTCAAAATTCCCACTAATAAATTTCCCCCCTCTAACTCTCTGTTGTATGTACCTAAATACTGCTTCGTGTAAATTACTGGTCTCTAGAAATCTATAAACAACAATTAGTCGCCAATGCCTCCCTCTGTGTACGTTACAAAATGCGTTGGTCCCCCTGTTTATGTTTATTATTTAAATGTCTTTCATGAGATGCGGGAGTAAAGATTTTAATGTTGGGCGGCAACATGGCGTCATCCAACTAAATTTTAAGTGTTCTATAATAAATAGTGACTGATAATTACTTGTAGAATAATGAACTGTAATAATCACATAAATTGATTTCCATTAATTTGTTAATAATGGTGTGAATGCCTGCTAAAAGTAAGTTACTGTCTCTTGCCTAAAACAAATATTAAAATGCAAATGGTTTGCATAAAATATATTTTAGGCTTCTTATATATATTATATACATATATATATATATATATATATATATATATATATATATATATATATATATTATAGGCTTCTTTTATTAAAGTTAAACTCATGCCAAGGACGTAAGTAAGCACTCTTAACTTGTCCCCATTATAGCAAGCTAGAAAATTAGTATAGTCTTATAAATAGGCTACACTACCTTTTTTCACAATAAATGTTTTCTATGTTTCTATTTAAACATACATTTTTAACAGTACAGCGTGGTTGTGCTTTGCTAAAAGTGGAAGAAATAGAAAGAAGTTAAAACAGAAGACATTAGCAAGGGAGCACATAGCCGCTCGGCTCTTATCTCTCTTGCCAAATAATACTTTTTTAGTCATAAAGTTTGGAAATCTAAAGGTCAGTTAATAATAGATCTGCCAATCCCCGAATCCAACCTGTTGTTCAGATAAAACTGTAATAGATTTAAGACTAAATAACTGTTATATTGCAAATATTTTATTTCCGTTTGTTTTACCGCTGAAATTCAGCTAGCTGGCAACTCATCAATTTCGATTATTGGAAGTGTAGATTTTTTTTAGTACTGTTAAAGTTAAAAGAATGAGTAATCTGTAAGTTTTTTTTGTTTAGTCCAGACATTCTGAAACATTTTAACTAATTTTTGTTCTGTTCAAAATACAAAATTGGAGCCCAAAAATAAAACATTTTATTTACTAATGGACTAGGTAAATGGTTAATAATATATCATATAAAATGGGCCTTATATTTTTTTAAATAATGGTATTGTAACGTAACAAATAAAGGGGTACGAATATTTGATACCGTAATATATATATATATATATATATATATTATTACCACCTACCAACTATATCCACAATATAGTTTCTAACTGCAAAGCTTGAGTAAATAAATTCTTGATTGTACATGATTACCAATTTATTACCCTAATAATAACAATCTGAATTCTTAAAGGTATTACATGGTTTTATTTTATTTGAATCTGTTTAATAAAATTATTTAAAAAAAATTTACTTATACATTTTCGTAAATATAAGTAATTTTAAATATTTATTTCCGCTGTTAAATAGTTTCTCTCTGCACAATTTCGTTTTCTATGCAGCTCGCTGCCCTTCTTGAGTTAGTTGCGTTTACATTGCCTCCCATATCACTTACCTGTTGAACCAATTACCAAAACAATTATTCTCCATTTCCTTAGAAAGAAGCGAGCGTTGTTTTAGTAACAATACAAGAATAAGAGGTTAGTTTAATCCCCGTCTGTTTATGCCTTAGCTTGTCCGGCTAAATTTGTTTTTAATTGGCGCTTTTATTGCGTTTACCGTCATTAAAAAACGTGGCTTATTCTTCCCTTTGGAAAAAATAAATCAAATGCTACTTAAATACAAGTAAAAAGAATCTAGCGTCCCTTTATTTACTTCCCATGCAAATAATGTTAGACTCCTGAACCAGTTGTGTATTATTAAGTTCATTGTTAGTTTGTTTGTTTTACTGTTTCTTGCCAAACTTTTCCCCACATTTCTTCTAACTTGCCCGATCAGCAGGGCTAATTTACTTCTGTCAGTGACAGTAGGGCAAAGGGCGAAATTTTGTTGGACGCTCTCCACATTAGAGCGAAAACCACCCCATGTTTATGATTAAAGTAGAGGGACTAGTTACAGTGGGACAAATCAATGAAATATATTGTAAACAATAAACCTTGGCACATGTTTTGTACCAGATTGTGCACAATACATTCAGTCTCGTTTCCTCTTTGTTTTATTGTCACCTTCACCAAATGTTACTGCTATACATTCCAAAGGCAGATAATTGATTAAATAATCGCATGCATAATGGTATTGATTAGTTATATATTCATGGGGGGAATGGAATAAAATCATCAAATTCAATCTTCCTGAAATAATAGGCCTTAGAGCGGTCCCATGTTTTTTCAATACTTATATTTTAAGGACTAAATAAATTAAGAACTGCCGTACTGGATAGATATTTACTTGGAACTTCGAGTGTTTAGTCCATATTTTGATGTCCTAAACTCAGAGGATTTCCATTCATTATTATTCAAGTCCAACTTATATCAAATTAGGTGGATGAAAGTAAAATATTGAAACCTTATACATTTTTAGTTTTTAAGCTAACATTTGTTATATTTTTAAAAACAATTAAGCTTTAAGTAATTTTTATTAGGTTGTAATTTTTTAATTTTGATACAGTTTCTTTAAATTCAATATTGAACTTAAGTTTCACATAATCCTAGAGATTTAAATCTCACAGAGTCATATACGATTGTGACTCGTGTTAGAGTCATGATCTTAAAGTTGCAATGACTCGTAAATATTCCAACTGAAAAATGGAATTCATTTCAGTTATCCCCAATACAGAATTATTCACAAACAACAGAAGAGTCGCAAGTAGAATTATTTCAAGCGTTTTTATTACACTTCTTCTTCTGAATCTAGATTATTTGGTCGTAATGAACAAGCTCTGCATTTTTAAAAACAAAATATGTTTTCAAATTCGTCCTCATTATTTTTCGTTTGCATTATTATTAACACAAATGCTGAGACAAAGTATGACGTCATCTTTTATCGTACTCAGAAATACAATACTTAGGCTCTGTAGGCGTGTTTGTGATCTTTAGAGTTGAGCATTTGTTACAATTATAGCTGCGTTTAACCTTTGTCTGCGAAATACATAAAATTTCTGTGAATGTATGTATTGATATAGTGGTATCTACCTTTAGCTCAATATAGATATGTAGATCACGAATCTAGTTCAATGTCAGAGGTAAACCAGTTCTCTACGAAGGTGAAGATTCTTGTTTGGTAATGTTTCCGGCTCTTCAAGGTGTTCCCTCAATTGGCACTTTTTGTGTGTTTACTGTTGTTGAGAAATGCTTTTTTTGAAACAAAACAAATGTAATCCCGTCTAAACACAAGTGGAAGGGAATCTTCGTCTTATTACCGTTTAAAATGGATTTTTCCTTTTTAACAAATAACGAGATTGGTTTTAATTGTAAAAAAGCTGTGTTGATGCAATAGATATTCATTGAATTTGAACATCAGAGGCATAATAAAAAGAGAGAATTAACATAATGTTGGGAAGAGCGAAAACTAAAAAAATTAAATAACGATTTCAATGAAGCTAGTTACAAGCTTGAAGATACTTTGCCAAAAATATCTCCGAACGTATAAAAGTGACGCATTCACTTGTACCTTGATGCAGCATTAAAGTCACCTATTCAGATACAAACTCAGTGTTACAGTCTAACCTAGAGCATTATGAAAACGTTTGAAGTTGAGACAGTAATGCAATTCATAGCACGAATTGTTTAGGCGTAGTTATCTAGATGTAAAAGCATGAACTTAATCTCGCTACGCATTACCTATTCGTACAAACATAAATACAATTAAATATAAAGTTAAAAGAAACCGGTTGAGCTGATCAATCCTAAACTCTACAATCGCATCGAAACGTACAAGAAGACAGAAAAGTAATATAGATTGCGACTTGTTCTGAATATAAAATATGTATTAAATACAAAAAGTGCAACGGCGAAAGCAAAACGAATGTTCTGCATCCAAATAGTTTATTACTTTAATCTGTAGCACTCTCCACGACTTGGGGATTTATCGTCAACAATATATCTATAAGTGGGTTGCATGTTCCTGGAAAAAAGGGGAAATATTTCACGTCAGGAAGATGACATTTTCTATAAAACTAAACGTTCAACAGATTTGAAATGAGTTACTTGTTTTTAGTTCCTAAAAAGTGAATTTTAAAATAATAAAAAAAATAATTAATTGTGAAAATATTTAGTCTTTTAACAGAAAACTGAAAGGACAATTCAATAATGCCTTTTTTACATTTTATTATTTAAAACAAGCTTTCAAAATCGAAATGTTAACATTTGTAAAATCGTATTTAAAACTGAATAAGTTTCATTAGGTTCAGGGAATTTTTCACAGAGTTATTCTACATTTAGGTCCTACTGGTATTGTATTACAAAAAAATATTTAGCACTGTCCAACGACGGAAGTTAAAAAGTAAAAAGTTAGTTTCCGTCTATACGCAAAAACAAAGTTTTAAAGATGTTTAGCCACTTTGAAAGAAAACTAACAGAATTATTCAGTGTAACACCTAATTATTAAAAAACAATTTTTGAAATTGAAATGTAATCATTTGTTAAATTGTATTTAAAACTTCTGAATAGATTCATAATGTTCAGAAAATTGTTTTACACAGTTATTCTAAATTTAGGTACTGGTATTGTATTACAAAAAATTATTTTGCACTGTGCAGCGCCGGAAATTAGAAATTCAAAAGTTAGTTTCCACTTATAAGCAAAAGCTCTTCTCTGTAACCTTTGAATTGTTAAAGGCTCTAATCATCGGCAACACGAATTGAATTCGGCGCCATGAATTCTTAACGACATTAATGGTCATCACAGCGAGTCCCGAGAGACAACGTTACCTTAGTCCTCTGAAATACCCATTTCATTTATACACCGACGTTCCCTCGGTGGCTGGTTTCATGTAGTTGGTTTGTAAACAAATTTAGAAGAATTTTATTGTCAAAGGGCTGTGGGAATTTATTTATAAACAGGTGGGAATGTTTTCGGTAGCATAAAGCCTGAGAGTTAGCTAAACACATAATCTCAATATTTAATTAAAATTATTTTTAATATAAATTAGAGACGGTGATTTGTAACTAGCCTAATTAATTAACATTCTATAGAATATATAAAGTTTATCTGCTGTGACGCATTTAATCATTCATAGCTAAATACGTTTAAAACCTTGTAAAACAAAATGGTGGTATCTTAGTGTTTATACCGGGTAGAACAGGGGAACTATTTCCTGAATAAAATTTCCATTTTATTTCACCGATGGCGAAATAGAGTTTCTTACTTGTCGCATTCATTTTCTGTGTTGCTCGCTGCTCTTACTAAGTCAATGTGTCGTAGACACTGTCTGCCAAATCACTGACGAACAAAATTAACCGATTATCAAAAAAATTATCTATTCCTTTCAATAAGAAGCAAATAATCCTTTTTCCGAACAAAACAAGAACAAGAGGCCGACTTAAGCCCAGAGTGTTTATGCCTTAGTTAATTCGACTCTTGAAGTTTTCCTTTAGTTTTACTTTTATTGGTTTCATCTTTGTTGAAAAATGGATTTTATTCTTTCCTTTGGAAAAATAATATTTACTGTTACTTAAATACGGAAGGAAAGCAAAGTCCTTTTGTTTAACAAATAAATTGACTTATTTATGCCATAATTATGTTTGTGATGTAATTTCCTACACCTGGTGGTCTATTACCTTATGAAATAGTTTGGGGATCATTTCTTCTTGTTAATAGTTGGAGGTAACTATTAAATACAAACTGAAATATATGAGATGCAGGTACGAGACGAATACACTGAGTTTTCAAAACAATGAGTTCATTACTGTTCAAGCCAAGGACATCACTTATTTGAGCGAACAATAGAAAACAACAAAAAAAAAACAGAAAAATAGTTGGTGCTGGGCAAACAAAGAGATGAACGTGGAGAATCGTACAGTTATGGGGGAAAACAGTGAACTCAAAATGGGGTAAAGCAGAAGAAATACGGATTGGAATATAAATCGCGAAACCAACGTCTGGTATCTTGACGAATTTATTTACCAGCCAAATCCGTCATCTGGAAATTGCACTTCTGTAGTGTTATGTGTTTCTGATCCGGTTGGAAACTCTGACCTCTTAATGATAATTCCCCTCTTGCCGATAGTAATAACACTTTGTTCGAACAAATCATTCATAAACACTAAGAAAATATTTTTTATTTATTTTAAATCACAA
Organism: Prosapia bicincta; assembly: GCA_036971475.1. Taxonomy (NCBI): domain Eukaryota; kingdom Metazoa; phylum Arthropoda; class Insecta; order Hemiptera; family Cercopidae; genus Prosapia; species Prosapia bicincta. Next base: position 269,268,512 of record JBAIZL010000002.1, on the reverse strand, counting down.
AATTCAATAAGACAAGCCTAGTCTGTCTGACCCGAATCGCAGTAACATAAGCCGGGGCGTCAAGTCTGTCAGACCTGAATTATATAAACAAATATTAACGAATTGTTAATATGTTAATCAAATAATCATAATTATTGAATAATATTTTTTCCTTAACAATGTTCAATATATTGCAACATACCCTTCGTGTGAAACAGCTGTTCTACAACATAACCTATAGCACAAAATCAGCAGTTGCACGAAATCATGTTATCATTTAATTCACTTATAGGTGATTCATAGCGTAACGGGTCGGAAATTATACTGTCATGAATTCGTAAGTTTGCGTCCAGTCAATAGGTTTATGTAGGCGACGCTATAGACGTTTTCACATTAAACGTCCTAAAATACTATACAGTTCTTATTTAAATTAGTTTTCACGAAATGAGATCATCTTTGTTTTATTCTTATTGCTTTAAGGTTTGTGCGAGTACCCACAGACCCTACAGCAATTGAATGGCATTTTATGTGATGTTCTATCTCACTACACCCTATCTAACTTTGCTAATATAAAAACTATCAACATAAGGTTTACGAGACAATCTGATTCAGGTTTACATTTGGAAAAATATAAAGTGAGTGGAAAAGACAATTAATTAATAAGCCAAGTATAATAATGAAACCTCGTAAAATGAGGTTTTGACTGACAACTAATTTGTTTTCATCAACTCCGTTAAGGTATTTTGATAAAGTTTTTGAAACCGTTTGTGTATTATGCCAGTATGATGAAATACTTAACTTCGAAATTCCAGTCTAAATATCTGCTTAGAAATTGGCATATTATATTTACGTTAAAAATTAATTTACTTATTCATATCAATACAGCATTTATGTCCATATGTACTAATGATGAATTCATAAAACCAGCATGTATTCGTCTCTGTAATGCCACTGAATCACAGCCAAAAATACATTAACATGACTTAACACGAAAATACATTACGTATTATTTTTTCCCGAAATTTAGCAACAGAGCCCCGCTTGCGTTTATTTAATTCTGTTAAATTCGAAGATAACACAAATCCCCCCCACTTGCGACAAATTTGATTTAATTAATATTTTTTAGGCGCAACACCATAACAAATTCAATAATTTAAACGTCTGAAACAATACAAGTGTCCTCATTAGGCTAAAATAATATGTGTTACTGGCTGGGCTTTGAACTTCGGATTCACCTCCTGACGAATCCCTACCTATTAATTATATATCTATAGATTTTATGACGCTATCCAGTTCGAAGGTAGTACACATAATTTACAGAGAACCGTAAAAACTGTCATTGGATTTATGTAAGCGCTTCAAGATACGTTTGCCGTAAAACTGTAGAATAAAGGTTGTATTTCTTCATACACGTATGGATCGGTAATGGACTAAAATACTTTACCGTCTTATATACGCTACATAATAATATATGTTTAAAAATAAAATCAAATGAAACAAATCAAAGAGGCGTAAAGTTTTGGATAACATAATGTATAAAATGCCTTCGGCATTACTTAAATCTTAGATGAATCGATATGTAAAACTTGTATAACGTTAAATGATTTTTCATTTACGCTAATCTTCACAAGTTGGGCGTATATCGCCCCCTATGAGAGGGTATGGCTGTCACTTTATTCCCATACTTTGTCAATACTATATATACTCAATCTCTGCCTACCCTAGGAGTCTATACTAATTACAGTGACTGGCACTTTAGTACTAGAAAATAAATGGTTATTTTAATCTGAGTATTAGTTTAAAATAACTGTCAACGACTAGTAACATTTTGTCAGTCTTATGGTAATTTTTAGATTGGAATTTCAGACACGCAATGGTCTCCTTCGCTCTTAAAGTAATTAAACGTTCATCGCTTGGTGGAAAACCCTTTATACACTCTAACAAGTCTCCTCTAAGTTTCGCTCTTGCTATCGTATCTTCCAGGACACAGTACCTTGAAGGTATTTAACTAGCCTTGTAATACCTTGGCTGGTTTTGTTCATCGAGTAAAGATCCGGCTGCTAAGCCTTCTTTACCCGTGGCCATAGAGCTTTGTAAATTTTCGTTTGTATTAGCACAGTGTTGGGTTCAGACGTTTCGAACTCTCGGGATTCTCAAAAGGATATAAAACTTTCTTTAGGTTATACGCTTTGGTAATTTCTCTTTTTCAAATCTTTTCGCTCAACGTAAGGAAGTATTTGTATACAACAAGCCTTAACTAAACGGTACTTAGTATTTGCTTGATATGTTTTGAAATAGGCTATTAGTTATTACTACTTGATAGTTTTTGTATCGGAATCGTTATAGTTTCTTGAAGTTAGGATTTCTACTTCGTCAATATTCTACTTGCCTGCAACCTCGCAATGATACTCTCTCTCACATTTATTAGGTTCCGGTTTCAAAAACCGAAATTACTTATATACCGAATGCCTACCTATATTTTTCGAGAACTCTAGGGTATTCCATAAAACTTATTGGTAGAAAAATTCTTATAGATTTAAAGTTTAGTGTGAAAGAGGCTAGTTGCAAATGTCATCTTATACGGAAAAATTAAATCTCTAAATATCTATTATTCAACTCTTTCTTAAATAATTAGCATCATTCAGTTTTAGCTGTTGATATCAAATTAAGAGAGTAATAAGTATAGGTAAAATTTTATAACCTGGCACTTGGGTAACATTTTGAATTCGTTTTCTATAAGACATTAGGCACTGCCACCATCCCTCATCAGGGCAATAAATCGCAGCCTACCCGTCCTAACTCTTAGAAAATCCTATTCGCAGTTACGCGAACATCATATTTACATTTTGTTGTACTTTGTACCCCGCATTAAAAGTATTAATAAGTAACAAAATCATAAGTCACTGAAAGTCCAAGAGTTGAAAATGACCGGCGACCATCTCCACCCTCATCTCTTCCTCGGCGTCACATGATGGCCCGCAGTCCTCAAGTGCCAGCCTATAAACTTTCAACTATAGTATATGTTATTTATTTAGCTAATTTACATTAGTGTTCTCAGATAGACGTAAGTAATCAGTCCTTTATCTAACACTATTTTATTACTATTATTAATATCGATTATTATTAATGCATGATTGTTATTCATCGTTGCACACCCCTCACTCAAAGTAAGTCCATCAATTCGTCTCTAAACACACCCATAACAAACACCCAGAGACAGACATTATTATTATTACTAAATATTACTTCGATATAATACTTTATTTATAAATTTTACTAGGCTATTAATTGATATTATGATATTACTTATCCAACAGCCTCTAATATATTTCCTGAGTTTATAACATATTTATATCCCATACATAATATACCTGTATACTTTGTAAAAGTATTGTACTAATTTATGGTTAGTATAATTTTCAATAATTATTTATTTAAAGCTCAACAATGATGGATTAAATTATTCATGATGCTAGCAACTTAGCGGCTCGGGATAGTTTTTGTCGTGTCAGGAGATCATGACATAATTGAATTGACCTAAAAGACAATTGCTTGTATAAGGGTCGTTCACCCTTATCTGAAGCATGGAAACTATAACACACTAACAAAGGTCAAGATCATTAAAACTTTTAAAAAATAGTTTCTTGAATTATCGGCGAAAAACTCTAATCCGCAAAACAAATTTATTTGGGGCAACAAAATGTTTGTCATTGGGAAGCAATGGGTTAAAGCTGTAACTAAGAGCATTATTCAGTTTACTTGGCCTTAATATAGTCGTACAAGGGTGCAGTTTACCCGCAAAGTAGCTTTAATCCGTAATCCCAAGTTAGAGTCAGCTGAGTATAATCTATCTGTCGAACATCAAACTTAGATCTTGGTATGATCAACAAGGGCTATCTTGTTACACTTGTATTGGAGGGTTTACTTTGTCGTCCTAAGTTTGGCAGTAGCGATATGTTTATCACTGTACTTAGTTATTATTTTTAAATTTATTCATAATAATTTATTGGTAAGTAACACTGACCCTGCAAACTGTGTATCGCCTAAAAGACATTGAAAGGCATGTTAATTTTAGCTAAACCTAATTTAGTAATTTATATATTAATAGCCGAACATATTGTAGTCGATCGAGAAAAGTGTGACAATAAAAGTTCTTGACTGAATGGCTTTTACTGAAGTGCACTCGGATATACAATAATTTTGGGAGGTAAAACGAGAGATGGGAAAGTACAAATAAATCGGAAGGTTTTCGGACGGGAAAGCAAACCACATACAGTTTTTAATGGGAAAAGCATGATTTTACAAATATAAATCTAATTATTTAAAATTTATAGAGTGTTTGTTAGCAACCAAAACTTGGAATCATTTCATTGAAATGTTTAAAAATAAGTACTTTCGTACTTAAAAAATACATCTTTAAAAAAACTTTTACATCGTCGGGAATCTATTTGCTAAGAACGTAACTCTGTTATATAGATTTGTCTGATAAAATTATTAGCTGAGGAGTCACGTGCCCCCATGTGCTGTCCGTACTTATATAAAAAATTAACTAAAATAACAGTTTTAGTTGCTGACCTAAATAGGAATTGACAATACCAGTGTTTTGTTTATATTAGGTAATTATTTTTCTACCGAAGACCATCATCACGTTAATAAAGAATATTACTTAAGTGACTCAGTATATCCGACAAAACCTACACAAGTAGAACGCTAACTGGCTATTCCAGTAGTTTGTTATCATACAAACCTTAAAGTAATAATTAATATTTAGTCTATTTCTCTTCATATTGCATACATTATGAATTATTTTGCATAATTCTCTTCAGAATTGAAATATCTACAAGGTTTGTTTACAAATTGTACATTTTGGTTATTCACTTCAAAGTTGGTGTACTTTAATTTTCGCGAAGTTTGAGGAAATTGAGAAATAATTTAAACATCACTGTGGCTACAGGTCTAAGACCTGTTTGTTCAATTTGCCATTTAATACTACAAACAATCCACTTATTTCCCCCCTTAAATATCGGCCTTCAAATAAATTACAGTTTCATTGTAATAGAGAACTGAAACACATGCAAAATATTTCGCCAGGTAAACTCGTTCTCGAACATATATTTCCATACCTATGTTTAAATGAATATTTTCATTAGTTTCCCCTGAGAAACACAACATAAAAGTGTCTCTAAATCTTCTTTGGTTCCTGTATTACGGATATTATTATTAAAAATAATTTTTAAAATATTCATAACTATATATTTAATAAACCAATGCAACCAACTTACAAATCTAACGTTCTTAAAGACATTTAATTACAAACCGCTAACGTTACTTTGTGTGGTATTTCTTCATTAATTAATTTGATATTTATGAAGTCCATCTATTCTAGCCATTATTATATAGATTCAAAAAATACACAACAAAGCGATGACCCACTACAATTTTACCTCGTGGTTTCCTTCCAAACTACAAACAATTGATTGTATGAAATTTCACACCCTTAAATAATAGGTCTAATTATTAAATAATAAATCGTTATGGAAACCCACCTTTACACTAAAACCCTCCAATAGTACCCACAATTTGTTATATTAAATTGTTAATGTAGCCACCCTTATCAAAATACACCTTCAATGTATCCGGTTAGGCTGGATTTAGTCACCAATGAGATTATGAAGTAGTGATTAGTCGCATTAAATTCTTTGCCAAAAACATATGAGGGCTTGTATAAAAACATGCGTGCTACCTTCCGTGGGTTATCTTTCTTTTCAGTTTATTTTATATAGAATCTAACCTGACCGGAGGATACTTTAAAACATAATTGAAATTTTGCTAAATAGTAATATAGTATAGTAAAGACGGTTAATTTTATTATACCAAGAGTTGATACTATATTGGGCTAACGTATGTCGTAGTATGCCAAAGTATACAATTTAACGATATATTAATTGTGACTTATAGACTTATAACTTATTGTACAAACAAACCCAACCTGACTAGACACTTTGTACATATGGTGAAATATATATATATATATATATATATATATGTGTGTGTGTGTGTGTATGTGTGTAATTATAGCTGTATATAGTACTAGGTTTAAAGACCGACATTTTTAAATTTAAATATATGTATTGCTGCATCAATTATTGTTCAATTAGAATTCTAGTTGTTCAACTTTGTTGAATATTAATAAATTATTTATGTTTTTTTCATATCTTACAATTTTGTGTTACTTGTAAAAAATGAGTTTTTGATATGATTTGGCAAAAGAATAAAATAGGGTTTGGCTACCACTTTATCGATAATTTTCTATTTTTTTTTTTTAAGTACATCTTTTCCGATAATTTCTAATAAGCAATTAAATATTGTAGTAGTTTACAGAACAATTCATAACTGGGTAAAGCGAAGTTACAACCGTTAATTCCAAACGTGAAACAGATAAACAAATTTTTATTCCCTGTTGTTAAAGTTATTGTAAATGTTATTGGAGCGAAAATAAGAACATGGAAACTCGTCATTTGGATAGATCGGGATCAAAATTGAAATACGGAACGACACACCACAATGCATGTATTAACGTGGCCTGGCATGTCTGACCGGGGCGACTTTGTATGTCCAGTGACCACACGTGACAGTCTTTGCAACAAACTGACAAAGTCAGGTTATCCTTGTCAATCACCCATCCACGCGTCCACCCATAAGCCACTGCGACAAGAAAGGGTCACGATGTTCCGAGAGATACTCGTATATCAAGCTTCAACCATTGCATGTTTGACATTTTAACAATTACTTTCACAAATACAAGAAATCTTGAATGCTACAAGGGAAAAGCTACAAGGAAGTGTTTTATATTGAAACGATTCGTTTCAGTTTGAGTTTTACATAGAATTATTGCTATGGACATATCAAAGCTGTGATTTAAAAAAATATTGTACACCTTTAAAAACAAAAATTAAAAAGCGCCTCATATGAAAATATTTATTTATTAACAACGCAAACTTTTTTAAAATTCCTAATAAGAAATTAGAAGGACTAACTTAGATGACACCAGAGAACCACACACAAAACATAAATTTTGATAAGTTGAAGATGTTATATTACTCAAATAAATATTTAGTTAAAAAATGCTATACACTTGTAAGAACTAAAACCTTATAAAGATATAAAAAAAAGAATAAATAAGAAGCGACCTGAAAAACCAATAAATTATTATGAATAAATTTAAAAATAATAACTAAGTACAGTGACAAACATATCGCTACTGCCAAACTTAGGACGACAAAGTAAACCCTCCAATACAAGTCTAACAAGATAGCCCTTGTTGATCATACCAAGATCTAAGTTTGATGTTCGACAGATAGATTATACTCAGCTGACTCTAACTTGGGATTACGGCTTAAAGCTACTTTGCGGGTAAACTGCACCCTTGTACGACTATATTAAGGCCAAGTAAACTGAATAATGCTCTTAGTTACAGCTTTAACCCATTGCTTCCCAATGACAAACATTTTGTTGCCCCAAATAAATTTGTTTTGCGGATAAGCGTTATTCGCCGATAATTCAAGAAACTATTTTTTAAAAGTTTTAATGACCTTGACCTTTGTTAGTGTGTTATAGTCTCCATGCTTCAGATAAGGGTGAACGACCCTTATACAAGCAATTGTCTTTTTAGGTCAATTCAATTATGTCATGATCTCCTGACACGACAAAAACTATCCCGAGCCGCTAAGTTGCTAGCATCATGAATAATTTAATCCACCATTGTTGAACTTTACATAAATAATTATTGAAAATTATACTAACCATAAATTAGTACAATACTTTTACAAAGTATACAGGCATATTATGTATGGAATATAAATATGTTATAAACTCAGGAAATATATTAGAGGCTGTTTTATAAGTAATATCATAATATCAATTAATAGCCTAGTAAAATGTATTAATAAAGTATTATATCGACGTAATATTTAGTAATAATAATAATGTCTGTCTCTGTGTGTTTGTTATGGGTGTGTTTAGAGACGGATTGATGGACTTACTTTGAGTGAGGGGTGTGCAACGATGAATAACAATCATAGATCAATAATAATCGATATTAATAATAGTAATAAAATACTGTTAGGTAAAGGACTGATTACTTACGTCTATCTGAGAACACTAATGTAAATTAGCTAAATAAATAACATATACTATAGTTGAAAGTTTATAGGCTGGCACTTGAGGACTGCGGGCCTTCATGTGACGCCGAGGAAGAGGTGAGGGTGGAGATGGTCGCCGGTCATTTTCAACTCTTGGACTTTCAGTGACTTATGATTTTGTTACTTATTAATACTTTTAATGCGGGGTACAAAGTACAACAAAATGTAAATATGGCGTTCGCGTAACTGCGAATAGGATTTTCTAAGAGTTAGGACGGGTAGGCTGCGATTTATTGCCCTGATGAGGGATGGTGGCAGTGCCTAATGTCTTATAGAAAACGAATTCAAAATGTTACCCAAGTACCAGGTTATAAAATTTTACCTATACTTATTACTCTCTTAATTTGATACCAACAGCTAAAACTGAATGATGCTAATTATTTAAGAAAGAGTTGAATAATAGATATTTAGAGATTTAATTTTTCCGTATAAGATGACATTTGCAACTAGCCTCTTTCACACTAAACTTTAAATCTATAAGAATTTTTCTACCAATAAGTTTTATGGAATACCCTAGAGTTCTCGAAAAATATAGGTAGGCATTCGGTATATAAGTAATTTCGGTTTTTGAAACCGGAACCTAATAAATGTGAGAGAGAGTATCATTGCGAGGTTGCAGGCAAGTAGAATATTGACGAAGTAGAAATCCTAACTTCAAGAAACTATAACGATTCCGATACAAAAACTATCAAGTAGTAATAACTAATAGCCTATTTCAAAACATATCAAGCAAATACTAAGTACCGTTTAGTTAAGGCTTGTTGTATACAAATACTTCCTTACGTTGAGCGAAAAGATTTGAAAAAGAGAAATTACCAAAGCGTATAACCTAAAGAAAGTTTTATATCCTTTTGAGAATCCCGAGAGTTCGAAACGTCTGAACCCAACACTGTGCTAATACAAACGAAAATTTACAAAGCTCTATGGCCACGGGTAAAGAAGGCTTAGCAGCCGGATCTTTACTCGATGAACAAAACCAGCCAAGGTATTACAAGGCTAGTTAAATACCTTCAAGGTACTGTGTCCTGGAAGATACGATAGCAAGAGCGAAACTTAGAGGAGACTTGTTAGAGTGTATAAAGGGTTTTCCACCAAGCGATGAACGTTTAATTACTTTAAGAGCGAAGGAGACCATTGCGTGTCTGAAATTCCAATCTAAAAATTACCATAAGACTGACAAAATGTTACTAGTCGTTGACAGTTATTTTAAACTAATACTCAGATTAAAATAACCATTTATTTTCTAGTACTAAAGTGCCAGTCACTGTAATTAGTATAGACTCCTAGGGTAGGCAGAGATTGAGTATATATAGTATTGACAAAGTATGGGAATAAAGTGACAGCCATACCCTCTCATAGGGGGCGATATACGCCCAACTTGTGAAGATTAGCGTAAATGAAAAATCATTTAACGTTATACAAGTTTTACATATCGATTCATCTAAGATTTAAGTAATGCCGAAGGCATTTTATACATTATGTTATCCAAAACTTTACGCCTCTTTGATTTGTTTCATTTGATTTTATTTTTAAACATATATTATTATGTAGCGTATATAAGACGGTAAAGTATTTTAGTCCATTACCGATCCATACGTGTATGAAGAAATACAACCTTTATTCTACAGTTTTACGGCAAACGTATCTTGAAGCGCTTACATAAATCCAATGACAGTTTTTACGGTTCTCTGTAAATTATGTGTACTACCTTCGAACTGGATAGCGTCATAAAATCTATAGATATATAATTAATAGGTAGGGATTCGTCAGGAGGTGACTCCGAAGTTCAAAGCCCAGCCAGTAACACATATTATTTTAGCCTAATGAGGACACTTGTATTGTTTCAGACGTTTAAATTATTGAATTTGTTATGGTGTTGCGCCTAAAAAGTATTAATTAAATCAAATTTGTCGCAAGTGGGGGGGATTTGTGTTATCTTCGAATTTAACAGAATTAAATGAACGCAAGCGGGGCTCTGTTGCTAAATTTCGGAAAAAAATAATACGTAATGTATTTCAATTTCTGAATGTTAACTAAACAATTGTTACCTTTTCATTGAAATAAATCTTTAGTTGGTTAGCTATATCACGTTCAAATAGACGAGACAGATTTCAGACGATGAAATTTTTTGATTCATATTTTTGTGTTCTATAATACATAAAAACACTGCCTGGATAATAATTAAAAAACAGTTATAACATAAAACTTAATGTTATCCATTAATATTATAAAATATGAGATCATTTTAATAAACGAAATATTGTACACTTTCTCTAAAGACAGATTTGAAGTAACGATTAATGGAAGGTGGAGAGTATCAAAGTTCTTTTATTCTCTGTGTCAATACAAATGTCTCTTCGATATAAATTTGTGAATGGATGGAAATCACAGAGGTGTTTCAAGTGGTATGACGCAAGCATGAAGGGTATTAATTTCAGTACGCACAGATGCTACTCCAGTTAATTTAGTAGGGTGATGTAACTAAAGTGTGTAAAGAGTATTTAGTTAATATATTACAATTCTCCTAAGATCTTGCCATGCTAGTGTATGATTCAAGTTTGCCTGGGCCAGACAACATTCTAAAAAAATAACAGGGGTTATCTACCTCAATAATAAAAAAATGTAGTATAGAGTGTAAGTTCAGAAACATAAATAAGTTAATAAGTAATAATTAATCAGACGCAATAAGAAGGAGGAATGCCTAAAGCAAAAATAAATTTACAGAGATTAAAAACAAAACACACTTATTAGTTACATCGGAAAAGACGAAATTAACAATACAATTTGTGTATTTAGTCATACCTTCGATCATATACAAAAAGCATAAATACATTTATATTCAAGCCAGTAAAGTAATTCAATTTGTATTTTAAAAATTTGTAGAACCAATTTAGTAATACAAATTTAAAAGAGGGAAAAATAATTAAATAAAAAGAATTCGAAGGTGCGATAATTAATTCAGTGACATATATCTGGGATATGATCCCTCTATATTTCTGAACTGTGAATTAAAAGAGTGTGTATTTTAATGCATAATTAATTTTCCTAAACTTGATTCATTAGTATTGTCGACCTTCTCGAGTCCAACGTTTGCCAGTAGGATGGATGTAATTAGATGAATGCGCAGGGATAGGAGTTCAATTTCCTAGCAATTTATTCTCTTTCATCGACCGAATCCAATTATTTTCGGGTCCGTGAAATTTAGACAAAAACAAAATTATGTTCGTGAATTATAAGAATCTAAAATCACCATTGTATTGATTGGGATTGATGTCCGGAGATAATTAATTAATTTTAATACATTTTCATATATTTTCTTTAGGGAGCCTGTAGCCTCTATAACGCACGTCACCAGGACGCGGATAGAGAATTTCCTCTATTGGGTTCCATTTGGACAGTAGGAAAGGAACCCCGGTCAATAAAATACATCCCTTGAACTAACAGGCACGTCCGTCTTAGTCCTCCAGGTGATCCACCAACTATCAATGTACAATACATTACGGGATTCTTCCCCAGATGGTAACCTTAATGGAAATCCACCCTTTTACGAGGTCGCCCTAATGGATTTTGACAGTAGGTCAAGTTTTCTGTAATATAAAGATGCATTAAAAAGGGCCCCCACATTAAAGTTACCAAATAGAATAGGTTCTGTAAATAAGACGATAGTCCATGAAACAAATTGAAAGAAATGGAGCTGCTGTGCATATTAGGGCAGAATTGAAAGGTGAAAATATAAACGTGAAACACACAAAAAGCAATGAGAAAGATAGTTTATTGTAGGCGGGTACAGATCACGTTGGAACTAGAAAAGGAATTCTGAACCGCCGCCTAGGGTTTCACCGTAACAATAAAAGTCTAGGTAACGACCTGATGCTCAGCATTACTATCGTATAGTGCACTAAACATTCTTATTATCTGATGCACTAAACATTCTTATTATCTGATGCACTCAACAGTCTTGTCACTTGATTAACTAAAAATTACCTTAATCTGATGCCCCAATATTTTTCTCATCGGAAGCACTCAATATTATTTTCATCTGATGCACTTAACGTTCTTATTATCTAATGCACTAAACATTCTTATTATCTGATGCACTAAACATTCTTATTATATGATGCACTAAACGTTCTTATTATCTGATTCACTAAACATTCTTATAAAAGAAGTATTTGGTGTTATTTTTTTCAATTTTGAGGGTAGTTATGTAATACTAATTGAAGATAAAAGTTTGTCTATTTGTAATTATTGAAATAATAATATGTAGAATTATAAGTCTATCAGTAAAAAAATTATTCAATGTTAAGCTACTTGTTTTTGTAGATATTAATATAATATTAATTATAGATAAACGTTATTAAATAGACAATAGTTTTTTTTAGAAAGGCCATAAAGTTGAATTGATTATAATGTACAGTATAGTACTCAGTGCTCTGTGATTGTAAGTATGGGAATAAAATACATGAAGTAATATTTTACTTTTCCAAAGTTTGGCAGGACTGTGAGTTTTTCAAATTGCTTTGCGTCAAAATATCTATAATTTCTATGCCACCATTAGAACGACACTTGTGTAAATGTTCAATGGAATATTTTCTCTTTTGCGAGTGGAATAGTGTTTGTATTTGTTTCACTCTTGTGAGTAATTTTTGCCTTACTATAGTAAAAAAAAATAAATATGTGTGAGTTTAACCATTTTGTAAGGTAGGCCTATGTGGTACCTAATAGAGCTTTGTTGAAGTTGATCTTTTTTCTATTTTAAGTTTGTAATTTTTTGGAAGTTAACAGCAAATTTAGGCATTTTACGAGTTACTACTTCAAAAAAAATTAAGCCAAAACGTTGTTCATAACCAAATAAATCTACACTTATAAGGTGAGAATAGAGATCACGTGGCGTCACGTAAGTAGTTCCCTAAAGTAACTAATTACCGTTATTATTTTTATTATAGCACAGTCAAAAATAAATTTCATGCAAGCAACACTTGAAAAAGTAATTTGCAACTTTTCTTAAGCGACTTTTCTATAATATGGGTCAAGTTTATAGCAATACTACACCTGTGGTTTCGTAAACTTAATGCGTAATATTTAAAATAGAAAAATTAAAAAGTCACTAAATACTAATAAACTAAAAAATACTCCACAACTATTACAACCTACAAGGTACATTAATATGGCATGTATGACTGTGCACACCAACCACCTCACGGTGTCTGTTCATAGTCTTGGATAGAATTTTGTCAGCTATATGAATCCTACCATTCCCAAATGCAATTTACACAAGTCACATATCTATGTGTGGGTGTAACAAAATTCACGTAAGAACATATGTGATACACATCAAAATATTATTCAGTGCCGACGTTGCTCTAGACATGCGTGTGTGTAGTTGTTCAGGAACAACCATGACATTTGTTGTAATATCAATATACAGTATTTACCACATGACTTTGGCGATTTGGGTCGAGGGTATGTTTATTCGTTTGGTCAGTCTGTAGAGTGATTTATTGCGGTATAGTTGAAAGATAGCAGTGTTCTTAGTTATTTTGTGGTGTGATAAAGTGTGGGATAGCGTATTTTGTGCAGCGTCTGATTAGTGACTTGTACTTTATGATGAATGTGGAATAAGGACCTAGTAATGTTACAAAAGACAGTGATAGTCTTGTACTTTTTGTTGATAACTGCCCTGCACATCTGCACAACGTTAATTCTAAACTAAAGGATGTGAAAGTGGTTTTCTTTCCACTCAATGTATCTTCAATACTGTTACCTCCCAGTCAGGAAGTAATAAGAATTTTGAAGTTACGCTATAGAAAGAGACTTTTAAAAAAGATTGTGACTGAAGTAAAGAATAACGAAGCTGTAACCAAAGACTTTTTGGATCTTGAATTTGTGTTTCATTTAATGTTTTTGCTCAGATTACAACTTGTGTAGTGAATGATTCTGGTTTGAATGATTTACAACTAATATTAAAAGGCATGCTAAAAATTTCCATATCCTTTACGATGACTTTGAAGTCTTGGAATGTCCGTGGAAATGTTTTATGAAGAAATTTCACCCTTTTCTCATAACTCTTGAGTTTGTCTTCCCTAACTGCAATAATTATTATCTTGGAAAATGAATAGTTATTCTTTTCTTGACTAGTTATTTGGAAAATAGATTCAATTAGTTTTGAAACCCCTGAAATATCAGGATTAATTTGTTTCTTCTCTGGAGTTTAGGGTTCAATTTACTAACATGACTGAGAAGATGTGTAATAAATACAAAGTGGGTAAGCCATACAATACCTTTAAAATGTCCACACTAGTTTATTCTCAAATTGTTCCAAAACCAGTTCTTCACTGACCCATATTACTTTAGTGTAGTCCGAAGTACATCAGAATATTCAGACTACAGTCATTCAAGACATTTTCGAAATTGTCTATGATTAAAACCTCGTGAACGAATGCTATTACCAAGCTTAATAACAACATCAGGTATAGTATCATGTCTAGAGCGGATTTACACATAGCTTCTTGATGTATGACATAATGAAGTAACAGGTCTTCATTCTTATGAAATGATTCCTAAAATATGCCTGCAACATCAGATTTTGTCCCAGACATATTTGGTGCTCCATAAGTAAAAATGTCAAAGCACTTTCGAAGATGTGACAGTTTGTTGATATTTTTGGAAGATAACTGATTCTTTCGTCTTTCCCTTTAATGAATACAGACAAGTTAATTCAAGTTGTGAAACAAACTGTTTATAAATTACTTCAACTTTAGATAGGTTTTTATTCAGAGCTCCTTTACGGCTCCGTTATTTAGTCAGAGTTTCATACTTTTGCGTTATTATATTTTGTAATGAAGTTTCGTGAGCGGTTGAATTTCTTAGATACAACTGCAGAACCATTGCAAATGAAGCATACATGATTATCCGTAACAAGTTTAAAAAAGTATTTCCAAGGCCACTAATCTTTAGAAACACAACATTCTGAATCAGCTTTATTTCTTTTACTTGCAATAGTAACGTTAAAAAATGTAAACAATCACTATCAACAAAGTAAAAACATAAAAATATATGCCATTTACAACCGCAGAAGTGACATGACACAACCTTGTATCTGACTGAACTACTGACCTTACAAGCGGTAGCCTGATCTTAAATAAAAATAAGTCCGGTAGCGGCCTATTCGTTTCAAACTTGTTCGAGCAAATCGAATTGTACTCCACATTACCATGTTATTAATCACTTAAACAATAGTGTATGTCTATCCGAACTAAAATTTTGTAAAACGTACTGAGACAGGACGTTTTCGATCGCTATGTGCCGATCTTCATCAGTGTCTTTTGCAGACCATGTTATTGAACTAAAGTCATCTACTACAGCGCAACGCCTACATAAGGAGAAGGGAACTACAATTTTATTTTATTTCTCCAGAAATAAATATGCAATTCTAGGCTACTACATACCAAGCTGCGGGCCGGATCGACTAGCTCTTAGGGCAGCCAGCCGTACTTTGCTTATCACTGGCTTACACAGAGTATGGAACGTAATGTATTTCATACGAATATCTAATACGGCGAAAATGAAACATTCTTAACACATTAATGGACACATTTCTAGATTTTCAACTGCATAAATCTTGAAACACTGATTTTGCTGGTAATATTGATAACCAACTTTTACTATTGATAACCAAGTGATTCCTTACTTGTCGAAGATTTTAAGCAAGCAAATGATTTGCATTTATTATGATTGAGTTAATATATTATCATACAAACATTAAGAACTGTTAAACGTTATCTAATATTAATTATTATTGTGGCAAACAAATGTAGCAGTGAAATCTTTCATTTCAGGTTTTATTAAATATCTATGAGTAAGAATAGATAGTCAATCTTTTATAAGACAACACACATTACTGGAGATAAATAGGTAAACAATTTTTCCAATTATGAATTATGGTAAGCCAAGAATACTCTCTTTAATTTACCCAGGATAGTTTTTAATAAAAATTATTAGAACGCAAATCTATCCTAATTGGGTACTTTAGTTATAGTTGAATGTAGTGTTGTGTTGTACAAAAATACAATCTTAATTTTATACCGTTGGGGTATGTTGGAAGTGAATTTAAATGTCTTATTGAAGATTTTTGGTAAATATTACGTGTTGTTGCCAATTTTTTAAAACAATTTACTCTTTTAAATTTGTAGAATATCGACTGTTTTTGCCGCAGAAAATACGGATTTTTTTCACATTTTAGTTGAGACTAGTTTTTCGTGAAATTTACGCCGCAACCGTATTAGAATATAGGCAAAATATATCGAAACCAACACACAAATTAGCCTCGGAAAAGATGTTAAAGTTAGGTTATGTTAGGTTTATTTATTTTACTTCTAATGAAAAGGTAAATACAATCAAACTAAACCTAACCTAACTAGCGCATATCCCTGGGAAACGCATTAAAGTTAATTTAGGTTAGTAAACAATATCATGAGCTCGTGGTACAATATATTCCAATGAAAATATTGGAAACAACCCCAATACCACAAAAATACTAGGTGTTTTAGGAATCGAAACAATTATAAAAAAATTACTCTGGTACAATATTTCTTGATATAATACCTCTAGGTTTGTAAAAACGAGTAATTGAAAAAAACTAAAATAAAACATTGGCAATAGCACACAACAATTACCAGATATTTAATGTTAAAATTTTGTGATAATTTACTATTTGATACTACATTTAAAACCCCAGAGTGTTCAGTTATGACATATTTGGGTAAAAAAAGGTAATTACTTACTTTGGGGACTTATTTAGACGTGTATAAAACCATTCCTAAACATGTTCTGATGCTATATTGATAATTATTTTCTTTTTATTGTCACTGAAGGTTATTTTTTTATGGTAAAAGTTTACTTTAGCCGACCATATAGATCTGTGTAACAAAACATTCCTAAACATGTATTTTATAGGTATATTTAAATAAATGTTTATAAAAATGTTGAAAAATGTCTACAGTTAGTAGGATGCGCAGTTCCTACTGTGCATCAAAAAAATAGTCCCAACACAAATGCGAAAATAACCTTCTGAGTCAATAAAGAAAAAGATAATGGTATTTGTTCGGTTTAGCCACGTAAGCGACTTTGGCCAAACATTTTACTGGCCGATGGAGAAACTCAACAAAAAACAAAAATAATTAAAGAACTTCCACCCACATCACAAACAATTAAAATGTATTCTACCCCTCATCACGGTAATTTGAAACCTCACAAAATCAGTGTTTTACCTTGATTCTTTTACGTTGAAACAAGTAAAATGTCTTAAAAAGTATTGAATTTTACTCATGATGCAACGAAAATAACAATTTTTTAATTGACTTAAAAAAAAGAGGAGGTTCCGTATGTTTTTTCCTGTTTGTTTCCACAATATCTTTGGAAGTATTTAACCAATCAAAGTGATTTTGCTGGAAAGTAAAAGAGGAAATCTTTCTGTTGGTCCCATTATAATTAAATCCCAATCCGTCTGATTTGGAGACAATATTATGTTATTTTAAAGTTTAAAAAAATTTGTTTAGAGGGAAATTTTTAAAAAATAAGGAATAGGAGTTATAAAATAACTAATAATCCAAATACAAATTTTTATTGTATGTACTGGATAAAAATAACAGAAAAAATAAGGATAAAACAAATAGGTTTTTTTTATTTCTTGCTTGATAAAGCTGCTTAAAACGAACATCATCAGATACTAATGAATGAATTTTCCTCATGAAAGTGCCTTTTTCGATGTCTACCCATATTGATATACAACTTGATATGACTCAAATGAGATATGCCAAAATAAATACACTGAAAATTTGATGTAGTTCATTTACCTTAATCAAGATATTTAATAAACCTAAGGTGGAAATTTCATTACTTCATTAAATAAAACTTTAGTATGAATTTTCACTTTATTTTTTCATTAATTTTTTATGTGTACTGAATGTTTTTCCTAATAGTTATTAGAGACCGGATTATTGTATATTTGCCTGAGATATTACATTATCGGAAATATGTGTGGATAAATAGTATCAATTTTGCCAACATAATCAAATGCAAGAAAAGAAATTCGATTTTAATGTTCAGTGCTTGAGGTTTAACGGTGTCTCTTGTTCTACTCTAGCATCTCACTACTAGCCTAACTGTAAACACTGTACATACGAGTACATATTTCGTTTCTTTGTACTCTCGTATCTATGCAGAAGCAGAACATCACATTTAAAAATCATGTCGGCATCAAACTATTGTTATCATTATTTGTTTTATAACAAGCATTTGTTTTAGAAGTAACTGTTGATATGTGTTACCTAGTCTTGTATAGGTCTCAGGCTTCCATATGTTTTCATGAACACTTCAAACAGTTTCCGAAATCTCAAATTAGTATTAGCCCTACTACTGTATTATAAATAAAACAATGACTACAAGGTTTAATTTTCAGAATCATTTTCACTATATTTACTAGTTTCCTCATGTCACTATCATCTTCATCTACGTTGATGATTAACTGATCGAGTACATCATCCACGATGTGATCTTGTTCAATATACTAGTTTTTTATTTTAAAAACTTTTTTGCAAACAAAACTCCAGGCATTTCCGTCAATATATGAGATGGCTTTTTTTGTAAAATTTATAACATCTTCCATTTTAAAAGTAACATTTTTCTGTGCTACATAACCTTTAACTTGAGCCCGTATCAATTTTATTAGATGCAGTTCAGGGTGATAGGGTGGTAATCTAACGCTGACGTGCCCACAATTTTTAAACAATTCATAAAATTTTTAAGATGGTTTATTAAGTTTAGTAAGCCAGTAGAGTTCAGGTTTCAGCATATCGTTAGTAAATGGAATTTTTCTTCCACTTAGCCATCGAATCATTTCCCATTTTTTGAAGAAGAGACAGGAGCCTTGTTCAATCCAACACTATGGTAAGGCGCGTTATCGAAAACTATCACAGAATTTGGTTGAAGATTCGGTAGCAATTGTTCTTTAGCCCATTAAGAAAATTCGTGGAATTCATCTGATCGTGATAATTGCCAGTTGAAGTTCCTGTTTGGAATCAACCCATTTGTGTAACTAGCATAGACCAATACTAATTTTTATCCTTTAGACATTGGAGTCAGAGTCGTTCCTGAGGGCTGTCAATCCATGTTTTTCCTACTACGTGAGATGAAAGAATGAATGATTCATCACCTTTTAGTTTCTTTTATGTATTTAACCCTACAAGCCACATAGAACTAAACTCTGAAACACTGGCCCTACACTAGCAAGAACTTGAATAAAAATAACCTTAAAATCTGGTTAAGCTTAAACCCTACTGTTGACACTTTAAACACGGCACAATTGTCTTGAGCTGAAACCAAATGCTGTCTAATAGGCCTTCACAACATATTCAACCTTTACTATAGGTAGGTGTTTACTGAAGTAATGGATATTCTCCCCGCACTGCAGCCCAGTCCACCCTAGCGATCTTAAGGTCAGAGACAATGTTAAACCTCACGCATTGCAAATAGAAATTAAAAACCATACCTCTAAAAATAAAGAAAAAAAAACAGAACCCACTTAAAAAAAGAACCCAAATATATAGTTTTAAATAATTAAAAAGTAAAAAATATTACAAATTACGGAAACATAATTTATCATAAGCTTATTACTCACAATAATTTGAAGTTGGCGCCACAATCAAGCATGCTATTTGCTAATCCATCAAATATATTCCAAATATTTCCTAAACGGTCAAATTTTTTGATTGGTTGATTTCCCATGATTAGATATAGCGAACCATAAATTATTCTCATTGGACACAAATTTCATGTGTTTAATATTATGATAGTATGTGGGACGATAATTAATCTTTGTTCTCGGCAAAGACCAACCAACATGAGACTTTATCCAACAAAAAATGTGATTGCGTATGTGATATAGATTGAGTACAAAACAACCTTCTTTGAAATATAATTAAAAATTACTTTGGTAGCAGTAGAGGCTTTGCTTCGTAAAAGGAACGATTGTTTTGAAACTCGTCAGGAAGTAAGCCCTATGTATTCACTTAGTTAAGTAATTTTTAATTATATTTTAAACAGTGAATTCAAGATGATTACATCAAGAAACTTCTTTGAATGATTTACACAGAATGTGATTACTGTAGATGCTTATAAATATAAGAGATCATTTCTCTTTAATCCTTCTGTATCATAAATTTATTATACTGTATCTATAAAATAAGTGTATTGGAGAAATAATTGAATAGCCTATGTGTATATCATAATTTGTTAATCTACATGGCAAGGAGGTCCAAGATCATGTAAAATCCCTTTATTTGTCTCATTCAGTATGTTAAATATGAGTCCAAGTATGAAATTTGGTGCCAATTTCAAAATTTTGTGACTTTAAGCTTATGATAAATTATGTTTTTGTTATTAGAAAATTCTTTTTTACTTTTTAGTAAGTAAATGTTATATATTTGGGTCCTTTTTTTTGTCAGTTGTTTTTTTTTTAAAAATGTTTATTGAAATGCCACCCTTAACAAACACTATGAACCATTTACATACAACACGTACTTTACTATTACTTCCATTCTAAATAATGGCCCTTTCATTATTTTGGCCCTTTCAAAATTTTTTTTTGGTATGGGAGTGTTAGATACCGACCACACACCTATAGGGATTGTTTTTGTACCTTATTACTATATACGTATATTTAAATACATCTCTAAAGTATCCAGTTAGGATACTGTTGGTTTTAATTTTACACTACATTACCTAATTAGATGTCTGCTTCCGCAGAGTTATACCTTCAGTCAGGTGACTTCACTTGATCCCTTTTCTTGCCTTACAAGAGTACATTTGTTTGGTTAAATGTATAAAATTACAACCAAATCAATCCTGACTGGATACTTCATACGTATATTTCAATATAGGTAAAAAAAATTAACTTACCGTGACAATAACAAAAATAATGATTTTATACACATTACAGGAAATCGTGCAATCTGCATACTAACCTAATGTTTTTCACTCGTCTAATGTTTAGCGTAGTACAGCGTCGTTGCTCTGAATACCCCAAAAGGTAGTCTCAACTAAAATGCAATAAAAAATAACCTTCCAAGTCAATAAAAAAAAGTAATTATGAGTATAGCTTCAGGACATGTTTTGGATTGGTTTAATGCATGTCTAAATGGGTCCCTTAAGTATGTAATAACAAGAAAAAGTTTATTAACAGTAACATTGAATTCTGAAACTGATTACCTTAGATTATAGTTTTCAGTTTTTTGTACCTAAACCTATCTTACTCAGATACTCTGTTTTCGTTATAATATAATAATAAATTTCATGCTAACAACACATGAAAAATAAATTTGCAACTATTCTTAAGCAAGATTGTTTTAGATTGGGTTAAGTTAATATAGAATACTAGGCTAATGGCTAAGCAAACTTAGTGTTTATTATTTTCAATAAAATATTGTCCAATGTGTAGAGAAGCAAATACATGAAACAATGCAATTTTATAATTAGTTTTAATTATAAATTTGTGTTGTTACTTATTGTATTATTATAATTTCTAGGGTTTGGATTATTAGTTTTCTTTCTCAAAATCATCTAATAGTACAAGTGTTAATAGTAAACATTTTTTTATAATTGAAACAGTTATGTTTTTTTATACTTTAAAAGTTTTAAAGAAACTAACCTGATGGAAAACAAGACGTTTTAATAACTGAAGGTGACAGTTAGCAAATATAATATTTAATTAAGTGTTGTAATAAGTAAATTATATTTTTAGTTATAAAACAATTGATTTATATATTTTGAAAAAAATAATTGTTAAAAATTGAAAATGAGTTACAATTAAATTACCAAGGAAATGCTTTTATACTTATTAATTAATTAGAAACAATAAAATGTATTAAATTTGGAAGGTCTAACTATTTTTTTGAAGCGCTCACATTTTAAAGTCATGTCAACGTGTATTTGGTTTTTTATATATAATACAATAAGCAATTAATTAAATTAACAACTTTTTTCAATATTTTAAACTAGAACTCAATACTCCTTATGAATAATTGTGAACTATAAGTAGCTTGAAAATTAATCTGAACACAGATGATGTTATTTAATTAAGTAACGTAATTTAGGAAACAAATCATATATCTACGATTTGTGAATATTTAGTTACTAACATTTCCTCCTGTATTCTTTAGATTTCAGATACATGATTTTACATTAATTTAGTTAGTGTTTACATATTTGTATACAAAATGGGTTTACACATTTTTCAAATGGTTTATTAACCCATACTGATACTGGTTCTATCAATTTTTCAAAGTTCATTTTACACTATTGCCAAACGATTTTTAATTGTCTTAAATCTTGGGAATTAACTAGCCACTACACCGCTTTAAAATAGGAAAAAGTTTTTACTTTCTTATCAGTTATTACTAAAAATTCATTGCACTAGGTGCTAACTCTTGATTTAAGTCCTTAATTTTTTATTCACTTTTTTCAGTAATAATATAATCCTGTGTTACAATGTTTTTTTTACTGATTTATTTTCCTTTGAGTTGAACATCCTCAAAGTTTTAAAAAAAGTATTTACAGCCCCCTATCTAATAGCACACTAATAAACTAATTTTAGTTGCATTATACTTATATGGTGAGAAAAAGAAGCAATTTTTGAATTTTTTTTGGAGTTGAATATATTTAATAGAGTCCAAAATGAAAATTTGATTTTTCAACGTAAAATGTAATACATTTTTTTATACCATTATTTATATCACAAAATTGCTGTAAAAAGGCAAAGAACAACAACTTTGTGACACAAATACAGTTTATAGAATGGGTGTGGTTAGCATAAGCCACATCATGAAAATAAACGAAAACGCCGTGTTCAGAATAATTTGCATGCTACGATAATAATGGGAATTGATTTTACTTAATGACCATTATTAACATATTCTTAGTAGTTGATCTTTTGATTTTTTGTAAACAGGAATTTATGATTTGTTGCCTGTTACGAATCTCGGTTTTATTTGAACCTTTTCCTCAACCAGTTTTCTCGCCATCAATGTTTTTCAGCATCGATATAGAAGCTTTGTTATCAATAAACTGCTTGGATGTCATTTCACACATTCCGGTTGTTAATAATTTTAATATTTTCCCATTACAATTTTACATACTTTACTTGCATTTTGTTGTGCAAGGCTTCAGTAGAGATAGCTCATAAATTATAAGTAGTTCCTTCTTTGAAAGAGACTTCCTTCTCTTGAGACAGTTAGAATTACATTTTTATTTTTCAAAATTACAGATATTTGTGTACTTGTGTGTTCATGATCGAGTTTGGTGGTCAATGAAAACAGGTTGAATGACTTAATCGGCATATACAGTATATGACCTTTAACACAACACGATATCACTTAATTCCATCACAACTTTTGTAAGTAAGCATCACAAGTGCAATAAGGGGCCATCCTTAAATTACGTAATGCTAAGAGGGGGGAGGGTTACATCTATTGTTACGGAAAGAGGAGGGATAGTACATCAGCGTTACGTAAATTGAAGTTTCAGTTTTTACTATATTAAAATTTCTTTTTGTTTAATAAATTCATAGCCCCATTTTAACTTCTGAGTAAGTAAAATGTACTTAATAATGAACACAAATTATATCTATTCACAAAAAAATGTATTTAAAGTACTCTAATAAAATTCCTAATAGTGAAGACAGAAGTACACCGAAACTTGGTTACACTCGGTCATGACTGAGTTTGGTGGACTTTTGAGTTCCCTGGGACGAACATGACATGAAACTGGATTGTTTTATGTTGTTTATTGTAAATTGTTGTTTATGTTTATGTTGTAAATATTTGAAATTTGTAGTATTTGTAATAAATTTGGCGATTTCTATTTTAAAATTAGGGTTAATATGTATAAATATCTCTCTGAAGCTCGCATCACCAGAATAGACTTTAGACAATGTTACAAATGGGTTGATCACTCTGTATTGAAATCATTTTTGTCTTGACTTATACATAACTTCAAGTTTATTTTGATTTTATAATATGTTTGTTTTCAAGTAAATGTTACCTCATAATCTGATGAATTTCAGTACAAGTCCAGTGAGTGTAGGATGTAGTTAAAGGGTTTTGTGAACAGAACTTGTTATAAAAGAAGCACTCGGTGTTTATGTTTTCAGTTTTGAAGATAGTGTAATACAAGATAAAAATTTGTCTATTTGTAATTATTGGCATAGGCCCTAATTATATTTATAATTATAAGTATAAAAGTAAAAAAATTATTCAATGTAAGCCTATTCGTTTTTGTAGATAAAAATATAATATTAATTACATATAAGCGATAATAAATAGATAATAGTTGCTTTTCGAAAGGCTATAAAGTTGAATTGATTATAATGTACAGTATAGTACTCAGTGCTCTGTGAGTGTAAATATAAGAATAAAATACATAAAGTAATATTTTACTTTTCCAAAGTTTGGCAGGAGTTGTTTGAATTGCTTTGCACAGAAATATCTATCATTTCTAGGCCGTGTTTAGAATGAGATGTGTGTAAATGTTCAATGGAATATTTTCTGTTTTGGGAGTGGAATAATGTCTGTATTTGTTTCATCGTTGTGAGTAATGTTTTTCATATGTGTAGCCGATAGCCAGATGTCCAAGGTAGAGGATGGATGCAAGAGTCCAGTAACTTTCATCTCTCAATATGTCCTTCCACAACGACACCAGTGTTCTTAGAATGTCCCTTGCTGCTATCAGGTAGTGACAATGCATGAGTACGTTCTCCAGATCCTCCTCCTCAATCCCACACAGGCTGCATTCAGGTGAATCCGTGAGGTTAAAACGGTAAAGATAATTCTGAGTCACAATGTGTCCTGTTCGTGGTCTGGCTACAAAAGTTGCTATTGGACGGGGGATATTATTATACATGTCTTCTTTTGCGGTCTCTGGCTGTATTTGGTGTAGGTGGCAACCCGTAGCTCCTGTATTCTACCTATCTATCCAGTGAAGCCTAAATGTTTGTCGGTCGAGTTTTTGCACTGCAGCAATGTGAATCTACCCTCGTTGCAAAGTCGCATTATGCAAGCTTTTTTTGCGATTGTCTGCTATTTCATTTCCGGGAACTCCACTGAGAGATGGGACCCACTGAAAGGCTATGGAATTTTTCTTTCAAACATTGCTATAATATTTTGATTTTAAATTTTGACTAAGCACTTGCATTTATAAAATAAGAAATGAAACTAAACAGAAACTAGGACTGTCCATTCATATACAATTTTTGGTCAAGTGTTTTAATCTCTTCGTGTAGTATTATGTATTTTGAGATTTTGTCGTCTATCTCGTGCAGAAATATAATTGCATGTCATTGGGCCCTTTCGACATGCAATTATGTAAATGTGTCGTCATGATTTTGTAAAATTGCATATCAAGGCACATCCCATTTTCCTTATTAATCAATTCCCCTTTTAATAATTAAAATTAAAACAATGGCTTGAATTTCTTCCAACATTAACTTTTAATACTCTTTTATTCGTCTAATAAATAATCTACCATTTTCAGAAATTCCCTGTTTCGATTTTTATTGAATTATATGAGCTCTTCTTATATTATTGAAGTTATTTTTTGTTGGAACAGTACAGACACGTAATAAAAAACAAATTTACAATATATAATATGGAGCTTCATATTTCATAGCCAATTTACTTTAAAATTCCTTTGAGTTTAAATTTTTAACCATACAACTTCTTATACTATTTAATGCTACTTTCAAATTTTGTTTAAAAATTAAAATTGCAAGAGTTCTTTGAAATATCTTTTACTTAAATTGTCTTTGAATTTTTCTCATATGATGTGAACAATCCTAACCTATCATCTAGCTGTATAAACCTCCTCACTTCTTGTAAGCCAACTAATTACCATATTTGCCCCTGAGTACATTGTTTCACGACATTATTTGTCTATACAAATTTTACTCTCATTTGGCAATAAATTTATCCAATATATTAAATTAACAAGATCGGCTTTACAATTTTTATCTTTGGCTATCTTATTCTTTATCTTTATCTTTCTTATTACATATACTGTACTGTCCGTTCTAACCTTTACATTTCTAATTTTTAGTTCGAAAATTAACTCGTCTTTTATCAACTTATTTATTTTTAAATCGCTAGACATTTTATTTATTTGAAAATAACTTTACTACACACTGACAAGTATTTTTAAGGAGGGCTGCACATCTTACCTAATTAACACATGAATGGTATTAATCATAAGAATTCGTTAGCAGTAATTACCATTCAACTTTTTAATTAATAACTCTTTTAGAAAACAGCAGAGTATGAGACTTACATTTTGGAAAACAACAAAAACATGCGGATAAAAATTAAAAGCAGAGTTGCGCATTTGTAACAGTTCAAGACCTTTTTCCTGGGGTAAGTTTACTTTAATTTGAAATGTGTTATTATTAATTGTTAATTACCAACATAATTAATTACTTACCAGGGCTTCTAGTTCTACCCCGCAGCTCAGGCAATTACTGTCTGTCTGGGACGTTGCTGATATCTTGAAGCTTGAACTAGGTTACTTGTGAAATAAGAATTTAAAGTTTTAAAATACAAAATTATACAATTTATTAATCAATGGCAAATTACAAAAGAACAAATGACACCAATGTGTCGAGTAATTAACTGTTAATTACTGCTAAGTATTCTATACATATTTTAATTACTTTTTAACCTTTAAAATTTATATATATCGAGAAGGTAGTAACTTAAGTTTTCCGATTTAATTTAGAAATGAATATTCAAAGGACAATTTCTACCGTTCATGTGTTAACTGTTTATCAATTAAAATTCAACTTAGTTAACATTTTCTTTATTATTATCTAAAACGTACCTGGTTGTGAACATTACTTGCAAAACACTTTAACACATATCACTAAACATTGCCCATGGCTTTTGTACACTAATAACTGCACATCGCTCCTGGAATCAGCGCTATTAAAGAAAAATGATATTGACTTTTACTTATTTGAAACACATAAATAATCGCTTCTGACTTCTTCTTTAGTTGTGTTTATAAAATTTGGTACCGGCCTTGACATCTTAAATTTTGAATACTGGAAGCTTATAAATTTCTAAGTTATGTCCGAAAGTGCCATCACGTCCGTCTCGTTCAAAGACATCTTGAGAAGTGGGGTCGTTGCAAGGACGCGCTAACTGAAATTCTCAAACAAACTCCCACGCTTATTTATATATATGAATATTCTGATTGGTTCAGAAGTATCGCCTCATGCTTACGTCACATGGCGTGAGGTGGTTAATTGCCGTAAGTTACTAACTCGTATGATATTTTTCTATTTCGCCCGCTAGGAGCGCTACTACCTACGCTAGCTTCACAATGTGCACCAATAAAACAAAAATTTTCTTTTATATCAGGACGATATAATTATTAAATAAAAATTAAATATATAAATGAATTTATATGCAATACCTTATTTTTAAGAGTGTTACATTTTCTCTTGTCGACTTGAAAAGAAAATTTTTGTTCAAGATTACATCTTATTTCTATTATAACTACTTATACATGAGTGTGTGCGTACTGCAGTCCCCTTTTACAATTGAACAAAATAAATACTATAATAGCTCGAACATACTATAGTAAAAGTACTGTATAAACAATCTTTTCAACAACGGATGTTTTTGTTTATTAACGGTCTCCACTATGGAATGCTTGCTATCCCCCTTAGCGCTAAACAAATACTACAATGGAAGCGTACATCCGCTTTCTCACTCATAGGCTCTTTTACAAATGTACCGGTTTGACAACGTTCAACTATATTCTTTGCAAAGACATTCTACCCTTTTCACATTTTAAAATTTTTTTAAAAATATTACACACTTTAATTACTTTCATAAACTTTTATGAATACAAATTTATATCTTTCAATTTTTAAAATCTTTACTCTTTCAATTCCTTATTAATTTTCAATCATATTATTTCTTTATTAAAAATCCTTTAAATCATTTATTAATTAAATTTTCTTCAAAATTGTCTCTTTTTGTGTCAACAAACCTAACCTTTCACTAGTTGTATTTATCACAGTCCACTGCCTGGGATTTGCAAAACTGCTTCCTCCCTGTAAGCCACAAATTACCACTTTTAAACGACGCTATGTGTATTTTCTCAAAAATTCTCTCTCAATTTACAAACTAAGACTGCACCATTGCTTTATAACTTCTCTCTGTTATTTTAACAACATTCGTACATCTTATACAAAAACCCTGGATTTCAAAACCCATATTTTGAATCCAAATACCTTATTCTTAAATCAAATCTCATACTTTGATTTGAAAACCATACAGCTAGTTGTTGACTCAACAAGGACTTTATTCACTTCATTATTATTAAATTTTTCTTTCAAACATTGCTATAATATTTTGATTTTAAATTTTGACTAAGCTCTTGCATTTATAAAATAAGAAATGAAACTAAACAGAAACTAGGACTGTCCATTCATATACAATTCTTGGTCAAGTGTTTTAGTCTCTTCGTGTAATATGTATTTTGAGATTTTGTCGTCTATCTCGTGCAGAAATATAATTGCATGTCATTGGGCCCTTTCGACATGCAATTATGTAAATGTGTCGTCATGATTTTGTAAAATTGCATATCAAGGCACATCCCATTTTCCTTATTAATCAATTCCCCTTTTAATAATTAAAATTAAAACAATGGCTTGAATTTCTTCCAACATTAACTTTTAATACTCTTTTATTCGTCTAATAAATAATCTACCATTTTCAGAATGTCCCTGTTTCAATTTTTATTGAACTATATGAGCTCTTCTTATATTATTGAAGTTATTTTTTGTTGGAACAGTACAGACACATGATAAAAAACGAATTTACAATATATAATATGGAGCTTCATATTTCATAGCCAATTTACTTTAAAATTTCTTTGAGTTTAAATTATTAACCATATAACTTTTTATACTATTTAATGCTACTTTCAAATTTTGTTTAAAAATTAAAATTACAAGAGTTCTTTGAAAAATCTTTTACTTAAATTGTCTTTGAATTTTTCTCATATGATGTGAACAATCCTAACCTATCATCTAGCTGTATAAACCTGCTCACTTCTTGTAAGCCAACTAATTACCATATTTGCCCCTGAGTACATTGTTTCACGACATTATTTGTCTATACAAATTTTACTCTCATTTGGCAAAGTTTTAAGCCTGTACCATTGTCTTATAACCTCTTTGTTATCTTATACATCTTCGGTACATCTTAACCCTTTTCGAATTTCAAATCCCATTCTTTGAAAATCCAATAACTTTATTATCAAATTAAATCCCATACTTTAATTTAAGACTTACATACAGCTAATTGTTCACAACAGAAAAAAGACTTTTTTCAAATCATTATTATTAAATCTTATTTAAATTTTTCATCCTTTTTTAAAAAATCATTTAGGTCGTCTGACATTTTACAATCTAAACCTTCTACTATTAAAAACTTCACTTGCCATGAAAAAATGTTTTTAACTTTAATTTTGACAATGCAATTAGCTTTTATTTTTATCTCTGAATTATTAGCTGCTGAAACTTTATTCTGTTTGTTTACAATTTTCTTAACTAATTTAACAATGTTTAAAACAAATTTTTCTTTTAATATGTTTATTGAACCTCCAGTGTCCAATAAAACATTACAATTTAATTTACTACTTAATTCAACGTTTATTGTAGGTAACATAACAATTTTTGTTTCATTCTTTAACTTATCATGATTTTTAAACTTTTTCTATGAATTTCTCTGAGAAACTTTTATTTATCCAATACACTAAATTAACAGGATCGGCTTTACAATTTTTATCTTTGGCTATCTTATTCTTTATCTTTATCTTTCTTATTACATATACTGTACTGTCCGTTCTAACCTTTACATTTCTAATTTTTAGTTCGAAAATTAACTCGTCTTTTATCAACTTATTTATTTTTAAATCGCTAGACATTTTATTTATTTGAAAATAACTTTACTACACACTGACGAGGATTTTTAAGGAGGGCTGCACATCTTACCTAATTAACACATGAATGGTATTAATCATAAGAATTCGTTAGCAGTAATTATCATTCAACTTTTTAATTAATAACTTTTTTAGAAAACAGCAGAGTATGAGACTTACATTTTAGAAAACAACAAAAACAAACAGATAAAAATTAAAAGCAGAGTTGCACATTTGTAACAGTTCAAGGCCTTTTTCCTGGGGTAAGTTTACTTTCATTTGAAATGTGTTATTATTAATTGTTAATTACCGACATAATTAATTACTTACCAGGGCTTCTAGTTCTACCCCGCAGCTCAGGCAATTACTGTCTGTCTGGGACGTTGCTGATATCTTGAAGCTAGAACTAGGTTACTTGTGAAATAAGAATTTAAAGTTTTAAAATACAAAATTATACAATTTATTAATCAATGGCAAATTACAAAAGAACAAATGACACCAATGTGTCGAGTAATTAACTGTTAATTACTGCTAAGTATTCTATACATATTTTAATTACTTTTTAACCTTTAAAATTTATATATATCGAGAAGGTAGTAACTTAAGTTTTCCGATTTAATTTAGAAATGAATATTCAAAGGACAATTTCTACCGTTCATGTGTTAACTGTTTATCAATTAAAATTCAACTTAGTTAACATTTTCTTTATTATTATCTAAAACGTACCTGGTTGTGCACATTACTTGCAAAACACTTTAACACATATCACTAAACATTGCCCATGGCTTTTGTACACTAATAACTGCACATCGCTCCTGGAATCAGCGCTATTAAAGAAAAATGATATTGACTTTTACTTATTTGAAACACATAAATAATCGCTTCTGACTTCTTCTTTAGTTGTGTTTATAAAATTTGGTACCGGCCTTGACATCTTAAATTTTGAATACTGGAAGCTTATAAATTTCTAAGTTATGTCCAAAAGTGCCATCACGTCCGTCTCATTCAAAGACATCTTGAGAAGTGGGGTCGTTGCAAGGACGCGCTAACTGAAATTCTCAAACAAACTCCCACGCTTATTTATATATATGAATATTCTGATTGGTTCAGAAGTATCGCCTCATGCTTACGTCACATAGCGTGAGGTGGCTATTTGTCCTAAGTTACTAACTCGTACGATATTTTTCTATTTCGCCCGCTAGGAGCGCTACTACCTATGCTAGCTTCACAATGTGCACCAATAAAAGAAAAATTTTCTTTTATATCAGGACGATATAATTATTAAATAACCTTAAAACCTTATAAAAAATCCTCCATATTTATAAAAGATAAAAAGTAGGTTGTTTTGTATTGTAATTCAACGCAAAACCTGGAGTGCCAAGTTTCACAATGTTTAAACGATTCACAATGCTGACAGTTGTTGTTGGGGGGAGTTCAAGGAGCTACAGTCCAATCAAAAGGTTGTATTTGCCTTACATTGCTTTGCCTTCTGGGATCAGTTTAAATGTGGCCTGTACTTGTAAAGGAAATCTTGTAACACTTTTACGTACTCATTCTGGGGAAAAACCTTATAAGTGTTCACAGTGATTATTCACCTCCTTTAAAAGGAAATCTTTTAATACATTTACGTACCCATTCTGGCGAAAAACCTTACAAATGCTCACAGTGCGATTATTCAGCTTCTGTAAAAGGAAATCTTGTAACACATTTACGTACCCATTCTGGAAAAAACCTTACAAATACTTACAGTGCGATTATTCAGCTTCTGTAAAAGGAAATCTTGTAACACATTTACGTACCCATTCTGGAGAAAAACCTTACAAGTGTTCACAGTGCAATTATTCAGCTTCTGTAAAACTCAAATTAAAATACTTATGCATACTAATTCTGAATAAAAACCTATTAATTTTTCACAGTGCGATTATTCAGTTTCTGAGAAAGGAAATCTTATATACCATATAAATACCCACTCTGGAGAAAAACCATACAAATGTTCACAGTTTGATTTTCCAGCTTCTGAAAAAGGAAGTTCTGTAAAAGGAAGTCTTATATAATATATGATTACACATTCTGTAGATAACCTGTACAAATGTTCACAGTATGATTATTCAGCTTCTGGAAAATTAAGTTCTGAAAAAGGAAGTCTTATATAATATATGATTACACATTCTGTAGATAACCTGTACAAATGTTCACAGTATGATTATTCAGTTTCTGGAAAAGAACTGTGTCTGATTAGCGACTTGTACTATAAATGATGAATGTGGAATAAGGACCTGGTAATGTTACAAAAGACAGTGATAGTCTTTATACAGATGAGGACAATTCTAGTAATGGTACGGACAATCAGAAACATGAACTCGAGGATGAGGAGTACAACCATGACTTTGACGAGAGTCCTCTTGTTTGGATGACTCATTGCTAGTTGAATGCTAACTGTAAATGCTCATTATTTTTTCAATGAAGTGTACATTGTAAATAAACGTATTAGTTCACGAATTTAATAGTGAATGATCTTATTCCTGAGCTGCCACCTACACCTCGACTTTTGCCATGCTCTCCAAGATCCTTTCAAGAATCGCTAAAAAAAGAGCAATTCAAACAGGATACCGCAAACAAAATGTCGCCAGCGTGGAAAGCATTTAAAGAAGACATACATAACATATGATTGTCTTGCTTGTCCCGAAAAGCCAGGACTTTGTGCAATTAGTTGTTTTGATACATAGCACCAGCAATAAAACAATTTACAATGATGTTATAAATATTTTTTGTAGATATGTTTAATAAATATTTTCACATTTATCTTTTACAATAATTAGAAATTTATCACTGTTCATTATTCCAAACAGAAGGTGGACAATTTTGTATTGTGTGACTAGTATGCTTAGCTGTTCTGGAACAACCAGTACACAAACTCTTGAATAATCAACAAAATATATAATATATAGTGGAAACAGTTCCTAATATTTCATTTGTTGTGAAAAACGATAACTTTCAAAGTTATAATTTCTACGGATTGGCACAGAGCGCGGGTGTTTTTCCACATATCGAAAATTTTGAAAAGTAATCATGAAAAGGGCATCACTCATCATATATTAAGATAAGTTTCTGTACAAAAGTTTTTTTTTGTGTAACAGTATTTTTCAGCAGTGAACGTGTTAAAACAACACTTTATATATATGTTTCGAACAGCAAAATGAAGTTTTAAAAAATATATTCCTTAACGTAATACATGTTCATAAAAATTTTAATCGAACATACTATATGCTAAGTAGTATGCTGAGAAATATCAGAAATTAGTGTTTTTTTTTTGCCAAGTTAATAAATAAGTAATTATTTAAACACTTCTCAATACTGTATGAACAACCCAAAAATTACAATTTATAACTATTAAACTTTGAAAAAGTTTATTTTATTAGTAATAAAATATTACCATTTTTTGTGAGTAAGCCACTTGTGTTTCTTGAATAATTGCGTTACTCAGTCCAGTAGACTTGGTTTTACAAATGTATTTCAAAAATATAATTACATCCACAAAGTAAAGAATGTTTTGCTATAAATAAATGAAAATAAAAGATCAATACAAATCTTCATTTTTAGCAATATAGTACTTTAACTCATTTCAGCCCAAATTATTTTTTTTTGAATTTTTTTATACCCATTTAAAATTTAGCCTCTTACTATCCGAGTAATTACTAAAGAATGTTTATTATACATTTCAAGTATTTATAATCGTAATTACGACAGTGAGCACAGTTGAGGTGGGCGGTTATATTACACTGCAAAAATAATCTAAAGATGGTAATAACAAATAACAACACGAACCATTTTAATATACTATATTTAATTGTACAAAGATATATTACAGCTAATGGAGCACTGTTTGTAAGGTCTATTTAATGAGAATGAAATGTGTGAATCCCGACCTGACATACTTTACATTTCTTCCTTGTAGCTTTTCCGCATTGTGCACAGCGCACCTGTTTTCTCACTGTTTGCAAGAAGTGTCCTGTACCACTGTAGCGAACTTCTTGCAGGACCCTGCTTGATATTTTTGTACTGGGTCTACCTCCAGAAGGACTGGGAACTCTGTATGTTGCTAAATAGGCATTTACAACATACCTAATGAAAACAAGAAAGTCCAGATTTTCTGCAC
Source organism: Prosapia bicincta (assembly GCA_036971475.1). Classification (NCBI taxonomy): domain Eukaryota; kingdom Metazoa; phylum Arthropoda; class Insecta; order Hemiptera; family Cercopidae; genus Prosapia; species Prosapia bicincta. The sequence goes on along the minus strand of JBAIZL010000002.1, from coordinate 269,234,141 downwards.
GACATTTTGGATGCAAGCGGAATAGCAACAACGCATTGTTCATTGAAACATTTAACAAATAGGACACCATAGGCCAATACCACTTCTTGTTTTGTATGTTTATTCTGTACGATGCTATGTGTTTGTCATTACAGTCCACTCCTTCCATGTATGTATCATACAAAACTACACATGGAGGTTGGTCCAGAGTAATGTGCTTTTTCTGAGCTTTTGACCAACCTTTAGCTTTTCCTGTGGGAGCTACGCCAGCCGATGTTGAAGCCGTCGTAAACACGTTATTGTCGTGATATTAAACAAGTGTAATCCCAGTATCTACATCTGTCTCTTGATGGTATGTACCTCTAGCTTCTTTATTCATAATATTAGAATTAGGAAAGAGGGCGTCTTTTATTCGGTCACTTCGAACAGTACCAGTTCTGTCATAGCCGTGTTTCTTCAATGTCTCAAGAAGACGTAAGGAAGTTGTCAAAATACAAGCTGTAACGCCTGTCTTGAGGAAGCTTAGATGATAAATCAATTACAACAGAGCCTTCCAGCTCAAGCTCAGGGATCATTGTTGTATTGCCCTTTCCTTGGTACGGTATACCCTGAACAATGTACCCAAGTCTTGTGGCAAGAATCCAAATCTTGTATCCGAAGCGAATGGGATTTCCATGAATGTGTTGTTTTGTCCCATGCCTGCCAAAATATGACACTATGAATTCATCAATTGACAGATATGAATCATCTGGAAAATAGTGTAACCATCTTTCATAAAGCATTTTCCAAATCTATCATTAATCTTCAATTCAGCATTCTTACAAATGTGTAAGTCCTCATTATATCTTGGAATCGATTTCTGGACATTGCATTTGACACTGCGTTATTATGTGAACATTCTTAGGCAGTTCTCAATACATTCTAGTTCTGGACATCATGTTATAACCAGATAAAACTGAAATAGCAAAGAAAATATGCAGTTCACCTAATTTTCTTTGCTTTGTGGAATTTTTTTTGTCTATGTTTTCCGCATGTGTAGTTTTCTTGCTAGGGTTTTGTTTTCTTTTTCTATTTTTTTAAATTTGTTACGAGTTTAGTTTTACTAGAACAATCAGTGGGGACATCAGAAACATCTTCGATTTCAAACACTTGGTCTAAAATGTGAAATTGCTCTTTAGATGTACTTGGAGTTGGTAACGGAGGTATAAAACCTTCACCATTTTCCAAATTACGTACAATATAATCTTCTTAGTCTAGTCGGAATCTCTCTAAACTGTTTTCGATTTTTTTTTCTCACTGAACATACTGCTCCATCACGAAGCTGGTTTCCAGACAGTTTATTTATATCACCTGAGACATCTTCGTCATCACTGTCTTCGTCGCTCAATATTGGATTTCCTGGAGCCTCAAGGTATATGTTCCCATCAAGAATATCATCATCTTTCTCAATGAGTGTTGCGATTTGCTCAACTGTCAACCAATAAAAAAAATCCCAAATAGGTTTCTTATCCTCATTTCCACCCATCCGTGCTCACTGTCTGCAAATGTCGACATCATAATTCAATTCGTCACATGATTTTTATGCAACTTACTGAAGTGTAATTAGAGGATTATTTAAATAGTTTGTCTTATAATTAGGGATGGGCCGATTCCTAAAATTTTCGATTCCGATTCTAAAATTTTCCGTTCGATTCTCGATTCTTTCAAGTTATATTAGCTTACATGCTAGTTCTCTAATAATTAATTTAGTTAAGATCTTGGTCATATGGCAAAACCTTTTAAAAGTTCTGTTTTAATGTAATAGGCTACACAAAACCTTCAACCTTGATTTATCAATAGGAATTTTTAAAGGCATAAAAACATATCAGATAAAAGTAATGACTTATTTTATGATGTTTGTGAAAAAATACCTAAGCCTATTTACATTGTCTCTCAAAACAAAACAAAAATTAAAAACAAACGAACAACATCAGGCCAGTACCCTGAACCGAATACCGCCGGGCCTCTTAACGCTTTATGTTTATTAGTACTACTCAGCTGGTGTTGCTGCTTTTGGAAAAATTAAGGCACAGTATTAAACAACAAGCTTCACACTACTTACAGATGTAGGCTAATTACGATGGTTTTTGTTTGATAGATAAACGCCGACGGGATTAAAAACATGATGATATTCTAAGAGCTTTTTGTCCGTAGTTACGGGCCGACACACATATTTGTTATAACGTATTGTAATAATTTTCACTACTGTTTTCAAAATTTCACAAAACCTTAAAAATAAGTCGGAAATATTGACTAAATATTTGGTTGTAAAATAATCCTTAAAAACGAACTTTCTGAAAGTTAAGTACAAACATTGATATACTTAGATAAACTCATCCTTACTAGGAAGTAAATTATAGGCCTAACGTAAATTCCTTAACAAGTAAATTATTTGATGTTAAAACTTTTACTTAATATGAATTTCGGATAGTATTTACTGGACCTGTAGCATTACTTATCAGAGAGAAAATATATTACACTTTAGTTCTATACACAAAATATTTATGAACTCACAAATCAATCACATGTGACACGTTTACGTGTCTTAGTGACAGGCGCCAAAACATTTTTATCACTAGTCAATTTATTATTTGGGTAACCGGAACATGAAATTATGGTTTTGTTGTTTCTTGCTAACAAAACACAAAAAATATCAAAACAGTGTAGCACAGATAATAAAATTTAATTAAATCAAAAACAATGTCGGGTCATTTTTAAATCGGGTCAATTGGTCCGACGGAGTTTATTTTCGTTTCATTTACAGTAGGAAAAAACTATGTTGGGCCAGTTGGTCCGATACGTATTTTTATAAATATAATGATAAGAAACGTATATTCATACTTAGATATGATAGGGGAACAAAGTATAAGAACACAATATTTAAAAATGAGCTTAAAATATTTTGGCAATTCTCTATGAAAACGCCGATATTGTGGGCGGCAGCTAAAGTATTAAGGTGCAGTGACGCGTTCGCTTTGTTAAACTACACGAACTATTTCACATGTAAGTTTATATTACTGTACATTATTTTGCTACATTTGTAGCTACTGCGCGGATCTGTTTATCATGTAATAAATAGTTTCATTTGCTAATACAATCGTGTTTATTTTCTTTTCGCTCCCAAATATATTACATTACTGTGAGAGTGATATCTGTCTATAATATAATTTATTGAGGTTAAGTTTCGGAGGAATAATACAGTGTTTCTGTTATCCGAACCTCTTAACAAAGGCGCAGCCACACTCACTGAGTGAAAGCAAGAGTTCCCATGTCAACTTACTAAAATATAAAGTAATAATATAATGAACTCTAAATAAAAAGATTTAAAAATAACCAACTTAAAATCATTTATATAAATCATAATCTACTTAACAAGTGAATATGAAATTGAATGAGGAATAGGACCTCTGTCAGAATTTAATAAAATATCACGGTCATGTTTACTAATATATAAACTTTCGAAACTATCAACAAATTTATTGGTCCTAACATCCTTAAACAACTTGACATTATTAATATCTAGATTGTGATTGGTCTCTTAATTTTGGGCAGCAATACTTGACTTATTACATTTTTGGTATTTAATATCCCTAATCTGTTCTTTAAATCTAGGTATAACTTTTCGTTTTATCCTTCCAATATGCATTACAATACAATATTAAAGAAATAATTTATTTTTTAAACTATTTGTGTAGTAACCCAACTTTATATGTGGATAAATGTTTTGAGATATTTCATATTGGAGACAAATTATAAACATATATAATATAAACTGTCCACAAGTAGTGAACCCCAACTGATATTTTTTTAAAACTGTCAAGAAGAAGTAATACACCTCTGTTTTCTTTTACTTTGATACCCTGTATAATGAATACTTGTCGGTACAATGTCAATTTTTTAAGAGAAAACCTACACAACATTTGTTCATTAAGTGACACAGGCTAAGTGACGAATTGTATATTAAGTTTCAGTGCTCTGACATACTGATTATGTTTAGATAAGTTAAGATAACATTTACCCAAAAACTGGAAATGATTTGTAAAATATAAAACTGTTCATAAATTAGGGAGATGTTTGGATTACAATATCAGGAGAACTAAACCATTGTTCATGCAAGACATGGAAACAAATAAAATTAATAACTTATGTATTAATGTCAGACAACACTTTAAGAATTAAAAAAAAAATAATAAAAAACAATTAACATCTCCATATGGTGAACTTAACCTTATCCTATGAAATGATAGGATGAAGTGCAAAGATAGGATATTACCAGGTTTGGTCTTATTATAGTGGTGTCACTAAATCAAATGTTTATTATTCAATGGGCCTCCTTGGTGGTTTTAGTGTCATATAGTATATTAACCTGTTTTAAAATGCATGAAATTTGAATAAATGGACTGCAAAATGAAGCTGAGTTGATTTTTTTAACAAGTATTTAATCATTTTACAATGGTTTTATTGTCTAAGAAACTTTGTTATGATTAAGTTTTGATCATTATTATTTAATACTAAAAATGAATATTTTTGTCATGTCTCTTATCTGTAACCAATAGGGAATGAGAAAAAGAAATCGTGCAATGTTTTTGTATCAGTAATTTCTTGGTATTAGAGGAAACATTTAAATACAACAGTGATTAAAAAAATTGTTTAAAACCATTCTAGTATATATGTAGGCAAGGAGAATGTCAACTTAAAGTATGTACATAAATATATAAATATTCATTCTCAATGTGTTGCCTATGAATCTGACTTTAATAATGGAATGTGTTTTGTTAAGGCGTAATTAGTTATAATCAAATTTTAAAATAAATGGTGAAAAGTTTAAAATGAAAAAAATATTATTATATTTTCAGATAGCCTGTGGAAATGGTTAACTAAAATTGGAATAAGAAGATTTAAAAAGAATCTATTAGAACTCAAAATCATCCAGCAATGTATTACCACACCAGTAACCAGAATGCAGATACAATACGCAACTACAGAGCATCAGCAATGTCAGAGCTCATGGTTGGTATGAAGAAGAAAAGAATTAACCTATTAAAATGTAGACAATGTTGTTTTGGAGGCTCAAAGATAAATGAACTTATAACCCACTTGAAAAAACACATTCGTATAAAACCTTACAAGCATCAACAATGCAACTTTTCATATTTAATCTCAACTAGTTTTAAAACGTACTTTAAACGCCGTCATAGGAAAACACCTTTCAAATGTTTGCATTGTAATTATTCGGCTTCTCAAAAAAGAAGTCTTATAGTACATACTCGTACCCATTCTGTAGAGAAACCTTACAAATGCTCACAGTGTGATTATTCAGCATCTGTAAAAGGAAATCTTATAAGACATTTAAATACCCATTTTGGAATAAAACCTTACAATTGCTCACAGTGTGATTATTCAGCTTCTCAAAAAAGATATCTTTTAACACATTTACGTAACCATTCTGGAGAAAAACCTTACAAATGTTCACAATGTGATTATTCAGCTTCTCGAAAAATAAATCTTTTTTTACATACTCGTACACATTCTGGAGAAAAACCTTACAAGTGTTTACAGTGCGATTATTCAGCTTCTGTAAAAGGTCATCTTGTAACACACTCACGTACCCATTCTGGAGAAAAACCTTACAAATGTTCACAGTGTCATTATCTAGCTTCTGTTAAAGGAGATCTTATAAGACACTTGCGTATACATTCTGGAGAAAAACCTTACAAATGCTCACAGTGTGATTATTCAGCTTCTCAAAAAGGAAGTCTTATAGTACACACTCGTACCCATTCTGGAGAAAAACCTTACAAGTGTTTACAGTGTGATTATTCAGCTTCTGTAAAAAGTCGTCTTGTAACACATTTGCGTACCCATTCTGGAGAAAAACCTTACAAATGTTCACAATGTGATTATTCAGCTTCTGTAAAATGTCATCTTGTAACACACTCACGTACCCATTCTGGAGAAAAACCTTACAAATGTTCACAATGTGATTATTCAGCTTCTCAAAAAATAAATCTTTTAGTACATACTCGTACCCATTCTGGAGAAAAACCTTACAAGTGTTTACAGTGTGATTATTCAGCTTCTGTAAAAGGTTGTCTTGTAACACATTTACGTACCCATTCTGGAGAAAAACCTTACAAGTGTTTACAGTGCGATTATTCAGCTTCTGTAAAATGTCATCTTGTAACACACTCACGTACCCATTCTGGAGAAAAACCTTACAAATGTTCACAGTGTCATTATTCAGCTTCTGTTAAAGGAGATCTTATAAAACACTTGCGTATACATTCTGGAGAAAAACCTTACAAATGTTCACAGTGTGATTATTCAGCTTCTCAAAAAGGAAGTCTTATAGTACATACTCGTACTCATTATGGAGAAAAACCTTACAAATGTGCACATTGTAATTATTCAGCTTCTGTAAAAGGTCATCTTGTAACACATTCACGTACCCATTCTGGAGAAAAACCTTACAAATGTGCACATTGTAATTATTCAGCTTCTGTAAAAGGACATCTTGTAACACATTCACGTACCCATTCTGGAGAAAAACCTTACAAATGTGCACATTGTAATTATTCAGCTTCTGTAAAAGGACATCTTGTAAAACATTTACATTCCCATTCTGGAGAAAAACCTCACAAATAGCAGGATGTGATTATATAGCTTCTGAAAAAAGTACTCCTATAAAACATATGCGTACCAATTCTTGAGAAAAATTTTACAAATGCTCAGTGTTTTTATTCAGATTGTTTAAAAGAAAGTATTAAAATACATATGCGTACTCATTCTGATTAAACACCTATTAATTGTTCACAGTGCGATTATTCAGCTTCTGTAAAAAGTTGTCTTGTAACACATTCACGTACCCATTCTGGAGAAAAACCTTACAAGTGTTTACAGTGGGATTATTCAGCTTCTGTAAAAGGTCATCTTGTAACACATTGTGAATATACAGCTTGTTTAAAAGGATGTATTATAACACATTTACATACCTATTCTTGAGAAAAACTCTATAAATGTTCATAGTGTGATTTTCCAGCTTCTGAAAAAGGAAGTCTTATATAACAGTGCTTACACATTCTGCAGAAAACCTGTACAAATGTTCACAGTATGATTATTTAACTTCTGGAAAATGTAGTCTTATAAAATATATAGATACCCATTCGGAAGAAAAACTTTACAAATATTCATAGTGTGATATTTCAGCTTCTGTAAAAGGAAGTATTAAATTACATATCCGCACCCATTCTAGAGAAAAACCTTACAAATGTTCACAGTGTGATTATTCTGCTCCTGTAAAAGTTAGTGCTATAACATATAGGATTCCTCACTATGGAGATTGAGGCAAAAAGAGTGCTATTGTGTTTGTCTTGCTTAAAATAGTACTTGTAGGCTTGGAGCAACATTTTTCAGGGACGGACTATACTTTTTTAAATTGAGATCAAACTGAAGGAATTGAGCTTCATCAGTATTTTCTGCAACTGTGCTTAAATACTGAGAAAACAGTTCTGCGTCTTGACAAAAACGGATTAATTTGATTAATTTGTGCCGTAATCACTGCAATAGTCACAATGTTAATATTTTTTCACATTGCCTATTTATAATTTATTATAACCTGTACATTCTGATTATAGGTTTTAATAAATAGATAACAATTTTTCTTCGAAAATATTGTTTTTGCTTTTCCATTGGTTTTAAAGTTATATATACTCGTACGTTTTAATGACTTCATTTTCTATATTCTATATGTTTGGATTAATTTTGTCTTGACTTTATACATAACCTTAAGTTTATTTTGATTTTATAATTTGTTTGTTTTCAAGTAAATGTCACCCTATAATCTGATGAACTTAAGTAGATGTCCAGTGAGTGTATAATGTAATTAAAGAGTTTTGTGAACAGAACTTCTTATAAAAGAAGTATTTGGTGTTAATTTTTTCAATTTTGAAGGTAGTTTATTATTATTATTACTAAAACTCGGGAGGGACCTTATCGGTGTAGAGCACTTAGCTGCAGCCTTTGTGCTCTTTTCCCATCCCTACCACAGGACTAGCTTAGTGGATACCTACCTCTGCAGAAATCAAGTACCCACCTGATGCTAAATCATCTGATATCCTCTGGTGTACATACCTGCCAGCCAAACCACTTTTTCCTTGCAGCTCCCAAAGCAGGACACTCATAGAGTACGTGGATTGGGCTTTCCTCTTGGTCCTTGTCGCATCTCTTGCACACAGGGGACCTAGATATTCCAATTTTGTATTGGAACCTCCTCAGATTCCCATGACCTGTGACCAGCTCTACAGTAACTCTGAGTTGATGTCTACTTAAGAAGAGTAGTTCTTTGCCCCACAAATCTCCTAATTAACCCCAGAGTACCTTGGATTTGTTACACCCCAAGGTTGCATTCCATTCTTCCCTGCACAACCTGTCTATATGTGCCGTGATCCTCTTGCGCCCCTCCTGAGGCGGCATACCCACTGCCCTCAGCAACGGTCCTTGAGTTACACACCCTTGTTTTGCTAAGGTGTCAGCTCTCTCATTCTCTATCCAGCCAGAATGTCCTGGAATCCAGGTTAGGTTGAGCGAATTATACTTACTCAGCTCTGCCAGAGAAGCTATAGTCTCAGGCCACCAGCCTAGAGCTGGTACTAGCCTTACCTAAAGCCTTCAGAGCTGCCTGACTGTCCGAGCAAATCCAGATGGTCTTGCCCCTCCTGCCAGACTATTATTTCCTCAGCACATAGTTTGATCGCGAGCACCTCCGCCTGGAAGACAGAGTTGTATTCCTCCAGGTGATGACAAAATCTGTCTTGGTCTCTCGGTCCACTAAATCCTGGTCCCACTCTTTCCGTTATCTTGGACCCATCGGTGAACCAGATTTAACCATGTCTGAGTCTATACTCCGCCCATGCCTCTCTTGCAGGAATATGGATTTTGTAGTTTCCTTTTTCCCTTTTAAGAGACAGTATCTTATCCTGAGATTCTATCAGAGCTCCTCCAGTGAATCCCCAAATAGCTGTTTATGACGTTTGCTACTTGTCTTCCACTGCCCGGTACAACTTAGCCGGTATGCAGTTTTCATTGCCTCCATCCTAATTTGAAGGATGGAAAACCCAACATAACCCTCATGATGTGCACCCTCATGATAACCCTCATAGCACATGATGTGCTTCTCCTTGTAGCTGTTAAGGAAGAGCCCCTGGTCGCAGTCCAGCATTCTTTTACTTGTTTCTTTCTGTGCCTTGTCCCACCAGACGATTGAGGGACCAACCTTGGCCCCACAGTGGCTGAATAAATCCAGTTCATCTGACGTGGACCCAAACCCCATCTCGTGCCTATTGCTCCTCTACATTGCCAGAACGTAGCTATGGCTTTTTTGCACTTATCCTCCAAGTATTCACGCCAGAGTAGCTTCGTATCCAGAATAGCTCCCAGATATTTAGCCCTATCAACGTAGCTTATTTTGGTATTACCAACTTCCATCATCTCCAGCGATTTAGTTTTATATCGCCTAGTGAAGATGAGTGCCACAGATTTCTCTCCTTGAATGCATAGTGCATTCTCCCTGCACCATGGTTCTGTTACTTTGAGTGCCTCTTGAAGCAGGTTTTTGAGGACCTCTTCAAATGGACCCCTAAACAAGAATAGCTACATCATCTGCATATCCTACCACCTTGACACCCTTTCCACTGAGCGACCTTAGTAGGCCGTCCACGACAAGGCTTCACAGCAGAGGGGATAACACTCCACCCTGTGGGCAGCCCTCCGAGACCAACCCATTTATCGTGCACTCCATCCAGAATGCAGTACTTATTCGGTTTTCCAAGGAACTCATAATCCAATTCATAATTCCATCAGAAATCCCATAATCCATAGTTGATATCTTGATGACCAGTCTAGAGGTACTATTTGAAGCCCCCTCCACATCATGAAAAGCCCCAATACATATCCCCTTGTTGTTGATCTGACCCTTAATTAAGTCCACGACCGACAACAGCGCAGTCTCCACTGACCTATCAGTTCGGTAGGCGTGTTGGTCCTGATGAAGCGGATACTGCTTCAAAGGTCCCTCCTTCAAATAGTGGTCCACCAGCCTTTTCAGTGTCTTTAACTAGAAAGATGTAAGGCTGATAGGTCTGAAGTCCTTTACCTCTGTGTAACCTTTCCTCCCCGGTTTGGGGATAAAGATAACTTTCGTTTTGAGCCACTGCCCAGGCGTGTAACCCAAGGCAACACAGCCCCTGAGTAGTCCTGTCAGTGGCCCTATTATTTCCTCCAAGCAATTTTGTAGTAGGAGTAATATTGTCTAATACAGGTGCTTTAAAAGGCTCAAAAGACAGAATCGCCGCTCTAACCTTTTGCGCTGAGATCACCTGCCCAGCAATATTCCAGTCCGCACTTAGCCCAGTATGGCGAAGGTTTTGAGCACCGTCCCCTACCGGTCTAATATCGGGAAAACTGTTCCTCATAAGCAGACACAGATTTTCCTCCGGGGTCTCAGTAAAGCTACCATCATTCTTCTTGACAAACTTAAGCTCTCCACTCGGTCCACCTGCTAACACCTTAAACAGTCTAGCAGTGTCATTCAGTGTGCTTGTCTCTGAGCACCACTTTTCCCAAGAAGCACGTTTTACCTTTTTTATAAGATTTTTATAGAGACCCTGGCTGTCTTTATATGCCTGCCAGGTCTCCGCCGTTTTCTTCTTCTTTGCTCTATTAAAGAGCCTTCTAGTTAGTTTCCGTCTTGCCTCTAACTCGCTGTTCCACCACGCCCAGTGTTTATCTGCGAGAGAGGGCAATTTTCCTCAAATGACGTGGAAATTGCAGTCCTGATGTAGGCCTCAGTATTTTTCAGTTCGTTTGATGTACCATATTTACCACGGAAGTCTGACATCCGCCTCCTCACCGAGGACTTAAAACCTTCTCAGTTTGTCCTCAGGTTCCTAAGCCACACCACATGGGGGACAACTCCTCTCATCCTAGCAGTGATGATCCGGTGATGAGACATAAAGGGCTCATACGAAACCTGCCAGTTATGCACCCACTTTACCATCTGTTTATTACAGAAGGTGATATCTAGTACCTCCATTCTGTTTGAAGTGACAAATATTGGCTCGGCACCTGTGTTTAAAACCACAAAGTTTTCTTCAATCAAGAAGGCAAGGAGCTCCTCACCTCGCTCATTTGTGTCTGTGCTGCCCCACACCTCATTATGAGCATTGGCATCACAGCTCACTAAGATTCCTATATTCCTCTCCCTCCAGTACCGACCTAACTTACGTAATTCTGCATGGGGCGATTCTCTATTGTGGGCACAGTAAGTGGAGATCACGATAAACTCCCTGCTCCCACTTACCTCGAATTCTAACCACCGCAAGGTCTCTAGTTGAGAATTCTTAAATCAGCGTTGCTTCTAGTCCTCTGACTATCACACATGCTCTGTCCACCTCATGTTCCCCACATGCGTAGGTGCGCCCAGCTGCAGTTAGACCCCTTATACTGTTTCTGACCAGCCACGATTCATGCACCAGCGCCAGCGCTGGTAATGTGTGCCTCACATTTAAGCACCTGGTTAGGACCACCGAGGCGCTTTTACTGTGGTGCAAGTTAATCTGCAGGATCATTGCTTGAGGGTCAGCCATATCCAACTGACCCCTACGCCTTCTGATTCTCTCTCTCGCCCTTCTATTCTGGGTCCTTAGAGTTCCACCTAAAAGTGACCTCTGCAGTCCCCAGGAAGGCTTTCCCATCTCTTGCCTTAAGTTGTCTGGCCGATGTCTCATCCAATCCTAGGCAGAGGAGGCTTTGCAGGTCCCCGCTCAATGCACTGTAGGATCTTCCACTTCGAAGTGTCGATTTCAGGGTTTTGCATCCCCATGAGCTTGACCAACTGAGTGGCCTCCCTTTTTGGTGGTGGTACGTGCACCGTCACTTTCACCCTTTTGATCAGTTCATCAGGGAGGACTAGCCTTGCCTGAGTCCCGTCCTCGAGCTTAACTGACGGTACCACTTCTCTCAGCCATTTTGCCGATTCCTCCTCAGCACAAATAAATGCTGCGACTCCATCCCTTAAGTAAGTGTCTCTGAACCGCGGAACAAAACCTCCACTAGGGGTGTCCACAATCCGGTCCATGACGGTGCCCTCAAGGTGGTCGAACGCCGCCATTTCCATCCTCACGCCTACACTATCAGTACTGACCCCCCTTTGGGACAACTACCCCTAACTCGGCCTGTACGTAACCTAGGACTATAGGGGTAGTTTTGGATGATGCTGAAGGTCGACGCGCCCCTGACCATAGCCTTGGGGGAGGGTTCGACCACGTTTAGAGGGGTAGGGGGTAGTTTTTCGAAAAACAATATTATAACCCACTGACCTAAGCTAGCCAAATTGCATCCAACCTAACCCACCCCTAGTAGATGGGGTGACCTCAGCCTTGTTCAGGACCATCCCCGGGGGTAGCTCCGGGGGTAGATTCGGGGTGGGGGGTAGTTTTAGAAAAATTTTGGAAAAACATGTCTTGACTGATAGGGTGAGTTTAGAGTGCATTATCGCTACCGTTGGGGGTAGTTTCAACTAGGGGTAGTTTTTAAATAAAATATTATATTTCCAAAAATCGATCGGTTGAATCAGCAGACAGTACGGGATATGTGTAGAGTCCAGTATGGACCGCTGCGGGGGTGGTTTCACCTAGGGGTAGTTTTTAAATAAAATATGAAATTGCCAAAAATCGATCGGCTGGATCGAATGACCGTACGGGATATGTGTAGAGTCTATTATGGACTGTTGAGGGGGTGGCTTCAGCTGAGGGTAGTTTTCAGATCGCCAAAATTTGGTTGGTCCCTGGAGTAGTTGTCTTAGGTAAAAGTCACCCAGGAGCCAGGCCCTAGGTAAAGCTATCTGTGGAGCATGGCCTCAGGTAAAGCCATCCCGAGGCTGACCCTTAGGTAAAGCCATCCAGGTGTCGGACCTTCGGTAAAGTCACACCAGGAGTCGTGCTCGGTGTAAAGCCGCCTAGGCCTTAGGTATAGCCAACCCGAAGCCAGCCCCTAAGTAAAGCCACCCGGGTGTCAGACCTTCGGTAAAGTAACCGCGGAGTCGTGCTCGAGGTAAAGTCACTTAGGAGCCAGGCCTTAGGTAAAGCTACCACTGAGGCAGACCTTAGGTAAAGCCACCCGGTGTCAGGCCTTCGGTAAAGTCTACCTGGAGTCGTGCTTGAGGTAAAGCCACCTAGGAGCCGGGCCTCAGGTAAAGCCAATCCGAAACCTTGCCTTAGGTAAAGTAACCCCTGGAACCAGACCTTAGGTAAAGCTACCACGGAGTAAGGGCCTAGGTAAAGCTACCATGGAGTTAGACCCTAGGTAAAGCTAACACGGAGCAAGGCCTCAGGTAAAAGCCATCCCGAAGCCTGCCCATAGGTAAAGTAACCCTGGATTCAGGCATTAAGTGAGGGGTGGTTATCAAATAATATACGAAATTACCAAAAAATGATCGGTAAGATCAAACGACCAACGTTCCAACTAAACGCTAATTTTAACCGACCAACAATTATACATAGAGTTCAAATAGTCAACAAGCTGAATCGACCAATCACAACGCAGGGGCCCGGTAGGTCTACGCAATACAACGCAAACGGTCGCTGTAAGACGTGAAGGCTTATATACCGCGTTAAACCAATATATATATATATATATGATAGCCCACATAATGTGTTAAACAAATACGCATGCAAGCCTACATACATACTATGCTAGGCCGACATACATGGGCCTACTATGTCTGTAAACCACTGGCCAAACCCCTTATGATCTGAGCTAGTTTCACCTCGTCTATCAGGTAGAACCTCAGGCAGGCAACCGTATAATATGGGGAGTACTATATGGTATAGCTACCGTTGCATACCACCATATCTGTGTAAAGGCGGCTAGCAATGCATAACCTATCACGCCCACATAGATGACGGTCAAAAAATATTACAATATAATTTAAAAAAAGTCACGCAACCTATATACATACAGTGCTAAGCCAACATTCAGGTATATATACTATGTTAAACCAGCATGCAATATACTCTAAATAGCCATATACACGCCGTTAAACAAATATGTGTTTAAACCTACATAAATACTATGCAAAGCCAACATGCATGCTATTCTGCATAGGCGTATATACCATGTTAAGCCAACATACGTGATACCCCAGATAATGTGTTAAACAAATATGCGTGTAAACCTGCATACATACTATGCCAAGCCGACATACATGAATCCCTAAATGCGCCTACTATGTCGGTAAACCACTGGCCAAAGCCTATATGATCTAAGCCTGACACACATTTACACCTCGTCTATCAGGTAGAACCTCAGGCAGGCAACCGTATAATACGGGAAGTACTATATGGTATAGCTAACAATGCATAACCTATCAAGCCCATGACGGTCAACAAATATTACAATATAATTAAAAAAAGCCACGCAACCTATATACATACAATGCTAACCAATATAGGCATATATACTATGTTAAACCAGCATGCAATATCCTCTAAATAGCCATATATACGCTGTTAAACAAATATGCGTGTAAACCTACATAAATACTATGGTAAGCCAACATGCATGCTATCATACTATGTTAAGCCTAAATACATAATAGAATACATAATGTGTTAAACATATATGTGTGTAAGCCTGCATAGATATTATGCTAAGAAGACATGGGCCTACAAAGTATAACACATTATATCCAGTGCATAGTTTAGCTAATGGTTATCACACACTATCCTACAAGCTGCCCACAAATTACCACATAATACCTGATACATAGCCCGGCTAATCATTAACACATAGTATGCCCCAACACATAATATCCGGTGCATAGCCTCGCTAATGGTTAGCACATAGTAGCCGATGCTGAGCCTGGCTATGGAATATCACATATTATTCGATGTGTAGCCTGACTAATGGTTAACACATCCAATGCATAGCTTGGCTAATGACCAACATAAAGTATCCGATGCATAGCTGGGCTAATGGTTAACTAATAGTTATTTTTAACTATGGGTTAACATATAGTATCCGATAAGTAGCTTGACTATAGCCCAACACATAATCTCCAGTGCATAGCCAGGCTAATGTTCATCATGTAGTACCCAATGCATAGCTTGAGTATGGTTTAACAAACAGTATCCAAAGCATAGCTTGACTATGATTATCACATAGTATCCGATGAGTAGGTTGATTACAAACTAACACATAATATCCGATGCATAGATTGACTACAAGTCAACACAAAATATCCGATGCCCGGGCTGACTAGGGTTTAACAAACAGTATCCGATGAGTAGATTGACTAAGGTTTATCTCATAGTATCCGTAGAGTAGGTTGATTACAAACTAACACATAATAATCATTGCATAGTCTGGCTAATGGTTATTAAATAGTACCTGTTGCATAGCTAGGCTAATGATTAACACATAGTACCCGATGCATAGCCTGACTAGGGCTAGCACATAGTATCCGAGGTATAGATTGACTAATGGTTAACACATGGTATCCAAAGCAGAGCTAGGCTAGTGGATAACTAATGGTTAGTTTGACTATGGTTAACACACAGTATCCGATGCGTAGCTTAGCTAATGGATAACACACAGTACCTGTTGCATAGCTAGGCTAATGCGTATCACATAATATCCGATGCATAGCTTGAGCATGTTTTAACAAATAGCATCCAACGCATAGCTTGACTATGGTTGTCACCTCCGATGAGAAGGTGAATACAAACTAACACATAGTATCCATTGCATAGTTAGGCTAATGGTTAACACATAGTAGCCGTTGTGTAGCTTTACTACAAGTTAACACAAAATATCCAATACATAGCTTGAGTATGGTTTAACAAACAGTATCCAAAGCATAGCTTGACTATAGGTTATCACAAAGTATCCGTTGAGTAGGCTGATTACAAACTAACACATAATATTCATTACATAGTTTGGCTAATGGTTATCACATAGTATCTGATACATAGCTAGGCTAATGGTTAACACATAGTAGCCGATGCAGAGCCTGACTATGGCTAACACATAGTATCCGAGGCATAGATTGAATATGGGTTATCACATAGTATCCGATGAGAGGCCTGAATACAGGTTAACACATAATATCCAATGCATGGCTTGGGTAATACATATAGTTAGCCTACATTCTGTGTAATGTATGTAAACCCACATACTATGCTAAACAGGTTACCCATAGACACGGATCTATGGTAATGCAAGAGTAAGCCTAAGTGTCACCCACACCCTGACAACAGATACCTAGCCTGACCATAGGCTACATAGGTAGACAACCGATACCTAGCCTGACCATAGGCTACATAGCTAGACAATAGATACCTAACCCTGAATCAAATACACACACTGACAACCGATACATAGCCTAACAACAGAGCTAGATAAAATTACCAACGTTTCAACTAAACAACTGTCTTACGCGTCGTTTAACCGACTAACATACACGAAGTTCAAATGAACAACATTGACACCAAGTTCAATTAGGGTACGGTTGGTGAAGGCCACATCAACGTTTCAGCTAATCAACGTTGAAAAACTTACGCTAATCAACCAACAAACTTACACCTGGTTCAAAAGGGTTATGGTTAGCAAAGGCACCGGCAAAAGCCTTAGGCCCCAGACATAATTATAGCTACCAACGCATACCAAAATAGCTATTTAGAAACCGTCAAGGCCTTTACACATATTGTCCAGGTATATTGTATCAGTTACAGCATACTGACTAAAATACCTCCATCAAATCTTAGGTAAAGCTAGCTTTGAGGTAGGCCCTAGGTAAAGTCACTCCGAAGTCAGGTCTTAGGTAAAGCTACCTTGGAGTCATCCGTTAGGTAAAGCAAGATCATAGGTAAAGCCAGCTTGGAGTGGTAAAACAGCTATCAATGCTTGCCCAGTCTCAATAGCTACGTAAAGGCAGCTAATATCGCATACCCTATCACAATAACTCCTTAAAGACGGCTACCTCTTAACAATAGCTACGTAAAAAACTGTTACCGATCCATGACCCAGGATAATACTTACGTAAGACCTATATCAAGGCATGAGCTAAGACAATAGCTCCGTAAGGAAAACCTACCATTACATGAACTACGACAACAGCGAGGTATGGACGGCTACCAATGCATTACTTATCACAATAGCTCCGTAAAGACAGCTACCAACACATAATTCGTCACATTAGCTAAGTAAATGCTTAACCTATCAAAATTGCTTCGTAGAGACAGCTACAAATACATTCCCTATCACAATAGTTACAAAGACATATAACAAAAGCACGAGCAAGGACAATAGCTACGAAAAGACAGCTACCAATGCATACCCTATCACAATAGTTACGTCAGGCTAATACAAATGCATTCCCTATTTACAATAGCTCCGTAAAGACAGCTGGCTAGTAAACGAATAGACATCTATCAATACATGATCTAAGACAGAAGTTAAGTTAAGGCCTATATAATTGCATAACCTATCACAAAGTCGTTGTGAAGACAGCTACCTATACATACCCTACCACAATAGCTACGTAAAAACGGTCAACGACCCTTGACCCAAGACAATATTTACGTAACGATTTAGAGCAATGCATTAGCCAAGATAATTGCTCAGTAAAGACAGACACCAATGCATGACCCATCACAATATCTCTGTATATGGCAGATGTTGTGATGACCTCTTCTGTACCAGAGTATATTGGAAGTCCTACCTTAGACATGCTAGATGCCCTGATGATCTTCCGTACCAGAGTATATTGGGGGTGCTACCTTAGACATGCTAGAGGCCCTGATAATCCTCTTCCGTACCAGAGTTTACTGGAAGGTCTACCTTAGACATGGCAGATGCCCTGATGATCTTCTTTACCACAGTATGCTGTACATGCTAACTTAGGCCTGCTAGACGTCTTGATGATCCTTTTCTGTACCATAATGTGCTACCTTACACGGGAGGACGCGATATTCCACTTATGGGGCAAAAGATAAATTGTTGTAGTGAGAAACTCACGACTAACGTCAGAACATGATCATAGGACATGGCACAAGTATGTAAATGCCCTAAGGCCCTGCCCTGCAGATGGACTAGTGTTAAAGTAAGTATAGGTGGCAAGCAACAGTTAATCCTATACAGATGACTTACCAATAGTCCGAACGCCGTCTTGACCGACATTTTGTTTGACGTCATTTGCTGCGGTTATGCTGATAAATTCAGAGTGTGCTATCGCGGTCGGGTGCTGGCGATTAACAATATTACTGTACAGGTTTTAAACAAGCATTTATTTGTCGAGCTCTGTGTGTATGATCTACACCTGCAATGAAACGTAATAACACTACATATTGACTTAACACACTATGTAGGCCTATGTACCGTATCATGCATATTGGCTTAATACAGGATATGTGTAGATTTACAGGTATATCGACTTAACACAATATGTAGGACTATGTAGGTTAACATCCATATCTACTTAATACAGGATGTACGCAGGGTAAAGTGCATCTTGGCTTAATACAGGGTGTAGACCTAATTAGGGTGTGTCTTGCATATGTCTTAATACAGAATGTATGTAGGTTTACATGATAATTGGATTAACACGGTATGTGTTGCTATGTAGCTTTACGTACATATTGGCTTAATACCGGAGGAATGTAGGTTAACATGCATATTTTCTTAACACAGTATGTAGGGCTATGTAGGGTAACATCCATATTTTCTTATTTCGGGAGGAATGTAGCTTTACATTCATCCAGGCTTAACTCAGTATGTGAGGCTATGTAAGGTAAAGTGCATATCGGGTTAACACACTATGTAGGGTAACATCCATATTGTCTTATTTCGGGAGGAAAGTAGCTTTACATTCATCCAGGCTTAACTCAGTATGTGGGGCTATGTAAGGTAAGGTGCATATCGGCTTAACACAGTATGTAGGGTAACATCCATATTGTCTTATTTCAGGAGGAATGTAGGTTTACACTCTTATTCGTTTAACACAGGATGTAGAGTAACGCACATAATGGTTTAATACAGGATGTATACTATTGAGATTGGGCAAGCATTGATAGCTGTTTTACCACTCCAAGCTGACTTTACCTATGGTCTTGCTTTACCTAACGGATGACTCCAAGGTAGCTTTACCTAAGATCTGACTTCGGGGTGACTTTACCTAGGGCCTACCTCAAAGCTAGCTTTACCTAAGATTTGATGGAGGTATTTTAGTCAGTATGCTGTAACTGATACAACATACCTGGACAATATGTGTAAAGGCCTTGACGGTTTCTAAATAGCTATTTTGGTATGCGTTGGTAGCTATAATTATGTCTGGGGCCTAAGGCTTTTGCCGGTGCCTTTGCTAACCATAACCCTTTTGAACCAGGTGTAAGTTTGTTGGTTGATTAGCGTACAGGGTTTGTTGTCAGGGTTTGGGTGACACTTAGGCTTACTCTTGCATTACCATAGATCCGTGTCTATGGGTAACCTGTTTAGCACAGTATGTGGGTTTACATACATTACACAGAATGTAGGCTAACTATATGTATTACCCAAGCCATGCATTGGATATTATGTGTTAACCTGTATTCAGGCCTCTCATCGGATACTATGTGATAACCCATATTCAATCTATACCTCGGATACTATGTGTTAGCCCTAGTCAGGCTCTGCATCGGCTACTATGTGTTAACCATTAGCCTAGCTATGTATCAGATACTATGTGATAACCATTAGCCAAACTATGTAATGAATATTATGTGTTAGTTTGTAATCAGCCTACTCAACGGATACTTTGTGATAACCTATAGTCAAGCTATGCTTTGGATACTGTTTGTTAAACCATACTCAAGCTATGTATTGGATATTTTGTGTTAACTTGTAGTAAAGCTACACAACGGCTACTATGTGTTAACCATTAGCCTAACTATGCAATGGATACTATGTGTTAGTTTGTATTCACCTTCTCATCGGAGGTGACAACCATAGTCAAGCTATGCGTTGGATGCTAGTTGTTAAAACATGCTCAAGCTATGCATCGGATATTATGTGATACGCATTAGCCTAGCTATGCAACAGGTACTGTGTGTTATCCATTAGCTAAGCTACGCATCGGATACTGTGTGTTAACCATAGTCAAACTAACCATTAGTTATCCACTAGCCTAGCTATGCTTTGGATACCATGTGTTAACCATTAGTCAATCTATACCTCGGATACTATGTGCTAGCCCTAGTCAGGCTATGCATCGGGTACTATGTGTTAATCATTAGCCTAGCTATGCAACAGGTACTATTTAATAACCATTAGCCAGACTATGCAATGATTATTATGTGTTAGTTTGTAATCAACCTACTCTACGGATACTATGAGATAAACCTTAGTCAATCTACTCATCGGATACTGTTTGTTAAACCCTAGTCAGCCCGGGCATCGGATATTTTGTGTTGACTTGTAGTCAATCTATGCATCGGATATTATGTGTTAGTTTGTGTAATCAACCTACTCATCGGATACTATGTGATAATCATAGTCAAGCTATGCTTTGGATACTGTTTGTTAAACCATACTCAAGCTATGCATTGGGTACTACATGATGAACATTGCATAGACCTACCGGGCCCCTGCGTTGTGATTGGTCGATTCAGCTTGTTGACTATTTGAACTCTATGTATAATTGTTGGTCGGTTAAAATTAGCGTTTAGTTGGAACGTTGGTCGTTTGATCTTACCGATCATTTTTTGGTAATTTCATATATTATTTGATAACCACCCCTCACTTAATGCCTGAATCCAGGGTTACTTTACCTATGGGCAGGCTTCGGGATGGCTTTTACCTGAGGCCTTGCTCCGTGTTAGCTTTACCTAGGGTCTAACTCCATGGTAGCTTTACCTAGGCCCTTACTCCGTGGTAGCTTTACCTAAGGCAAGGCTTCGGATTGGCTTTACCTGAGGCCCGGCTCCTAGGTGGCTTTACCTCAAGCACGACTCCAGGTAGACTTTACCGAAGGTCTGACACCCGGGTGGCTTTACCTAAGGTCTGCCTCAGTGGTAGCTTTACCTAAGGCCTGGCTCCTAAGTGACTTTACCTCGAGCACGACTCCGCGGTTACTTTACCGGAGGTTTGACACCCGGGTGGCTTTACTTAGGGGCTGGCTTTGGGTTGGCTATACCTAAGGCCTAGGCGGCTTTACCCCGAGCACGACTCCTGGTGTGACTTTACCGAAGGTCCGACACCTGGATGGCTTTACCTAAGGGTCGGCCT
Source organism: Prosapia bicincta (assembly GCA_036971475.1). NCBI lineage: Eukaryota > Metazoa > Arthropoda > Insecta > Hemiptera > Cercopidae > Prosapia > Prosapia bicincta. Next base: position 269,212,808 of record JBAIZL010000002.1, on the reverse strand, counting down.
CGGGATGGCTTTACCTGAGGCCATGTTCCACAGATAGCTTTACCTAGGGCCTGGCTCCTGGGTGACTTTTACCTAAGACAACTACTCCAGGGACCAACCAAATTTTGGCGATCTGAAAACTACCCTCAGCTGAATCCACCCCCTCAACAGTCCATAATGGACTCTACACATATCCCGTACGGTCATTCGATCCAGCCAATCGATTTTTGGCAATTTCATATTTTATTTAAAAACTACCCCTAGGTGAAACCACCCCCGCAGCGGTCCATACTGGACTCTACACATATCCCGTACTGTCTGTTGATTCAACCGATCGATTTTTGGAAATTTAATATTTTATTTAAAAACTACCCCTAGTTGAAACTACCCCCAACCGTAGCGATAATGCACTCTAAACTCACCCTATCAGTCAAGACATGTTTTTCCAAAATTTTTCTAAAACTATCCCCCACCCTGAATCTACCCCCGGAGCTACCCCCGGGGATGGTCCTGAACGAGGCTGAGGTCACCCCATCTACTAGGGGTGGGTTAGGTTGGATGCAATTTGGCTAGCTTAGGTCAGTGGGTTATATTTTTTTTCGAAAAACTACCCCCTACCCCTCTAAACGTGGTCGAACCCTCCCCCAAGGCTATGGTCAGGGGCGCGACGACCTTCAGCATCATCCAAAACTACCCCTATAGTCCTAGGTTACGTACAGGCCGAGTTAGGGGTAGTTGTCCCAAAGGAGGGTCAGTACTACTACTATCCCCAAAGGTCACTAGAACCCTCGGTAGGTTGGCGGAGATCGACGGGAAAGACGGACCTCCCGACCCAACAGGCCTAAAGCCTTGTCTATTTCTTTTAGCCTCCGACTCTGGAGTAGGATTAGAAGTACTCCTTTCCTTCCTTTTCCTCTCTTTCTCTTGTACTAAGGTCCTACAGGATCCACTGGCTTCCAGGACGACAGAGCGGGTTCTAGCCCCAGCCTCCGTCAAACCCTTCCGCTGCCTGGACCGGTGTTTCTTCAGAGGGGGTTTCCGTGGTTCTCTGCCCTCCGCCTCCACCTTCTTTGCTTCCTCATAGTAGGAATGCCAGAGTGCTTTCCTCCTTTGTGTCCCACTCATTCCTCTAGTTGCCTTCGTAGCGAGTTTTCCATCTGTTTCTACGGGGGCCGAAGCCACGTCCATTGGGACAGATTCGTCGGTAGGTTCTAAGCCCTGACCAGTTAAGTTTATTTTTTTTGCTTCTGCCATGTGTTCCCAAGAGCTGCTAGGGAAATAAAGGTCCGCCGCCGCAGAGCCCCGCTTACTCAAGGCGACTCAAGTACTCAGGGGGTGGAGCCAGGTGCCCCTGAGGCTCCGTTAAAGACCCTCCTTACCATGAGGGCCACGAATCTACATCGGCACGGATCGCATAACACCTTCAGATCGGGGGTGTATGTGCCCATTCAGACCACCAACCTGGATGGGGGGTGCTTCTTTTTTTAGTCTTGTCTTAAATTGGAAAACTCAAGTTACTACCTTCTCGATATATATAAATTTTAAAGGTTAATAAGTAATTACAATGTATGGAATAGTTAGTAGTAAATAAAAGTTAATTACTCGACACATTGGTGTCATTTGTTCTTTTGTAATTTGTCATTGATTAATAAATTGTTTAACTTTGTATTTTAAAACTTTCAATTCTTATTTCTCAAGTAACATAGTTCTACCTTCAAGATTAGGAGACCGTCATAGACAGACAGTATCTGCCTGAGCTATGACGTTAGAACTAGAAGCCCTGGTAAGTAAGGTAATTAATTTGTTAATTAGTAAGTAACACACATTTTTAATAAATATAAAAACCTACCCGAGGTAATAAGGGCTAGTACGTTACAAACTAAAGAATGTGAATGTGGTTTTCTTCCCACTCAATGTAACTTCAATACTGCTACCTCCCAGCCAGGAAGTAATAAGAATTTTGAAGTTACCCCCTCAATGTAACTTCAATACTGCTACCTCCCAGTCAGGAATTAATAAGAATTTTGAAGTTACGCTATATAAAGAGACTTTTAAAAAAGATTGTGACTAAAGTAAAGAATAATGAAGCTGTAACCAAAGACTTTGTGAATCTTGAATTTGTGTTTCATTTAATGTTTTTGCTCTGATTACAACTTGTGTAGTGCATAGTACAGTTTGTGTTAAGTGTATTTAAATTAATTAAGGTAGTTATTTCAATTCAGTGTTATTTTTTTACTCAATTAGATCGAGCTGTAATTCTGGTTTGAATGATTTACAACCCATATTAAAAGGCATGCTAAAAATTTCCAGGTCCTGTACGATAACTTTGAAGTCTTGGAATGTCCGTTGAAATTTTTCATGAAGAAATTTCAACCTTTTCTCATAACTCTTGAGTTTGTCTTCCCTAACTGCAATAATTATTACCTTGGAAAATGAGCAGTTATTCTTTTCTTGATTAGTTATTTGGAAAATAGATTCAATTGCTTTTTGAAACCCCTGAAATAACCCGAAATATCAGGATTAATTTGTTTCTTCTCTGGAGTTTAGGGTTCAATTTATTAACATGACTGAGAAGATGTGTAATAAATACAAAGTGGGTAAGCCATACAATACCTTTTCCAATGTTCACACTCGTTTATCCTCAAATCGTAGCAAAACCCGTTCTTCACTGACCCATGTTACTTTAGTGTAGTGAAGTACATCAGAATATTCAGACTACAGTGATTCAAGACATTTTCGAAATTGTCTATGATTAAAACCTCGTGAACGAATGCTATTACCAAGCTTAATAACAACATCAGGTACAGTATCACGTCTAGAGAGGATGTACACAGAGCTTCTTGCTGTATGACATAATGAACAGAAACACGTCTTCATTCTTATGAAATGATTCCTAAAATATGCCTGCAACATCAGATTTTGTCCTTGACATATTTGGTGCTCCATAAGTAAAAATGTCAAGGTACTTTCAAAGATATGAGTTTGTTGATATTTTTGGAAAATAACTAATTCTTTTGTCTTTCCCTTTAATCAATACAGGCAAGTTAATTCTTTAGTAAGACAAAAGTTATGATCAATATCTTTTATAAATATCAGTAACTGAGCTATCAGTTATTTCTGTACTTTCATCCAACGCAAAACAACAGATTTTAAAATCGCTAATGATCTACTCAAGTTGTGAAACAACTGCTTATAAATTACTTCAATTTTAGATAGTTTTTTATTCAGAGCTCCTTTACGGCTCCATTATTTAGTCATAGTTTCTATGTTATTATGTTTTGTAATGAAGTTTCGTGAGTGGTTGAATTTCTTAGATACGACTGCAGAACCATTGCAAATGAAGCACACAGGATTATCCGTAACAGGTTTAAAAAAGTAATTCCAAGTCCACTAATCTTTAGAAACACGACATTCTGAATCAACTTTACTTGCCATAGTAACATTAAAAAATGTAAACAATCACTATCAACAAAGTAAAAACATAAAAATATATGTAATTTACAGCCGCAGAAGTGACATGGCACAACCTTGTATCTGACTGAACTACTGACCTTACAAGCGGTAGCCTGATCTTAATAAAAATAAGTCCGATAGCGGCCTATTCGATTCAAACTTGTTCGAGCAAATCGAATTGTACTCTACATTACCTTGTTATTAATAACTTAAACAGTATAATTAAAGAATAAAAATATCCTTTTGCTCTCCCTTCAACACGTTTGCAATCTATGTAGCGAGAGCCAGCCTCTGAATATATTATTCCAACCTCGTCCAATATCTAATATAAAGTTTTAGGTGAAAACAGGAATATTTTAGCATAATTACTAGCATCTTCAAAATCAAGACTTTGTCCACTAATCTTATTTCGTCTTATTCTACTCCTTGAAAAAAAAATATATAAAAATGCTACTGTCAGCAAGACGTAAAATCGTCTTATCTTTATATATATATATATATATATATATATATATATATATATATATATATATATATATATATATAAAGTCACCAAACTATTTATAAGGTTATTGATGTTATAGAAAAAATTACATAAAGTGCAATACTTATAAACATATGGCCGTTTGTAGCACATATGATTTAATTTTGTAAAAATATTTTATTAGATAATTTTTTTCCTGAAGATGCTGATACTATTTTATCGGCGAAAAGCTTTGAATAAATATATTCATTAAAAGTATTCTTGTTTTTGAAATATTTTTTATTTATTAACTATATTACAAGAAAACATATCACCATATTTAATATATATATATATATTAAATAAGTTTAAATAATACACACAATTACAGGAATAATTTATTGAACAATACACTCAAAGCTTTTCGTTGGTTGACATTACCAACATCCTCAGGAATTACAATACTAAGAATGACAAAAGACCTGTCTAACAAATATGAAGTTAATAGATAAAGCATTACACAGTTGCCAAATCTATTACAATATTGCCAAACCTATTCCACTGGCGCCACAACATTATATACATTGAATATAGTATGAAATTTAGAACGTATTTGAATTTGTTTTATATTTATTATTCTATTATTAGTTCTATATGCAATTTTTATGTTTTTATTAGTAAGTAATTGTGAAATATTTTTTATTTCAAAACCAGTGTATGTAAAAGTACTTAATACGGTATTAATATTAATATTAATAATAATGTTGTGGCAGCAGTATTATATATATATTTAAATAAATAAATATATATATATATATATATATATATATATATATATATATATATATATATATATATATATAATATGTATTCTTGTTTAATAATCTAAAAAAACATAATTTATTCAAATACGAGAATATTTATTAATTTATATTCAAAGCTTTTCGTTGGTAAACAGTACTAACATCATCAGGAATAAATTCATTTATATATATATATATATATATATATATATATATATATATATATATATATATATATAAATATAAAATACGTTTTCTTGTTTAATAATTTAAAACAACACAGGTTATTCAAATACAAGAATATTTATTATTTTATATCCAAAGCTTTTCGTTGGCAAACAGTACCAACATCATCAGGAATGAAAATTACAATAATGTAAGCTATAGGCCTAAAACATATGTTTATTTAGAAATAGAATTGTTGTTAAATTTATACAAATTGCTAAATTTATTTTGTTGCTGTAACATTATAGACATTGAATATAGTATCAAATTTAGAATGTATTTGTATTTGTTCTTTTATTAATTTGTTATTATTATTGTGTTTATATATTTCAAATGCTTCATATATATTCATTCTTAATCCCTTATTAATTTCTTTTATAAGTCTCATATTTTCTATATTTGGAAATTGGTGCTTATTATTAATACAATGATTTGCGAAATTTGATTTATATATTTCTGGATTAATGTAGGCATTTAAATGTTCTTTATATCTTTCTTTTAATTTTTTCTTTGTTTGACCTATATAAGCTTTATTACAATCTTTGCATTCTAATTTATAAACACCTCCTTTTTCATGCATATTAATTGTTTTATTATTGTTATTTATTATGTTTATTATTTTGTTATTAGTTTTGTATGCAATTTTGATATTTGTGTTTTTAAATAATTTGGTGATATTTTTTATTTCATGGCCTATAAATAAAAATGAAGTCCATATTGTATTATTATTATTATTATTGCAAATTAAATTATTATTTTGTTTATTAAAAATATTATAATTAAGTTTGTCAACAGTTTTCTTTTTATAACCGTTTTCTAATGCAATTTGATAAATTATGTTTTTTTCTTTTATTTTATTTTCTTCATTCATGGGTATTTTATGCATTCTATATAATAAGTTATATAAAGCAGCCATTTTTTGATTATATGGATGGTTAGATTTATTTGGTATAATTTGGTTTGTCAAAGTTGGTTTACGGTATATCATATATTCAAATTTTTCATTTTTTCTTATTATTGTTAAATCTAGAAAATTTATTTTGTTATTTGTTTCAATTTCATAAGTAAATTTGATTTTATTATTAATTTTATTTATTTTATCTAAAATATTTGTTAAATTTATATTATTATTGTTTGATATATACATTCCATCATCTACATAGCGAAGCCAATAACCAGTTTTATCATATATTTTTATAATTTCATTTATTTTATTATCTAATTGTTGTAAAAATATTTCAGATAATATATTTGATAATGGCGAGCCCATAGCAAGACCATCCTCTTGTTTATAAATTTTGTCATTATATGAAAAATAATTTTGATTTAATATTATTTTGAGTGTATTTAAAATTTCTAATGTTAATTTTTTATCTTTCTCATGTTCCAATTTAGATTTTATAATTTCAAGAGTTTCATTTATAGGTATGTTTGTATACATATTTTTTATATCTAATGATATTAATTTTGTATTTTCATTAATTTTAATTGCATTTAGTTTTTCAATAAGATTAATAGAATTTATTATAGTATGATTATTATTTAGTTCTATTTTTTCTTTAAGAATATTTACCATAACCTTTGATATTTTATAAGATGGAGCATTTATAAAATTTATTAATGGTCTTATTGGTTTATCTATTTTATGTAATTTCACAAGTCCATTCAATGTTGGAATTTTTGGATTATCATTTATATAGTTGCTAATTTTATTTTTATTGAATAATTTGTATGAAGATTTTATAATATTTTAATTTTATTTTGAAATTTATTTGTGGGATCTTTATATATTTGACAAAATTGATTATCATTTATGTATTTTTCTGTTTTTGTTATGTGCTCATTTTTATCAATAATGACAATAGCATTACTTTTATCTGCCTTTACTGTAATAAGATTATTATTTTGTAATTTTTGTTTTAAATCTTTAATTTCTGAATATTGTTTCTTATGTGTTTTATTAACTGTATTTTTTTTAATCAATTTTTTAATTTCATAAGCTGCTTCGATTCTGGTATTTTCTTATAAGCTTGTATTTAGTTTACTAATAGCTAGTTCTGTATCTACTATAATATTATTAATATTATTATTTATGTCTGTTTTTATATTGGTTTTATTGTTTTCAAGCAGTTTTATTTCATTATTATTAAATCCAGTATTTGATAGATTAACTACATTAGGGTGAAAATTATGATATTTAATTTCAGGTACATCTTTTATTTGTTTTTCTAACTTCAAATTTTTAAGTTTTTTGTTTATTCTATTTATTTTTATATTTCTAATTTTATTTATAAATAAATTGATTTTATTATATTTTTCTTCCCATTTTATGTTATGCATAATAGAAGCTAATTTTATATGTAGCTTATATATTTCAATTGTTAAAGTATTTTTCTTTTGATACAAGTTTTTAATTTCATTCTTAACCCATAATTTTTCAGCTTGTTTACATGTTTTTTGAGCAATATTATTTTTGTTTTTTATTGTAATTTTTGCGTATTTGGGAATTATATTATTTATAATACATTGTTTATTAAAGTATATATTACAGTTAGTATTCATTAGTTGAATTTTACGTTTTTCAAATAAATTAATGTCTTTTGTTAAGGCAACATTACAATTATTAATAGAAATCATTTTAAAATATATTAGTATAGAATAGGCTGTATTATATTGTAAATATTTGCTTCTAGTTGTATAATATAAAATATTTGTTTGATCCAGTATCAACTTGTAAAGATGAAAATGTTCAGTATAATTACTTTAGAAATGATAAAAATTATATATTTTGAGTTGTTTATAATATCTTTTTCAAATATATGTAATAATACACACAATTCTAGATATTTGATCAATTAATCAGTATGTTAAATATTAAATACGTTATCAAAATCATTGTATTAATAATAAGCACCAATTTCCAAATATAGAAAATATGAGACTTATAAAAGAAATTAATAAGGGATTAAGAATGAATATATATGAAGCATTTGAAATATATAAACACAATAATAATAACAAATTAATAAAAGAACAAATACAAATACATTCTAAATTTGATACTATATTCAATGTCTATAATGTTACAGCAACAAAATAAATTTAGCAATTTGTATAAATTTAACAACAATTCTATTTCTAAATAAACATATGTTTTAGGCCTATAGCTTACATTATTGTAATTTTCATTCCTGATGATGTTGGTACTGTTTGCCAACGAAAAGCTTTGGATATAAAATAATAAATATTCTTGTATTTGAATAACCTGTGTTGTTTTAAAATATATATATATATATATTTTCACATATATTCATATATTTATATATACTTACATATTTATTTCACTTTATACTCACACTGTTTTACGGACTTTACCTCCACTCTGCCAAACACTCGACGTCCTCCGGCTAAATGCTGTACAACCCTTACCTCGTTGACCTTTCCTCACTCGCAAGAAAGTAATGGTTTATCCCTTGACTACGATCCCTGTGTCGGGACCTGTATCTCAAGGGATAAACCTCTCAAGGGGAATCAACCCCTGAATTTTTTACAAAAACCAATTAGCCTCCTATAAGCAATTTAAGATCCTTTCGGGGGTAAAGAAATGTTTGAGAGGGACTCTTTTGACTTAAATACTACAATTGGATACCTAGTCAATTTATTTTATCTTACATGTAAACATTGCTAATTAGATAATATAATTTTTGTATTTATCATTAGAAGTTTATATCATCTGGTTAATGGTATATTACAGGATTAATTTTTTTCCTAAGTTTTGTCTAGCCTGCACTTATACATAACCTGCCTATCTAGTTTTAGGTTAATAGTACTGAATACGTTTCCTTATTGAATCTACATTATTATTATTAACACACACACACACACACACACACACACACACACACACACACACACACACACACACACACACACACACACACACACATATATATATATATATATATATATATATATATATATATATATATATTCTTTTCTAATATTATCAAAAAACAAAGTTCATAATCTATATACTAATATCTACTGTATTTCAATTATCATAATTAATTTTGTACATATTTTTCTTTATCCAAAGTTATTTTATCTAGTTACAATAGGCTATGCCTTCAAACTTCATCCAATTCAATATCAGAGTCTGGTTAACATTTACCCGTTTTTAGTTTACCATAGTTAGTTATAGTAGGCTAAATATTAAATAAAAGCATCATTTACTTTCACTCCTATTCATACTTATGTACTAAGTTAATAACGGATTTCTATCCACTCCACGAGAATAAAGCCATATTTGATAAAATCAAATATACTCAGTACGTTAACTCCCATTTCAGGCAAACGGTTGAATGGAAAATCAATTTAGAATATTTATAAGTTAATTTAGATAACCTAAGAGAGGTTTCTCTCCCTTAGGCTATTCAACTTTTATTTAATTTTGACTTGAATATAATATAAGATTGAATATAAAGATTTATTAAAAAAAAAATTAAATAGTTTGTATGAACTTGTACTGCAAAAGGTGAAGTATCTTCCAAAAGTGATTGGTTATTTGGCCTTGTATCTTTCTTTCTTGGAATTTTGCTGTTCTCTTCTTGCATGGCGTCTGTGAAATTCGCTAAGTCCAGCGTTTAGCATTTTCTTGGTCGATATGACGTTATGCGGAAATTTGAGCATCTGCCCAGATATCCTTACTCTCCCTGCTCACATCGAAGCACTTTACACAGTCGTGTTACAACACACTAAATCATGAATAACGCTTGCTGATAAAAACCGACCGCTCGTTACGGCGGTAGTGACGCTACTTTAGTTCCTTGGACAAGGGTACAGTTTCTTCTTCAAAAGACCAAAATCATACGTCATATCTTCAATCTTAATGTTTTAAGCCAATGGGAATTCAGTTACCATGGTATTCATACTGTTTATATATAATCTCCAAACCATTCTACTTAATTATATAATCAGCTCTACTTAATTCTTCACGATTTTTATGAAAGTCTTTTCTATAATGCAATGAGTTACTTAAATTTTTGAACTTTCATTTTAATAATTTATTTGTCTATATTTCTTCTAATTTATTTAATTTGCTGTTTTTTTCATTTATCAAATCAGTTTGTTTTCTCTCTTTGGTAAGAACTTATAAACAATCTCTCTACAAGTTTTGAAACCGAATCAAATATAACTTTATCCCTAACCTCGATTCTAGGCTATACCATTTTAGATTACGATTATTACATTTAAAGAATTACAGTTTTCCCTAACTAGGCCTAAATTACTCTCCTTACACTTCTTATTCTAATATTCACTTTTCATTATTAGATTTGGTTAAAATTGTTGTAATATTGTGTCTTTTGGCCTGGTCCATGGGCTTCACTTTCACTGTTTAATTTAAACCGGTCCATTAGGCTTCGGACTATTTAGAGTTATGTTTGTTTATAATACATTTTACCACTCACAGTTTGTCCAATTTAGTTTTAAGTAGGGATGGGCCGATTCCGATTCTCGATTCCAGGAATCGTCGATTCTAGGTGGTATCGAGGACTCGTCGATACTCGATTCTTCATCATAAAAGTGTCGATTCCGATTCCTATTTTGTTAACTATTATAATATGCGTGTGGAGCAATTTATTACCAAACAAAATTTATTACCAAAATTTATTATATTTGTGTGGAAAAATAATTAATTACCAACTATGTCTTATTTATGTATCAGTTGATTTGAATGAATTAAATGATTATAGTAAACGAAAATATTATTATTTATGAAGCAACAGCAATCAAGATCGTAACCATTTCTGGTCGTTTGACATCGCTCGTTTCTCTCTCTCTCTATCTCTCTCTCTCTCTCTATCTCTCACTAAATGTCAGAACAAAACACAAAAAAGTACAGTAAACACTCGATTAACCGTCACCGTCGGAACCGTGGCCATGACGGTTGAGCGAATAGGTGGATAACAGAAACACTGTATTATTCCGCCGAAACTTAACCTTAATAAATTATATTATAGACAGATATCACTCTCACGGTTGAAGGTTTTGTGTAGCCTATTACATTAAAACAGAACTTTTAAAAGGTTTTGCCATTTAACTTGAAAGAATCGAGAATCGACTAAAGAATCGAGAATCGAAAGGAAAATTTTAAAATCGGAATCGGAATCGAAAATTTTAGGAATCGGCCCATCCCTAGTTTTAAGTAAATCTGTTTACACTACTTTTCCCTATAGTTTACATGTCTTATATCATTAATTTATACTAATTTCAATATCAGGCAATTTAGCCCAGTTACATATTCTGTACCATACTTCTTGCATTGGTCATTTTGGCCGTTGCAACACACACACATATATATATATATTTATTTATTTATATAAACTGGATTATATAAAGCGGAATTAATTTTTATTTCTATCTATGTATATTTAAGCATTCGTATGAAGTACAGTATGACTTTAAACATCACTAATAAGGACAACACTCTTCCTCTCGTATTTTCCTTTAGCATATAAATTCATCTAAATCCTTAGCTTGCCATAAATGTGACTTATAAAACCGTATAGCACAGGTAATAAACTCAATTAGAAAGAAAAACAGTTGTTCGTAAATATTATATATTATTTTACAACAAAATCGTATAACATCAAACTATTTTGATAAACGGCATAAAACGTGTAAACCACACATACAGCCTATAGGCTTAAAACATCGACCAAATAGATGTGTTGTTTAGTAATGTGTTATGTATATATTTAGTTGGTTTGGTTTCATTTTAATTAGTCACTATTCTGTGTATTATGTATGTTAGTTTTGTTTTTCTTTTAATGTTGTTGATTTTAATCTTGTATCTTACTCACTACTTTTGAGGGTTATTGTATTGCTTTGACTAATTCCAAGGATGTATAAAAAGTTTTAATCATTGAGTGTAATCGTTGTCTGTATAACCAATTTAAATCGATTATAATCTGGTTTCAGGGTTGGTAAAGACAACGGCCTAGAGTCCGTTCAACGTAGTTGACTTAAAATAAATTTTGTGGACTCGATTATCGACCGCATTTTCATTCATACCGATTGTTGTTCTGTTTATGTAATAACAAAATCATACTATTCCTTCAAATGCTTTTATCCTATATTTTTCATTTTAACTCAAATATGTGACCACGACGAAACCTATCAAAGAAAATTTAATCAAAAATCATGAACTTTAAAATTTTAAGTAATCTACCTTTATGAAAAATTTACGATATTGAAAGACTCATGGTTTGTCATCGCATTATAACTTTAAAAACCTTTTCGAAAGAAAATGTTTCTCTTGAAAGTAACTAAGAAATTGACAAAGTTTCTGCATTATGACCGTACGTACAAACTTTCTGTATTACACATATTGAACAATATTACATCAAAACTTTAAAACATGTTGGTTGAATACATATCAGTTTTTTTGGCGTGTCTATGCAGATGCGTATAAAATAGTTTTCCCATCATTACAAATAATGAGTAAAATTACAGACGAAATTTACGTATTCGCAAAGTACCAAAGCTTTCATCGAAGTATTTAATCGTATGCAATTATTTAGGATATAGCTTACCTGTCTAAAAGGAAATACAACATTTCACTAGTGAAAGGTTTCGAGGCAATCAATAGAGTAGTTTGTATTCCTAATTTTATTTTGCATAAAGATGTTATTCTTCATTTAAAACGTGCATTTAGAAATAAATAGGAGGGTCTTTGCTAAGAGTAAGAGTTGCCTGAGTATTATCGACAAATTATTGCAATACCAGGCTACGTATATGAAGACACTTCCCGTTGTCTTCCCACTAAGCAACGCAGTGTCCCGCTAAACTGAATTTTTGCTTCCAAGTCACTGGAGACTTCTGTGCGGGTGTTTAACTATAGTAGGAATGACCCTAGAATAGCACAGCCACCCCTAAACTCGGCCGCTACGTAACCTAGGACAATAGGGGTAGTTTTGGATGATGCTCAAGGTCATCCTGGCCGTGACCCTAGACCAAGGGGTGGTTTCGACCACGTTCAGGGGGGTAGGGGGTAGTTTTTCGAAAAAAAAAAAAAAAAAATCGGCCGCTACGTAACCCAGGACTATAGGGGTAGTTTCGGATGACGCGGGCGGACGTCGCGACCCTGATCCAAGCCTTAGGGGTGGTTTCGACCACGTCCAGAGGGGTAGGGGGTAGTTTTTCGAAAAAATTTAATTCCAACACACTGACCTAAGCCAGCCAAAATGGATCTAACCTAACCTAACCTAAGTGTTGGGGGTGACCTCGGCTACGTTCAGGACCATCACCGGGGGTAGCCCCGGGGGTGGATTGGGGGTGGGGGGTAGTTTTCGAAAAAATTTTGGAAAAATCTGTAGCGGTAGTTTTGCATGATGCTGAAGGTCATCCTCGCCTTGACCGTAGCCTTAGGGGTGGTTTTGTCCACGTTTAGAGGGGTGGGGGGTAGTTTTTCGAAAAAAAAATAAATTCCAACCAACTAACCTAAGCTAGCCAAAATGGATCAAACCTAACCTAAGTGTTGGGGGTGACCTCGGCCACGTTCAGGACCATACCCGGGGGATGCTCCGGGGGTGGAGTGGGGTGGGGGGTAGTTTTCGAAAAAATTTTGGAAAATCGTGTCCTGACTGATAGGTTGAGTCTAGAGTCCATTACGGGTTGCTGAGGGGTAGTTTTGCCTAAGGGTAGTTTTTAAATAAAATACGAAAATGCCGAAAATCGATCGGCCGGATCAACAGACAGTACGGTATATGTGTAGAGCCCAAAATGGAATGCTTCGGGGGTGGTATCCCCAAGGGGTGGTTTTTAAATAAAATATGAAAATGCCGAAAATCGACCGGTTTGATCAAATGATAGTACGGGATATCTCTAGAGTCCAATAAGGAACGCTGCGGGGACGGTTTCGCCTGTGGGTTATCCTCAGATTGCCAAAAATAATCAGCGGAATAGCTTGGGTGGTGGGGGTAACTTTGGAAAGATTTAATGGATATCTGATGGCGTATCAGCGCCCGAGCGAATCCAGGTAAGTAGTAGGCTCACCCTAACTATAGTGGTCTACCCCAAATGAATCGGGTGATGAGGGGCCCGGGGGTAAACGATTGCCAAACTCAAAATTTGTCTATCCTACTAAATTAATAAACAATACACTCAGCCTTTAAGTAAAGCTACACAAGAGCAGGGTTAGGATGGTTGCTATTTCATCTACCAAGACAAATACCCCCACCAAGTCTTAGGTAAAGCTACCATGGAATTAGACCTTAGGTAAAGCTAACATGGAGCAAAGCCTCGGGTAAAAGCTATCCCGAAGCCTTGCCCTAGGTAAAGTAACCCAGGAACCAGACCTCCGGTAAAGCTACCACGGAGTCGGAGCTTAGGTAAAGCTACCACGGAGTTAGACCTTAGGTAAAGCTAACACGGAGCAAAGCCTTGGGTAAAAGCTATCCCGAAGCCAGCCCATAGGTAAAGTAACCCAGGAACTAGACCTCCGGTAAAGCTACCACAGAGTAGGGACCTAGGTAAAGCTACCATGAAGTTAGACCATAGGTAAAGCAAACACGGAGCAAGGACTCAGGTAAAAGCTATCCCGAAGCCACACCCTAGGTAAAGTAACCCTGGAACGAGAAATCCGGTAAAGCTACCACAGAGTCGGTACCTGGGTAAAGCTACCATGGAGTTAGACCATAGGTAAAGCAAACACGGAGCAAGGACTTAGGTAAAAGCCATCTCGAAGCCAGCCCATAGGTAAAGTAACCCAGGAATCGTACATTAAGTAGGGGTGGTTATCAAATAATATATGAAATTGTCAAAAACCGATCGGTTAGATAAAACTACCAACAATTATACACCGAGTGCAAATAGTCAACAAGTTGAATCGACCAATCACATTGCAGGGGCCCGGTGGGCCTACGCAAACGGTCTCAGTAAGACGTGAAGGCCCATATACCATGCTAAACCAATATATATGATGGCCCACATAATGTGTTAAACAAATAAGCAAGCAAGCCTACATACATACTATGCTAGGCCAACGTACTATGTCTGTAAACCACGGGCCAAAACCTTCATGACCTGAGCTATTTTCACCTCTTCTATCAGGTTGATCCCGGCAACCGTATAATATGGGAGGTACTATAGGGTACATCTGCCAACGCATAATCAATCAAGCCCGCGTAAAGATTTATGACGTATCCGCGTTCGAGCGACTCAGGTATTAGGCCCACCCCAACTAGAGTGTTCTACCCCTAAATGATATGGCTGATGCGGGGCAAGGGGTTATGATTGCTAAACTCAAAATTTGTCTATGCTACAAAATAATAAACAATGCGACAAAGCCTTATCGTGTGAGGCAATACGCTTGACCGTGTGCCTGACATGTACAGACTTGCAGAGATAACACATTATCTAAAAACCGCAACGGCAATCGGTGACCGCTATAGCAGGCATAAAAACCAGCACGGCTGTGTCGTTGTGAATCTAGGCATGTGTTTATGTTTTGATTACTGTATCAAATTACTGTGTACTGTCGGCATATCAAGGCCTACATATATATAATCAGAAATCAGTGTAAATAATCAAATAGCCTCAATGGACATCTCCTATAGCTGTAAATGTATCTAGATATAAAGGTATATATCGAGAAACACTAATAATGAGGCCCATCACAAAACGTGAATAAATACATGTTATAAAACGATCCTAAAACGATGCCAAACCAACATGCATGCTATCATACATAGATTCATATACTGTGGTAAGCCAATATACGATACCCAGATAATGTGTTAAACAATTATGCATGTAAACCTGCATACATACTATGCTAAGCCGACAAACATGAATCCCTAAATGTGCCTACTATGTCGGTAAACCACCGGCCAAGGCCTATATGATCTAAGCCTGACACACATTTACACCTCGTCTATCGGGTAGAACCTGACAACTGTATAATACGGGAAGTACTATATGGTATAGCTAACAACGCATAACCTATCACGCCCAAGACGGTCAACAAATATTACAATATAATTAAAAAAGTTACGCAACCTATATACGAGTACATACAGTGCTAAGCCAACATCCAGGCATATATACTTTGTTAAAACAGCATTCAATATACTCTAAATAGCCATATATACGTTGTTAAACCAATATGCAGGTTAACCTATACACCCTGTATTAGGCCGATACCCCACACAGGCGTATATACTATGTTAGGCTCACATAATGCGTTAAACAAACGTGTGTAAGCCAGCATACATATTATGCTAAGCCGACAAGGGTATACAAATTATAACACAATATATCTAGCGCATAGTTTAGCTAAACGGCTATCACACACTATCCTACAAGCTGCCCACAAATTACCACATAATACCTGATCAATAACACATAGTATCCGATGCACAACCAGACGAAGGGTTAACATATAGTATCCAGAGGCCTCGCTAATGATTAACACATTGTATCCATAAGGCCTACTATGTCGGTAAACCACAGGCCCAAGCTTATGTGATCAGAGCCTGACACACATTTTCACCCCGTCTATCAGGTAGAACCTCAGGCAGGTGACTGTATAATATGGGAAGTACTATATCGTATAGCTAACAATGCATAACCTATCACGCCCATGACGGTCAGCAAATAATACAATATAATTAAAAAAAAGTCACGCAGCCTATATACATACAATACTAACCAATATAGGCATATATACTATATTAAACCAACATGCAATATACTCTAAATAGCCATATATACGCTGTTAAACAAATATGCGTGTAAACCTACATAAATACTATGGTAAGCCAACATGCATGCATGCTATCATACTGTGTTAAACCTAAATACATAATAGAATACATAATGTGTTAAATATATATGTGTGTAAGTTTGCATAGATATTATGCTAAGAAGACATGGGCATACAAAGTATAACACATTATATCCAGTGTATAGTTTAACTAATTGATATCACACACTATCCCACAAGGTGCCCACAAACTACCACATAATACCTGATACATAGCCCGGTTAACCATTATACATAGTATACGATGCAAATCACGACTAGGGCTAACAATATATCCAAACCATAGCCTGACTAGGGCTAACACATAGTATACGATGAGAAGTATGAATACATAATATCCGTTGCATAGCTCGGCTAAAGTTCGTCATATAGTACCCGAAGTATAGCTTGACAAACACATAGCATCTCATGAGCGGCGTGATATAAGGTAACACATAGTATCCGATACACAACCTAGGATCGAATATGACGTCATTCAGGTGGAGAACAAGATGGTGGCAATGTTGATAACGTGATGGCCTGTGTAGGCTAGATCAAATAACCAACGTTTCAACTAAACTACTGTCATACGCGTAGTTTAACCAACCAACATACGCGAAGTTCAAACGAACAGCACTGACACCAAGTCCAAATAGGCTATGGCGGCTATGCCCAGATCAGCGTTTCAGCTAATCAAAATGAAAAACCTACGCTAATCAACCAACATCTACACCGAGGTCAAATGGGTTATGGTTAGCGAAGGCACTGGCAAAAGCTTTAAGCCTTAGACATAATTATAGCTATCAACGCATACCAAAATAGCTATGCAGAAACCGTCAAGGCCATTACACATATTGTCCAGGTATGTTCTCCATCAAACCGAGACTTTAGACACCATCTCTGTAAAACAGCTACCAAATTATACTCTACCACAATAGGTATGTCAAAACTGTTACCGGCTCATAATCTAAGACAGTGGTTACGTAACACCCTTTATCAATTTAAGACCTTAAGCGATATCTTCGTAAAGACAGCCACAATAGTTACGTTAGAACTACCGCTGCTCACCCTACCATAATAGCTACGTACAGACGGCTAATATTGTATAACCTATCACAAGACTTATGTAAAAACAGCTATGCATAACCTGTCACACAATAACTGCGTAAAGGCAGCTAACAAGGCCTACCCTTTTAAAATAGCTACGAAAAGATAACATCCAATACATACCCTATCATAATAGCTATGTAAAGACAATAAATGCGTAAAGGCAGCTAACAATGCCTACCCCATTAAAATAGCTACGAAAAGATAACAACCAATACATAACTTATCATAATAGCTATGTAAAGACAGCTAAAGATGCATAACCTACCTCAGTAATGATTGCTATTAAATAATGAACCATTACACTAGCCACGTAAAGACAGCTACCAACATCACAATAGCTACGTAAAAACAGTTATTGATCCGTGACCAAGATAATACTTACGTAAGATCTATATCAGTGCTAAGACAATAGCTACGTAAGGAAAACCTACCACTTCATGAACTACGACAACAGCAAGGTGTGGACGGCTACCAATACATTACTTATCACAGCTACCAACACATAACTCGTCACACTAGCTAAGTAAATAGCGCTACGATTGAATAGCCTATCACACAGGCTAATTGAGGGTCACTAACTAAACCATCACAATATCTCTGTACATGGCAGATGGCGTGATGATCCTCATCTTTATCGCACACCTAACAGTAGGTTAGGTTAGAAGCACTCTGGCTAGCTTAGGTTAGCGGGTTGAAAATAATTTTTCTAAAAACTACCCCTCTAGACGTGGTTGAACACCCAACAGTAGGTTAGGTCAGAAGCACTCTGGCTAGCTTAGGTTAGTGGGTTGAAAATAATTTTTTCTAAAAACTACCCCTCTAGACGTGGTTGAACCCTCCCCCAAGGCTACGATCAAGGTCACATCGACCGCCTGCATCATCCAAAACCACCCCTAACTTCTACAACCACAGGTCAGTGATGCCCGTGATGGAGATACGACCAACCATTGAAAGTTAGGGGTGGTTTTGGATGATGCAGGCGGTCGATGTGACCTTGATCGTAGCCTTGGGGGAGGGTTCAACCACGTCTAGAGGGGTAGTTTTTAGAAAAAATTATTTTCAACCCACTAACCTAAGCTAGCCAGAGTGCTTCTAACCTAACCTACTGTTAGGTGTGCGATAAAGATGAGGATCATCACGCCATCTGCCATGTACAGAGATATTGTGATGGTTTAGTTAGTGACCCTCAATTAGCCTGTGTGATAGGCTATTCAATCGTAGCGCTATTTATTTAGCTAGTGTGATGAGTTATGTGTTGGTAGCTGTGATAAGTAATGTATTGGTAGCCGTCCACACCTTGCTGTTGTCGTAGTTCATGAAGTGGTAGGTTTTCCTTACGTAGCTATTGTCTTAGCACTGATATAGATCTTACGTAAGTATTATCTTGGTCACGGATCAATAACTGTTTTTACGTAGCTATTGTGATGTTGGTAGCTGTCTTTACGTGGCTAGTGTAATGGTTCATTATTTAATAGCAATCATTACTGAGGTAGGTTATGCATCTTTAGCTGTCTTTACATAGCTATTATGATAAGTTATGTATTGGTTGTTATCTTTTCGTAGCTATTTTAATGGGGTAGGCATTGTTAGCTGCCTTTACGCATTTATTGTCTTTACATAGCTATTATGATAGGGTATGTATTGGATGTTATCTTTTCGTAGCTATTTTAAAAGGGTAGGCCTTGTTAGCTGCCTTTACGCAGTTATTGTGTGACAGGTTATGCATAGCTGTTTTTACATAAGTCTTGTGATAGGTTATACAATATTAGCCGTCTGTACGTAGCTATTATGGTAGGGTGAGCAGCGGTAGTTCTAACGTAACTATTGTGGCTGTCTTTACGAAGATATCGCTTAAGGTCTTAAATTGATAAAGGGTGTTACGTAACCACTGTCTTAGATTATGAGCCGGTAACAGTTTTGACATACCTATTGTGGTAGAGTATAATTTGGTAGCTGTTTTACAGAGATGGTGTCTAAAGTCTCGGTTTGATGGAGAACATACCTGGACAATATGTGTAATGGCCTTGACGGTTTCTGCATAGCTATTTTGGTATGCGTTGATAGCTATAATTATGTCTAAGGCTTAAAGCTTTTGCCAGTGCCTTCGCTAACCATAACCCATTTGACCTCGGTGTAGATGTTGGTTGATTAGCGTAGGTTTTTCATTTTGATTAGCTGAAACGCTGATCTGGGCATAGCCGCCATAGCCTATTTGGACTTGGTGTCAGTGCTGTTCGTTTGAACTTCGCGTATGTTGGTTGGTTAAACTACGCGTATGACAGTAGTTTAGTTGAAACGTTGGTTATTTGATCTAGCCTACACAGGCCATCACGTTATCAACATTGCCACCATCTTGTTCTCCACCTGAATGACGTCATATTCGATCCTAGGTTGTGTATCGGATACTATGTGTTACCTTATATCACGCCGCTCATGAGATGCTATGTGTTTGTCAAGCTATACTTCGGGTACTATATGACGAACTTTAGCCGAGCTATGCAACGGATATTATGTATTCATACTTCTCATCGTATACTATGTGTTAGCCCTAGTCAGGCTATGGTTTGGATATATTGTTAGCCCTAGTCGTGATTTGCATCGTATACTATGTATAATGGTTAACCGGGCTATGTATCAGGTATTATGTGGTAGTTTGTGGGCACCTTGTGGGATAGTGTGTGATATCAATTAGTTAAACTATACACTGGATATAATGTGTTATACTTTGTATGCCCATGTCTTCTTAGCATAATATCTATGCAAACTTACACACATATATATTTAACACATTATGTATTCTATTATGTATTTAGGTTTAACACAGTATGATAGCATGCATGCATGTTGGCTTACCATAGTATTTATGTAGGTTTACACGCATATTTGTTTAACAGCGTATATATGGCTATTTAGAGTATATTGCATGTTGGTTTAATATAGTATATATGCCTATATTGGTTAGTATTGTATGTATATAGGCTGCGTGACTTTTTTTTAATTATATTGTATTATTTGCTGACCGTCATGGGCGTGATAGGTTATGCATTGTTAGCTATACGATATAGTACTTCCCATATTATACAGTCACCTGCCTGAGGTTCTACCTGATAGACGGGGTGAAAATGTGTGTCAGGCTCTGATCACATAAGCTTGGGCCTGTGGTTTACCGACATAGTAGGCCTTATGGATACAATGTGTTAATCATTAGCGAGGCCTCTGGATACTATATGTTAACCCTTCGTCTGGTTGTGCATCGGATACTATGTGTTATTGATCAGGTATTATGTGGTAATTTGTGGGCAGCTTGTAGGATAGTGTGTGATAGCCGTTTAGCTAAACTATGCGCTAGATATATTGTGTTATAATTTGTATACCCTTGTCGGCTTAGCATAATATGTATGCTGGCTTACACACGTTTGTTTAACGCATTATGTGAGCCTAACATAGTATATACGCCTGTGTGGGGTATCGGCCTAATACAGGGTGTATAGGTTAACCTGCATATTGGTTTAACAACGTATATATGGCTATTTAGAGTATATTGAATGCTGTTTTAACAAAGTATATATGCCTGGATGTTGGCTTAGCACTGTATGTACTCGTATATAGGTTGCGTAACTTTTTTAATTATATTGTAATATTTGTTGACCGTCTTGGGCGTGATAGGTTATGCGTTGTTAGCTATACCATATAGTACTTCCCGTATTATACAGTTGTCAGGTTCTACCCGATAGACGAGGTGTAAATGTGTGTCAGGCTTAGATCATATAGGCCTTGGCCGGTGGTTTACCGACATAGTAGGCACATTTAGGGATTCATGTTTGTCGGCTTAGCATAGTATGTATGCAGGTTTACATGCATAATTGTTTAACACATTATCTGGGTATCGTATATTGGCTTACCACAGTATATGAATCTATGTATGATAGCATGCATGTTGGTTTGGCATCGTTTTAGGATCGTTTTATAACATGTATTTATTCACGTTTTGTGATGGGCCTCATTATTAGTGTTTCTCGATATATACCTTTATATCTAGATACATTTACAGCTATAGGAGATGTCCATTGAGGCTATTTGATTATTTACACTGATTTCTGATTATATATATGTAGGCCTTGATATGCCGACAGTACACAGTAATTTGATACAGTAATCAAAACATAAACACATGCCTAGATTCACAACGACACAGCCGTGCTGGTTTTTATGCCTGCTATAGCGGTCACCGATTGCCGTTGCGGTTTTTAGATAATGTGTTATCTCTGCAAGTCTGTACATGTCAGGCACACGGTCAAGCGTATTGCCTCACACGATAAGGCTTTGTCGCATTGTTTATTATTTTGTAGCATAGACAAATTTTGAGTTTAGCAATCATAACCCCTTGCCCCGCATCAGCCATATCATTTAGGGGTAGAACACTCTAGTTGGGGTGGGCCTAATACCTGAGTCGCTCGAACGCGGATACGTCATAAATCTTTACGCGGGCTTGATTGATTATGCGTTGGCAGATGTACCCTATAGTACCTCCCATATTATACGGTTGCCGGGATCAACCTGATAGAAGAGGTGAAAATAGCTCAGGTCATGAAGGTTTTGGCCCGTGGTTTACAGACATAGTACGTTGGCCTAGCATAGTATGTATGTAGGCTTGCTTGCTTATTTGTTTAACACATTATGTGGGCCATCATATATATTGGTTTAGCATGGTATATGGGCCTTCACGTCTTACTGAGACCGTTTGCGTAGGCCCACCGGGCCCCTGCAATGTGATTGGTCGATTCAACTTGTTGACTATTTGCACTCGGTGTATAATTGTTGGTAGTTTTATCTAACCGATCGGTTTTTGACAATTTCATATATTATTTGATAACCACCCCTACTTAATGTACGATTCCTGGGTTACTTTACCTATGGGCTGGCTTCGAGATGGCTTTTACCTAAGTCCTTGCTCCGTGTTTGCTTTACCTATGGTCTAACTCCATGGTAGCTTTACCCAGGTACCGACTCTGTGGTAGCTTTACCGGATTTCTCGTTCCAGGGTTACTTTACCTAGGGTGTGGCTTCGGGATAGCTTTTACCTGAGTCCTTGCTCCGTGTTTGCTTTACCTATGGTCTAACTTCATGGTAGCTTTACCTAGGTCCCTACTCTGTGGTAGCTTTACCGGAGGTCTAGTTCCTGGGTTACTTTACCTATGGGCTGGCTTCGGGATAGCTTTTACCCAAGGCTTTGCTCCGTGTTAGCTTTACCTAAGGTCTAACTCCGTGGTAGCTTTACCTAAGCTCCGACTCCGTGGTAGCTTTACCGGAGGTCTGGTTCCTGGGTTACTTTACCTAGGGCAAGGCTTCGGGATAGCTTTTACCCGAGGCTTTGCTCCATGTTAGCTTTACCTAAGGTCTAATTCCATGGTAGCTTTACCTAAGACTTGGTGGGGGTATTTGTCTTGGTAGATGAAATAGCAACCATCCTAACCCTGCTCTTGTGTAGCTTTACTTAAAGGCTGAGTGTATTGTTTATTAATTTAGTAGGATAGACAAATTTTGAGTTTGGCAATCGTTTACCCCCGGGCCCCTCATCACCCGATTCATTTGGGGTAGACCACTATAGTTAGGGTGAGCCTACTACTTACCTGGATTCGCTCGGGCGCTGATACGCCATCAGATATCCATTAAATCTTTCCAAAGTTACCCCCACCACCCAAGCTATTCCGCTGATTATTTTTGGCAATCTGAGGATAACCCACAGGCGAAACCGTCCCCGCAGCGTTCCTTATTGGACTCTAGAGATATCCCGTACTATCATTTGATCAAACCGGTCGATTTTCGGCATTTTCATATTTTATTTAAAAACCACCCCTTGGGGATACCACCCCCGAAGCATTCCATTTTGGGCTCTACACATATACCGTACTGTCTGTTGATCCGGCCGATCGATTTTCGGCATTTTCGTATTTTATTTAAAAACTACCCTTAGGCAAAACTACCCCTCAGCAACCCGTAATAGACTCTAGACTCACCCTATCAGTCAGGACACGATTTTCCAAAATTTTTTCGAAAACTACCCCCCACCCCACTCCACCCCCGGAGCATCCCCCGGGTATGGTCCTGAACGTGGCCGAGGTCACCCCCAACACTTAGGTTAGGTTTGATCCATTTTGGCTAGCTTAGGTTAGTTGGTTGGAATTTATTTTTTTTTCGAAAAACTACCCCCCACCCCTCTAAACGTGGACAAAACCACCCCTAAGGCTACGGTCAAGGCGAGGATGACCTTCAGCATCATGCAAAACTACCGCTACAGATTTTTCCAAAATTTTTTCGAAAACTACCCCCCACCCCCAATCCACCCCCGGGGCTACCCCCGGTGATGGTCCTGAACGTAGCCGAGGTCACCCCCAACACTTAGGTTAGGTTAGGTTAGATCCATTTTGGCTGGCTTAGGTCAGTGTGTTGGAATTAAATTTTTTCGAAAAACTACCCCCTACCCCTCTGGACGTGGTCGAAACCACCCCTAAGGCTTGGATCAGGGTCGCGACGTCCGCCCGCGTCATCCGAAACTACCCCTATAGTCCTGGGTTACGTAGCGGCCGATTTTTTTTTTTTTTTTTTCGAAAAACTACCCCCTACCCCCCTGAACGTGGTCGAAACCACCCCTTGGTCTAGGGTCACGGCCAGGATGACCTTGAGCATCATCCAAAACTACCCCTATTGTCCTAGGTTACGTAGCGGCCGAGTTTAGGGGTGGCTGTGCTATTCTAGGGTCATTCCTACTAACTATAATTTGTAATTTGACATTTACTATTATCTCAGTGTATTGAAAACCCTAGTGTCTAGACTTTTTTCTACTTATTTTAACTTGTATGTGTAGTACCTCCTTACAATATAACATATCGCACATGTCCAATATATTAGCTTCAAGCATTGTAGTTTGTAGCCTACTATTTAGTAGAATTAGTTTGTGTTGCAGAAAATCTCGTCTAGTAGGAAGTAAATTAATTGCATTCGCCTGGTCAAGCTGGCGTTTTAACATAGTCAACTGGCGATGATATTACTGAGGTAAAATATTACGTCTGGTTCTTAGTTTTATTTTAGAAGAGAAATTATTCATAGGGTAAATATTAAATAAATACACAAAAAAAGATGTTAATTATAATAGTTAAATGGTCTAACATTACCTGTGGAAACAATTATAACTCTTATTTTAATAGAACATTTTTTGAATTAATTTCATCTCCAATTGTCGTTACTTTTTAAAGCATATTAATGAAGCATTGCTTACCATGGAGGTAACAATAGATAGAGAATGTTTTGGCAAAGTAGAAATGGTCGGACATTAGTTGATTTAAAAGTATTAAAAAATATCAAAAATGTGTTTAAAATAAAATTATAAGAAACTTGAAAGCGACATTTTTCTGTTTTTTAGTCTAAGTTTAAGCTTTGTCGCGTTTATAAGCGTTTCACACTCAAAGGTTTGAGAGTGTCATTTTTGTATCTTACCATTAGTTATTACATTGTCGGTATTTATTTATCTTCAACTTCATTTGTATCGTAACTATCTTTGTATCATCAACATTAGTTGCATCGTCAATATTGTCTTATCTTTAACATTAGTTGCCGTCTAGCATTTATATTAGTAGCTTTAACACTAGTTGCAACAATAATAGTTACTGTATCGTTGTTATTGTGGCAAGTTTGACGTAATTTTGTTGTTGTCGCCTTGTTTTATATTTGGTTTTTGAGGTTAATTTTGTTTAAAGTCTCTTACGTTATTTGTATAAACTGAGTCATAAACCTAAATGTTTATTATCACGAAATATAAATTCGTTAGACAATTAGTGACAATGAGAAGTACGACAGAATTGCCAATTAAATATGTCCGCTGGCGTTAGATCCTTTCGCCTAACACAGAGTCCTCTGACAACATCGGTTGACAAACGACCACAATTGCAACTAATTAACCCTATTCCAGACTTCCTGGTTAGTTGTTTTATTGTTCTATTTATCAGGGTGATTATTGCGAAATCTTCATTGATGTCGGCTTGGTGTGCCAAAGCTACTTAACACCGAATATTCGCAATAAATTATTATGTTTAGAATAACAAATGAATATTAATTTATAAAAGCAATAATTACATCGAATTTATAAGATTTTATTAAGTTCTAAAAAATTGAAGTTTATAGATTTTAGAGCAAGCACCTTAAGTAAATCTAACTATACCAATTTAGAATATTCAAAAATTGAAATCTGCATAGATAATCCTCAAATAATCCTCAAAAACAAAACAAAAGAAGAAATATAGTTACTCTTTGAATATACTACTGTATTAGAAAAACTCAGGGAGATATAAAGTTTAAATGGCACACAAATTATTAAAATTGGTTGAGTCATTTATTAGTTATTAGAATTATCGAATTGAAAAAAAAGTTCACACTGATGTCAGGTCCTGTCAGTAGGCTTGTCGCAGTGGTTTCAGATACTAATAAAATGGTATACTGTGGTTTTAAAATATTCATAAAATTATAGAACTCCTAATGGTGACAGTAAAAAAATTCAAATGACCTTGAGCCAACTGTGATTGCGATATGAAGATCATATGATACTAACACTATAGAAAAGGATTGATAATTATGTTAAGGTCTTTGGCACAGGATATAGCATCCTTGTACTAGACCTGCTCCGTATCTTTCGATAACTTCCGTGGTGTCTAAAGTGATAACACATTATAACTCCATAAGATTAAGGGAGGGTAAATAGAGTTAGATACCCCTATGAAAATGACATAATGATCCCGCTGTACTGAGAATATGGGAATTTATGGCATTGAGTTAGCATGGTTGCTTACCTGAATTGACCTGTTCCCAACCAGGATGAAGAGAGGTCGGGAAAACCGACTACCCATTTAGGTTTAAGATGAACACATATTCCCTGTTTATAGAAGGTTTTGGGTAGAGTAAATGTCATTAGAGCAGGAATCCTCACGGTATTCGCAGCCCTTAGACGGTTTACATTTTGAGAAATTCAGTTTCTTCCCAACCTGCTAACATAGATGATTAGAGAGCTGTGAAAAATTTCCCTCGTCAGCTTTTATTCGTCTCTTGTACAGTACACACATTAATATTATTCGTATATTGCTACAAAATTATATTCATGGTTCTACAACACAAGTGATCACAAGCAATAGTAGCAATAGCATAATTGCACTGAAGCCCTTTCTTAGCTTAGTAAATAGTAAAACAAAATTAAAACATACTTTATTTAACGAAATAATGGTTTTAATCAACACTGACATCTAAAATGTTCCTCCTAGACAGTGACACTATTCAGTATTTTAATTGTACCTAATTTTTATAAAAGTATCGTTAAAATAGAATAGTTTTGGTCAAATAGATTAATAGAGTTAATTACATTTGTTGATTGCTCCATAAAACTGGTTTTATTGTTGATTAAAAACTTGAAACTATAGGTTTATGGAGTTTTAACAAGGTTACAAAATCCTTCTCTATTGAAATTTTTATTAGTTGTTTTACATTTGCTAAATGCGTAGAAAACAAAATTGTAAACGTCATACAGGGCGACGCAGAAGTGATTGTAACGATACGCTTTATTTGTTCAATACGAGTTTGGTTACAAACCACACTTCACCACCGCGTGTAATATATCGTATGTACATTGTATAACACTTGTAAAACTAGCTTTACTGTTTAATAATGTCGACCGGAAGAATTTTATTTTGTTCTGTAAATAATTTATTTAAAATATATATTTCTAATTTTACTACAAACACCTCCATTTAGTGATATCGCGTTAAAATGTGTTTGACCGAAAGGCTTTGTTTTACCTCTACATGTGTATTAAATTTGATAATTTACCATAAAATATTTCTTATAATATTATATTATAATTATTATGTTATATATCATATATTTTCTTTCCTTGTTTCTTGTGTTTTTATTACAGATTATATCTTTTGCGTATCATTTTATTATTGTTGAAAGATGTAGATCCCCTGTGCATATAAGTTAGAGGTATATTTTAAACTGATATTGTTTTTATGTATAATGAGAAACAACATACAAAAACAAATTAAACCTTCTTTGACGTAGTATATGAGGATATTTAGCATACGCTAACTCCATTTTCGGAGGAAGTTTGAACTGAAATGGGTAAAATTGTCTCTTCTTGTTTCGACAGGAGATCTGCAATGATACTCACAGTTGCACTTTCCAAGGACCCCCCCCCCATCCGCACCGTGTAGGTCAAACATTTCCAAGAGGAGTTAATTAGTCGTACCACCGTTAAATAAAGAGATTTGAACCTCCCGCGGTAGGAGGCAGAATGAAGAGTTTAGATGTGGTGGTTTTCTTTTTTTCATTAAGGGATACCACTATCCTCCATTAAATTGTACTTTATTAGGTTGTACATTTGTTAGTGATATATAATATAAATTTTAAAATCTAAAAGTAACACGCCTTAATTAATCAAATATTGTTCTTATTATGTTGTAGAACAATATTAATTCTACACACGTCTATTCATCATCTACATTTTCGTGCCTAAGTTTTGGCCTTCGCAATTCATAAAAATATCAACTAGGTTTAAACTACTATACTCTCACGGGAGTCCCTTGATGTGGAGGGTAATTACAGTGAATATAAAGAGCTTTAAAAATTCAGATGAGCTTTTATGAAAAATGACGTGTCCGATAATGGGCTCGATTCGTTAACGTATTCAGTGGACGTTTCAATGGAAAGCTGGTATCTATCTCATTGATTAAAAAAAAGTAATTTTATATCTCCTGTATTGAGACCTTGTTATTTCTTAAATAAATACGTTTTCCTTATTTTGATTTTCTCCAACTTCTGTTGAGCCTTTAGATTATATAGGTTTTGTATTTATTGACTATTTTCTTGTGATTCACATTTACATTGACTGTTGCTTGAATCCGTCCCTATGATGTCATAATGACTTTATACCGAAATACATGACATTCGTAGGTAAATAACAGCGACGTGTCATAAGGCTAACGATTTTCTTATAATTATTGTGGTAGGCGGGAGACGTTTGGGAGTCGTGGAGAGTTTACGTTTGGGTGTAGTGGCAACACTGTAATATTCCTATGGCCATGTGTCAATCGAGCAGAACGTCAGACTCCACGAAGTATGGAGGTTTTATTTATTTTTGCCGCCATTAACGAAGTTTGCCACTGTAGTTGAAGATGTCCGACGGGCTATTGAAATCAAACGGCGCCTTACGCTTGATGAAAGCCTTTCTCAACTACCTCCAAATGTATAAATAAACTGTACATGACCTTCTGATGTGGCACTATAAAAACTGACAAAAACAGTCTTTATCAACGATAACACTTGCGGTCGCTGATCGTCTGATTCTAGACGTGTTTGAAGAATTTCGATGGAATGTTTCCGGACTGCTGCCTCACATCCCTGACATTGCACAAAGAGACTTCTACAGGTTTCCCTTTGTACATTCACTATAGTGCATGCATTCATTAGCACGAATAAAAGAAAAAAAAAATTGAAACTAATTAAAGTCTACACTAATGTGTTCAGCAGGTTCAATTGAACAAAATATGACATACTCTTCTACATGCATTTTACGGTTTGTGTGATTTACACTTTTTGTAACTGTTTTAAAGTCCATCACAAAAAACTCTTTAAAGAGGCATAACTCTTTAGCTACAGGAAATAAATAGCCCTAAATTCAGCAAACAGAAGGTGATTCTATGACACATTCTGCTTGGTTTAAGCAATTTAAATATGAGTTCAATTTTTTGAAGAAATTGTTGCATTTATTAGCCCGAATAAAACCAAAACTTTTGAAACGTATTAAACTCTACGCTATGTTGTTCAGGTGGTTCAAGAGAAAAAAATATACACTGATTATTATCTAAAAATGATAGCCTTTATATAATGATAGTATCTATTATAAACTCAGAATTATTACTTGAAATGGCAAAAGTGTAAATCAAAGATGGAAATCAGAAAGGTTGGCAACTCTGCAGAAAGTTTTCAACATTGTAGTATACTATATGATTACAATTTGAGATTGGTGACTAGTAAGTGATATATGTAACATTACATATTAACGTTGAATATCAAATAGTGATATCATAGTAGCACAGGTAGAACTAGTCAAATATTCTAAGATAGTATAAATAATCTTTCTGTTTTATTTCCGGTAATAATCAGTTTCTCTCTGCATAACTTCCTTTTTTATGCAGCTCTCTGTCCTTCTTGAGTTAGTAGCGTTTACAATGCCTGCCACATCACTTAACTGATGTATCAATTACCAAAACAATTATTCTTTATTTCCTTAGAAAAGAAGCAAAACATCCTTTTAGGAACAATACAAGTATAAGAGGCTGGTTTAATTCCAAAGTCTGTTTGCCTTAGCTCTCCACAGATTTTCCCCTAATTGGTCTTTGATTGCGTTCGCCGTCGTTAAAACTTGAGCTTTGGTCTTTCCATTCGAAAAGATAAATTTACGGTTACTTAAATACAAGTTGAAGGAATCCAGCGCCACTTTACCTCTGAAAAGTCAATTACCTTTTACAAAATCAATACATTGGGTGGAATGAAACTGCTTTGATACAATGACACGCAATAGATCATCAATGTGTTATTGCTGTATGAGATAAACGATATAATCAACTTAACACAACACAGATTAAAGCACAAAACATTGAGCATATATGTGTTAATTACACAACTCTGTATTTTTACAGTAATAAAATTGTTATTATTCACTTCCCTTGCAAATAATGTTAGACTCCCGAACCGGTTGTGTGTATTATTGAGTTCATCGTTGGTTTGTATGTTTTACTGTTTCTTGTAATATTTACCCCCACATTTCTTCTAACTTGCCCGATCAGCAGGTTCGATGAATCTCGGGAATATCTTGCCTTTTATGAACAGGGTTAATTTACTTGCAAGTGACAGTATAGAAAAGGGCGAAATTCCTTTGGACGCTCTCCACGTTTAGAGCGAAAACCACCCCATGTTTCTGATTAAAGTAAAGAGACTAGTCACAGTGGGACAAACCAATAAAATATACATTGTGAACAATAAACCTTGGCACATTTTTTGTACCACCCTGTACACCATACATTCAGTGTTGTTTCCCCTTTGTTTTATTGTCACCTTCATCAAATGTTACTGGTATACATGTCTGAGCCGGACAATAGATTTAACATCCATATGCATAATTGTATTGATTAGTCATATATTCATGGGGGAAATGGAAAAAATCATCAAATGCAATATTCCTAAAATATTAGACAATAGAGCGGTCTCATGGTTTTTTAATACTCATATTTTAAAGACTAAACAATTTAAGAGCCACCGTACTGGATAGTATTATACTTGGAACTTCAAGTGTTTAGTCCATACTTTGAAATCCTGAACTCAGAGGGTTTCCATTGTTTATTATTTCAGGTGAATTTAGAGGCATCCCATCTTCACGCAACCAAAGTCCAAATTAAGCGTATGAAAGTATCGAAACATTATACTTTATTTAGGTTTTAGGCTAACATTTGTTATATTTTTTAAAACACTTATGCCTTAAATGATTTTTAAAAGCTTGTACATTTTAAATTTTGATACAGTTTCATTAAATTCAACATCGAACTTTAGTTTCACATCATCTTAGAGATTTGTAATCTTACAGAGTCATGTATGATTGTGACTCGTGTTAGAGTTATGATCTTAAAGCAATGTATTAATACAGAATTATTCACAAACAACAGTAGCGTCGCAGGTAAATTTATTTCAAGCGTTTTTATTACATTTCGTCATCCATCGTCTAGACTATTTTGCCGTAAAGAACAAGCTCTGCATTACATCTTGAAAATAAAATTCGACTTTTTAAAATTCGACCTCATTACTTGTCGATTGCGTTATTATTGACACAAATTGCGGTACAGACAAGCACAACCCTTAAGCTCTATCCCTTAAACTCGTTAAATTAAATACATCATGCCTAAGGAATTTGTATTTTGTTTTGGCTTCGCTATTTTGACTGTAAAACTTCTTAAAATATATGGGACAATTATTTGCACTTGCAACGATAAAATGTGACATTTGTGTGTGTGTGTGTGTGTGTGTGTGTGTCTGTGTGTGTGTGAGTGTGTGTGTGTGTGTGTGTGTGTGTGTGTGTGTTGCAACGTCCCCCCCTTTACTTTTATTTGATATCCCTTCTTGCAGAATACCAAAATTTTGTTGTTTAAAAAACTTATTTATAAACAAACCAAACATCTGCCAATCACCCCGCTTGGTAAACCGTGCTAAACTCCCTGAGTTACGTGTATATTTCCCGCTCGTAGGGCCAGGCCCAAAACAAGCCTATTCCCGCTGACTACTATTTAAAATAAGTATAAACTCTCCAAAATTGGTTTATCAATTATGTATGGTGTAGATATAGTCACACATGTCTTTTCAATAGTCAGCTGGAAAGAAACACATTTAATATAATACACAAAATAATCACAGAGTCTTACCACCTGGTGATGATCTGCAGAGACAGCAAGGGAACGTGCAAAATATGATCGTGTTTAAATTACCTATTTTAAAAGGCTCCTGTGTCCTTTTAAACACAATCTGCCAGTAGATAAATCTCTGGACTTTTATACAAAAAACCAACTAATCTTTAGGCTAGCTCAATGACGTTAGTTGAGAGAAACTCTTTAAAAACATTAGGTTTTAACTATTATCAATTAATGAAATTTAATTAAACTTGTTTACTGATTTAATAATCATTTTCATATTAGTTGGAAAAAGCTAAACAGTTTTTATTTATTATTCGACACAGGATGAAATGCAAATGCTGTTGATTTTTATAACATATTTAATTTTATTTATTTAAATAAAAAAGAAAATTTATCCTTTTAAATACAACACAATTATATTAACAAAACAATTCACTAAGTAACTTGTTGTTTCTCATGCTTTAAAAACTTATAATTTCCATATAGATCAATTACATTTACATAAACATAAAATTATTTTCCAAATTACACATGATAAAAATTTATCTTCTATATTGAATTGGTAAATTCGTGTTTATGACATTTAATTTTTAGATTTATAATATTCGAAAAATTCTTATTTCCTTTAAAATAAATGGCTTATGGCCAAAAACCCTTTGTAAGTTTAATATTTATCATTTGAAATATTCTGATCACATAAATTCATTTTATTTAGCATACAATTTATTAAAATTTTATAAAGAGTGAAGTCATTGTTTAAGCTTGAATATTTGTTTGAATTTAATAAAATTAACTAACTAAATTTGACGTAATTGGTATCGAATAGAGAAAATGACTTGCCAAAGATGTTACTACCGGTCCTAGAGTCCCTCGTCTGGATTCCCTGGTCCTTGGACATCGGAAGTCGCCATCCCTGGTTCGTCGGTGATGGTTTTTCTCCACTCCCTCGTCCTGGAGGCTGAGTCTGGAGCCTTCATCCCTTGGTGGTCCTGGACGTCGAAAGCGTTGAGGTTTGGTCCATCTGGCCTGATGACGGTCCTATCCGCGGTCCAGCATAGCGTTCCGCGGCACCTCGTATTAAAATTTATTTCAGACTGTCTCTAAAGTCTTTGAGACCTGGTATATATAGCGGTGAATTTAACCTACCTCACCCCGCCTGCAATACTTGCTATCTTTTGATTTATTCCTTGTACAGGCAAGTCGGGCAACGAATCTGTTTTAGCTTGCAGAGTTTGATTATCATTTTTGGAACACTGAAAAATGTCTATTTTATTAAAACTGCTGTAACTTTTTTGTTTTTTAAGTTTTTCAAATTTTGTTTTCTCTAATGTTTATTCTGGCTTATTCTGGTTCTTTTAAAATGTCGATGAAAGTTCTACGTGGTTTGGTTCTTAAGATAGCTTTTTTAAGCACTTAGAAAATTTTCGCCTCACTCCCGATGGTCAAATTTAGCTAGTTATTACAAATTTATTCTTTAATATTTTTTAATTTAGCTTAATTATTCTTTTTAAGGTATTATTTAATTTTTCACTCTTTTTGTTATTTGTATAACTCCAAACTTGATTAATTTAAAAATCAACTTTATTACTTAAAAACAGGAAATTATTTATTTCCTATTTGTCACGGTATATGAGACCGTTACAGTGTGCACATTCATTTTCGTAAATACTTTGGATTTAAATATGTTTATCAAATAATAATTCAACAATTGATGTTAATAATATTAGTTTCCTTAGAAACGAAATTGTTTCTTCAGGCAAAGGAGTCCACTATAGAAGTAATTTTCACTTCTTGAAGTATTTCCTATTTACAAATACAGTACTTAGTAAACAAAAACAAATAGACGTTATACATTACCTAAATCATTGACCCGTAAAGAAATTGTTACCATATTTTATATAGCGTATAAGTAGCTGTATGTAGGTAGAAAAAACAACTTTTAATTAGGTAGAAATAAATACTTTTAAATGAGTTGGTAATCATTACACAATATGATTACACAAAGTTATTCCAAAGTTCCATAAATACTAACAAATGAGTCTATAAAGTACAAGAAATGATTGGCCATTACCAACGTCCGTCCTCCCTTCAAAACAAGAATAATATTGATACTACTAAATCAAGTTTTTTACATAAAACACCAATAACAAACCATCAGGACTTATTCAATCTCAGTTATTTTATTTTGTTTGAATTTGTAAATATAATTATTTTGTTGTAAGTTTAGTAATTTGTAACTTGTATGTATATATATATCTTAATGTTATATTATCTAAGTACTATGCCATGTGTTTTATCTATTTTACTATAATTTGTTATGTTTTTTGTATCTGTTTTCGTAAATAAAGCTAAACATATTTAGTCGTCTTTAAAACTTCCTAAAGTTTATAAATAGCATTTGATAGATGAAAAGCCTGAATTCTGTTATTTTGGAAAAACCTATTTAAACAGTAAATTTACCCTACTCCGTTAGAATTACGTCTTTCTTACTAATTTCCGTATTTCGCCTTTCTATATATTCTATTAAAGAAATTACATTTAGTAGTTAGGTTACAATTCAAAGCAGTACAAAAATGTAAATAAATTGAATGGCTTATACATATAATCAAGATGTTATCTATGAAATTAAATATAAAATATCCCTTAAGTAAACCCTGCCACAATCAAGATAGGTTATATTTTATTCTAGACCCTCAATATCTCAGGAAGTGTTACTTTCATATCTGGAACATTATAAGGTATGATCTTGGTTCTAGAGTCGACAGTTGTCAATACATGGTGTTTATAATTTCATAAAAAGCGCTTATAATTGCACATATGAAAAATCGGAATAATTGGGAAATTATCCTCGTCTCTAGCACTGGCTTAGTAAGTTTGTATTCAATTCTGTAAAAATCTTAATTATAAATTCAAAAATTATTTTCAGAAACTAAGGACATACCTCGAGCATAAGCTCTGAATATTTTACTAAGTGGCAAACTATTTTAGATCCTAGCTTTGGAACAAACTACTGTGTATAAATAAATAGAAATCAGCTGTTTTAGCGAAGTAGAGGGCAGCAGCGTGCCATGTAACATTTACTTTTACGGGTATAGCCCCAATAACAGCACAGTCAAGTCAATTTAGCGGGAATGACGAAAAGATGGTTGTAAAAGAAGATCCGATAAGGTTCTTTATATTCATGTAGCTAGCAAGTGTTACCACTTACAAATTAATTTAGAAAATGAAACCTAAACAAATAAAACCTTTTACTGATGATTATACTACTACCAATGAAGACATTTATTTTTAAGAAATGTTTTTTTGCTTTAAATTAAATAATAGTTTGACACAGCCAAAAACATTCCACAGTTTTTTTTTTTCATTTACCTTATTTTCGTTGCTGGTCCACGTTTAATACTGATCTGAAATTGCCTGCTGAACGCCGTATTTTGTTTGTCTGACTTGTCTCAGAGGAGGTTAGGGTGTCTATTGTGATGGTTTATTTACTACATATTACCTCTCCAAATTATATACGTGTATAGAAAATTTGAATAACTACTAATTTTAACAATCATCAAGAACAACCTCTTTGATTTTAAATATACAACAATAACGCTGAAAAAATTAAGAAATTGCAAAGTTCATCCAAATTTGTTACTAAAGTATAATTGCCATTTATATTATGACTAGTGTTTCGTGCCAACATTCGACAATTAGATATAAATGGTTCAGATTTTAATTCTAAAGTTCATGTTATTAAATATTTTTAATTTCTTACAACAAATATTACTCAACTTCACAAAAGTGAAATGAAATCTAATATATATATATATATATATATATATATATATATATATATATATATATATATATATATAGGTAGCTCTCTCTCTCTCTCTCTCTCTCTCTCTCTCTCTATATATATATATATATATATATATATATATATATATATATATATATATAAGTTATATGAACAATTTATGTGAACATTTCATAATTAAATGCGTGCTAGGAAAATTCCTGCTTACGCAGCTTTTGTATTATATAGGTGGTGAGAACAGAGCCCCGGCAGTGTGTAAGTCGCCTCTGTATCGCACAGACGTTTTCCGCTCCAGCTGAATGTACATCAGTTGTATTTGAATTTATGTTTTTATTAAGCTAAATTATTGTAACCATTTCAAAATTAAATGTTTCTTAATTAACAAAGGTTTGTAAAATTAAATAATTTTTAAAAACCTTTCGAGCTTAATATAACACGTAACTGGCGCAGTCGGTAGGACATCTCGGGAGAATAATTGGACATAATTTTTATCGATTTCAATCGTTAACCGAGATACTGCAAAAACTCGATTCATTACAGAGCGCATATCTGTAACGACATCAAGAAAACTTTAGTAGAGTGAATATCTACAACAACTTAATAGAGCGCATATCTATTAAGAGCACGAGTGAATATCGTGTAAGTGAAAAGTGAAAAAGTTGTTCAAATGAGCAAAGTATTTTGGATCCACTTGTAAGTAGATCGTAAGAAATAGAATTAAGAAAAGTAGAGTAAATACTCTTAATTTTATATAATTGATTTTTAATTTTATTATTTTAAAGAAAATAATATTTTAAAATGGCAACGCCAACATTAAAGAAGGAATATCTTGATATGATTCCTGAGTATAGTGGAGAGCCCACTATGCTCCACAGATTTATTTCAATATGCGATAAGGTAGTAAATAAGTTTTATGTAAACGAAAATCCAGAGGATTTTCAAAATGAATATCTGTTCTCTTCTATTCTTTCTAAATTAAAAGGCCAAGCACTAGAAATGGTCGTAAACTCTAATTCTTACAATTGGCACGAAATTAGAAAAGTATTAATTATTAGTTATTCGGACAAAAGAGATTGTTTCACATTAAACTTAGAGATGTCAGAATTAAAACAGGAAAGTAACGAATCACCATTTCAATTCTATGAAAAAATTCAAAACTTACTAAATTTACAAATTTCATTTTTTATAAATAAAGAGCCTCAAAGGCAGATGGCTAAAGATGTTTTAATAGAATACGTTCAGAAACTAGCTTTAAGAGTTCTCCTTAGGGGTTTGCATGAACTTATCGGGTCACTAATGCGAACCAAGAACCCTAACACTCTTAGTGAAGCACTTAATATGCTCACAAACGACTTTCAATTTAAGAATAATAAACTGTTTACTCAGCCTAGCAAACAACCAGTCTTTCAGAAAAACCAAACTCATAACGCAAGAAGACCGATACATACTGAATTTAAATACCACCAAATACCTAAACAACCTTATCAACACCCAAATCCTTCCTATAGACCACCAACTTTTGTTAATCACGGTCAGCCTCAAAGGGGACAACCAAACAACAACAATACTAAACCTCAGTATCCTCAGCGAAATACGGGTTATCAACCTACCCCTATGAGTATTTCCACTAGACAGACGGACAGGCCTTCTAGACAAACGAATTTGTATCAAATAACCGGACAAGGAGCCGAAAAAGACGATTACACTATGTACCAGACTAACGGACAAGAAGCATTCGCTTTTGAAGAAGATCTCGGGAAATAAGAGTACTTCGAAGAATCCCAAAATTTAACAGACAACTACGAAGAAGAGACCGTTAAAATCGATCAAGACGATTTTTTAGGACATACAAGCCTCGGAATCGATTTTCAATAATTAATCTACAAAGCGGAAATAACGAGCTACCATTTATATACGACACAGACACCAAATCTAGAATATTAATTGATACAGGCAGTACTAGATCATTTATGCGAAAATCTTTAGGCTGGAAAAATTTTAAAACAAGCGTAAAAAAAGAGCCGTTTGAAGTAATCACCGCACACGGCAGTTCAAAAGAAAATTTTTGCTGCACCATACCTCTGTTGTCTAAAAGCAATTAAATTTTATTTATTCGACTTTCATCAGAATTTCGACCTATTACTCGGGCTAGACAATATAAAGGATTTAGGAATAAGCTTAGACTTTATAAATAATAAATTAATACTTTGTGATGAGGAAATCCCTATTCAATATTTTAACACTGAAAAAGGAAGTTGTAATAAAACGGACAGCACGTCAATAAAGCAGGAACAATTTAGATATGTTATACAAGCCCGCACTAGCCAAACAGTTAAATTAAAAATACAAAATATTCATAATGGAGAAGGTATTTTACCACACAAACAAGTGAACGGATTAGAAATTCCGCAGTGTATAGTTTCAGTGCATAAGGGTGAAGCCTATTGCCCTATTATAAACAATACGGAAGAAAATGTAAAATTAACAATAAGTAAACCATTAGAGGTAAAATCTTTAGAGGAATATAATATTTTCAAACCTGATGCAATTCAAATGAACAGTAAT
Source organism: Prosapia bicincta (assembly GCA_036971475.1). Classification (NCBI taxonomy): domain Eukaryota; kingdom Metazoa; phylum Arthropoda; class Insecta; order Hemiptera; family Cercopidae; genus Prosapia; species Prosapia bicincta. Next base: position 269,174,101 of record JBAIZL010000002.1, on the reverse strand, counting down.
TTAAATATGTTCGATTATAAACAAACAAAATCAGGAAGTAAAAATTTCGATTTATCAAAATTTAGGATGGAACATATGAACTTAGAAGAAAAATCCGCCGTAACAAATTTATTAAAAGAATATGCTGATTTATTTCATATTGATGGAAACAATTTAACCTTTACCAATCAGATAAAACATGTTATTAGGACTACTGACGAAATTTCGGTATACTCTAATAATTACAGATACCCAGAAATCTACAAGAACGAAATTAATAAGCAAACTGAAGACATGCTTAAACAAAAAATTATTAGACCTTCAAATTCTCCATGGAACTCTCCTGTCTGGATTGTACCCAAAAAACAAGACGCTTCTGGCAAAAGAAAATTTCGATTAGTAATAGATTTTAGAGGATTAAACAAAAAAACAATTGACGATAAATTTCCCTTGCCGAACATTACCGACATATTACATAAATTAGGACGATCTCAATATTTTACGACTTTAGATTTAGCCTCAGGATTTCACCAAGTAGAAATGGATAAAAATAGCATAGAAAAAACAGCGTTTTCAACAGAAACGGGACACTACGAATTTATAAGAATGCCCTTTGGACTAAAGAATAGCCCCTACATTTCAAAGAATTATGAATAATATTCTGAGAGGCATCCAAAATGAAACATGTTTAGTTTATCTAGACGACATTATAATTTATTCCACTAGAACATATACAAAGACTTAAAGAAGTACTCGACAGATTACGCAAAGCCAACTTTAAAGTACAGCTGGATAAAACAGAAATTTTAAGAAAAGAAGTAGCATATCTAGGACATGTTTTGACACCGGAGGGCGTAAAACCCAACCCAGCAAAGATTTTGGAAATCAAGGACTATCCAATACCTAAAACCACCAAACAAATTAAAGGATTTTTAGGACTATTAGGCTATTATCGAAAATTTATTAAAAACTTCGCCAAAATAACAAAACCGTTTACTAACTGCTTAAAGAAAAATGCAAAAATAAATATAGAAAATCCAGACTTTATAGAATGCTTTGAAACATATAAAAATATATTGACTAATGAGCCACTTCTACAATACCCAGACTTTGAAAAAGAATTTACTCTAACGACAGACGCTAGTAATTATGCACTAGGAGCAATTTTAAGCCAGGGCAAAAATGGAAAAGACCTTCCTATAGCGTATGCCAGCAGAACTTTAAACGACAGCGAAACTAATTACTCCGCGATTGAAAAGGAATTATTAGCAATCGTATGGGCCACAAAACATTTCAGGCCTTATTTATTTGGGAGAAAATTTAAAATTTATACAGACCATAAACCGCATGGTTATTTTCAGTCAAAGAACCAAATTCCAAACTTTTAAGATGGAGATTAAAATTAGAAGAATATGACTATGACATAAGATACAAAAAAGGCAAACTAAACCAAAATGCAGACGCATTGTCCAGAATACAATTAAACGTTACTGATAAAAGGTCAACGAACACCCAACACACTGTAGAACCAGACCTTGAGTTATCTCCAGCTGGGTTACTGCAACGTTACTTCCCGGAACTGAATGATAACGAATCTATGGCCGTACAACTCGACGCAACAGATAACGCCAACTTAGAGGACAATGAAGAAAGCGACAGTCAAACTATCCACTCCAATTTTGAAGGAAACACCCAAATTGAAATACCAATTTCTGACGAGCCTGTAAACTTTGGAAAAAACCAAATATTTTTATCATTAGTAAAATATGAGCCGAAGAAAGTAAAAATTATAAAGCTATTTGGAACTTCAAAAATTCGTTTAATAGTCGAAATATCAGAAAATAATTTTAAAGAAGACATAGTTAATTTTGTAAAATCATATTTGGTACCCAAAATAAAATATAATCTATATTTTGAAGACGACTTTTATGAGAAATTTGCATCATGCATAGCCAAAAATTTCAAACAAACTGAACTAATTTTAGTTAAGTGTAATAACAAACTCTTAGACCTAACTTCGGAAGAAGATACCTTAGAAACGATAAGTAATTATCATGTTAGCAAAACCAATCACCGTGGGATACAGGAAACATACGAACAAATTAAGCGAAGATATTATTGGCCTAATTTAAAATCACTAATTCAAAATTTCATAAATCAGTGTGACATATGTCAAAGAACTAAATACGACAGAATTCCTTTACAGCTAGAAATGAACTTGACACCAACAGCTGCAAGACCATTTCAGCTAATTCACGTTGACACAATCTCCTTGGAGAAGAATTCATTTATCAGCATAGTCGACGCGTTCTCACGATATGCTCAAGCTTATCGCTTGGGAAGCTCTCAAGCTATAGAGATTGCAGACAAGTTATTAGATTACTTCACGCATTTCTGCTTACCAACAGTTATTATCTCAGACAATGGAACGGAGTTTAATAACAGTATTGTAAAGGAGATATTAGACTTGCATAATATCAAAATTCACTTTATCAGCACACAAAACCCCCAATCAAACGGATTGTGAAAGATTTCATTCCACTTTAATAGAACACATAAGGCTGTTAAATAATCAAATCGAATTTTAAAAAGACAGTATAATTAAGAAAGTTAAATATGCTATAATAGCTTATAACAATAGCATACACTCAGTCACAAAATTTACGCCGTGCGAAGTCTTATTTGGACACATAAATTCAAACACTTTATTAGATATAGATTTAGAAAAACAAATTGTAAATGACTACGTTTTAAACCATAAAGAAAAAACAAAAATACTTTACGAAAACATTAGGGATAGCAATAAAGAATTAAAGAAAAAGTTTTAGAAAAAAGAAACATAAACAAGGAACTACTTCCAGAAATACCACCGGAAGTCTATATAAAAACTGTTCAAAAGCAAAGCAAAACGAAAAACAGATATAGCAAGGAAGAGATAGCTTCAATAAACAAGGAAAGAAAAACTGGTAAAATAAAGCCTAGACATCATAACACAAAAGACAAAATACATTTGTCGAGAATTAAAAGGCCTAAGAAGATATGTAATTAATGACCAAAATCCTTGTTCATATTCAACACAATCAAATTAAAATCCCTACCATACCTTTGTCCACTAGTTCTATGCAAGAAACTTTATTAAACTTTTAAACAACATTGTTTTATTAATTGTATGTGTTACAAACTTTTGTAATTTATTAAATGATATGTAACTAATTATGGTAATAAATATTGTTATTTATTTGAAATATGTTAATCACAAAAAATTGTAATTGAAGAAAATTAGAAACTATACTCTTAAAGAGATAACAAAACAAAAAGAATTCTTATAAACTGACTAGAATCCTTTATCAAATCTATAACAGGCAATTTGAATGTAAATGATGGTAAAAATTATGAAAAATTATATAAAACTTTTATTGTAATCAATGTAAATTTTGTAGAACAAAAAAAATTAGATTCTGATAACAATTGTATATGTTATAAATATTTTGTATCTATCCTATGATAGAAAAGACTCATTATAAATTGTATTAATCAATTCAAAATACTTTTGCTCAGTTGAATTATAATGAACAGAAAATTAGACTGTAAAATGCCCATAATAAAAAAAAAACAATAACGCCTACAAACTACGAGGATACTGCGTTGGAAATCGCAGACAACCCATTTAACTGGATATTGGAGATCAACCTTCGCCTGGTGACTTTCTCCAGTGAAGAGGACTTCAACCCATGCCGAAAATTGCCCTTTACGGAGGCCTATTCAGCAGCTTATATACTTCGCACTCATCAAGAAGATGAAGAGGACTTCAACCGATGCCGAAACTTCGCCAACCCCCGAAGTTTTCTTTAGGGATGGAGGAGTTATATGAACAATTTATGTGAACATTTCATAATTAAATGCGTGCTAGGAAAATTCCTGCTTACGCAGCTTTTGTATTATATAGGTGGTTAGAACAGAGCCCCGGCAGTGTGTAAGTCGCCTCTGTATCGCACAGACGTTTTCTGCTCCAGCTGAATGTATATCAGTTGTATTTGAATTTATGTTTTTATTAAGCTAAATTATTGTAACCGTTTCAAAATTAAATGTTTCTTAAGAGCTTAATATGACACGTAACTTATATATATATATATATATATATATATATATATATATATATATATATATATATATATATTTATATACAGCAAAATCCGCTTGGTACAATTTTAAAGGAACCATCGAATATAAGCTTCTTCAATGGGAAAGCTTCTTAAACGGGAAAAGATCTTATATGGGAACAGAAAATACTGTAATACCAAAGAAATAATATTGTGTCTAGTCACCATTATGCGTCCTGTATAATTCCCTCACATTCAGCAAAATACTTCAATCAAAATTAGAGGAAAAAACATGATGACGAGTCTACTTATCATAGAAATACTCAATTAACGGATAGCCATATACTAATAGGTGTATAATATTACAATACTACAGTATAAAGTGGCTATTTGTCTAGTCTTTCTATTTTCTTATAATAGTTTTTGATTTATTTTGTTTTATTTTTATTTTTAGAAGAATTTAAAATCTTTTCATTTGATTATTCATGTCGATAGCATTGTACGAAATTCCGGGAACACTGGTAGTGTAGTTTCCCTCATCAGCGATTCCACTAAATGATGAATCGGTGTTACTAGAGACAGATGCTCTTCTACAATATCATTCTCATCCTCACTTTCCCCATTTATAAGGGAAGCTATTTAAACAACGTCTTTCACAAATTCCCGTACTGTTCGTACCTCACAAGTGGTGATATTATCGTCGACAGATACGTAGATGTTAAAGTCATCAACTGAGACTTCTTCAACTTTGCTGTCAGTACACTCCAAAATCAGTTCACAATGGGACCATTTGACACCCACTTTAATGTAACAGTTCCTAATGATCTAAGTATGTACTTAATTACATGCCGAAGCAACATAATAAGAGCATAGAAAATGTTTAGAGAACTTTGCCGATTGCATTGTTCCATGGCATATAAGTATCTTTGGACTAATCGCTTACGGTAATGCTGCATAAATACTTTTATTATCCCCATATCCATGAGTTGAAGCTTGGCTGTGCCGTTCGGAGGTAGTAATGTGAATTTATTGTTCGTTAATAATTTCGGATTTGCTGGACGTTATCGTTTATCATTCATATTTCATTTCATTTTATGACATTTCATTTATCAATAGGTAGAAATATCTTTAGATTCTCTCTTTAAAAAATCGTATTGAGCCGTTTTACTCATAAAACAGATTTACTCATCCATGCAAGACCCTGTGCAGAGTAATCGCATGAAGACGAGTGAGTGTTCTTGAAACCTCACCGTGTCTGCGACTTTCTTACGACCAACAAGTTAAACTTATCCGTAACATCTGCATTTGCGCACAGTAGTACTGAAAATCTCTCTTTATGTAGTTTTCTTGTATGCAGAAGGAACATTTGCAAAAGCGTCAAGAATAGTTACGAAGAAAGTACTTAACCATTGTTCTATTTCTAGGTAGTCATAAAGTGGCTGGGGAATCTTTAACAAAAAAAGAGTCAAACTATTTTAAGATAGGACTTTCCAAGGACCAAAATACCTGGGTTATAATAATACTGTACCGTTAGGGCAGACTCCTTGTAAATTTGTATGTGGATAACCAAATTAACGGAAATACGTGAGGGGGGATAGATGAGGTTGGAAAAGGAAGTGATCAACCAAGAAAATAACTCCAATTAGTCTTAGAGGAACTTCAGAAGAGAGTATACAAGTGTCAGTAATGTTAATATGGGGTAAAATTTGATAATATAATTAAAGGAAATGTAATTTTTTGTATTTGTATAATTTAAAAAAGTGCGATGTAAATAAATTAGTAAAGAAATAGGAAAAATAAGTTAGTATACAATAATAACCTAGTTTTTTCACCACGTTCTAATTTATAAAAAGATCCACAATAACGACCCCAGAGAAAGAGAAATTAACACTGTCACTTTTAAACTTTATTGTAATAACCTAAAGCCTCAAGAGTTAACTTTTGTTTTTTTGTAGTTGTAGTATTATTTAAGGAGTAAATCTTGTCACTAAGTAGTATTAAGGTAAATGGGTATAATGTGTATTAATTAAGTGTCAAGAATAAAGGCAAGTGATGTTAAATTTGATATTGGTGTTAATTAATTAGAAACCTGAAGGTGAGAAGTAAGAATGTTAAGGTAATTAAATATATAACCTAAAGGAAAAGCTATATTTTAAATAACTTAGGTTTTAATACATACATATATATATATATATATATATATATATATATATATATATATATATATATATATATATATGCATACACAGATTTTTTCTAACCTAATAAGTAACATTTCCTACGTGTTACTTCATCTCTATTATTATTTTTAAAAAAGTAGAGTCTCGATTAACCGACATTCTGAATTATTTGAACTAAACTAAAAAGAAACATAAAGCTTTAGAACAACAAAAACAAAAATAGCATTTTGGATAAACTATTCGTGTTTTACAAGTGTTTTTTGAGCTGTTATTCTCAAGTGTGAACTGGATTGCTAACGGTAGTAGTCGGCCACACTCTTATATTATCGTCCAGGTGAATATTAGTGAAAAGAAATCCCTTCTCTTCCTCCTAACGATAATTCAACCCCTTTACAAAGAAGGCATTGAAATCTCTACAAAGAAATACTCTTGAACTGCTTGCTTTACCCACTAGACGGTGACGAAAGCTTTAACAAACTACAAAAACCACCCTTAGTGAGGTCATTTGCTGGTTGGGTGACCCGACTTTGTATAATAGGGTGTAACAGTATGGCATGACTAAGGTTGCTTTGCACTGAAATCCCAGGTGTTACGGCAAGCATGGCTTAGAGTCAGTGCTGTCGCGAATAATGACCTATTCTGTGTAAATGCTGTTGTGGGGTTTAGTCAAAGGGCATGCCTCGTATACCTTGAACGGGGTTTTATTTGCCTACATTTGTAGTAAGAGAACCATTTAAGGCACGTTTTAAATAAGCAACATAGGCAGATATAAACTAGCCATTATAAATTATGTGATATAAGTGACGTCATAAAAGAATTGTATCGTATGTAAACATGTATTATAATAAAGAATAAACTCTTATGATTGTTGGAAATCAAAAATAGTGTTTAAAACTTGAAAAAAAGATCATTATAACATGAGTTTACAAAGTTTAGAATTTTAATGTTTCATTACAAAACATAGCTCTTTTCTATTAATTTTAGGCTAAACTAAATTGATATGTAGGTATTTTAGAAGAGTATCATACACCCACAGTGATACAAGTCTCGTTTAAAATAGATAAAGAAATAAGTTTACTAACATAGATCCCACATTAAATTCCGGAATCATTTAATTGACGTGAAAGAATTTTTTTTAAAAATTTATATAACCAAACCTACCAAACCTATTCGAGAACTTCGTGCGCATATATTACTATACATATTTTATATAAGTTATAGAATATTATGCTGGTCGGTTTTAATGTATCGACATATACATATTTATATTAAATAATTACACGAATATATACTTTAATGTACATACATGTATACTAAATCAAACTCGTCAAAACAATATCTTGACCTTATCAAATATCCCCCCAGATTGGAAAAGGAATTCTAATGTTAACAACTGTGTTAAAATAAAAAAACAACTAAATATTGTTTTATTTTCCCAACAGCTACAATTAAAACAATAATCTAAGCTGTGGTAATCTATTAATCTAAGCTGAAATGTACATAATATATTAACATAGTCCGTAAAAACACATATTCTGACGTATGTTATGACTGGAAAACATTTACTTGGCCTTCTTTACGTCATCGAGTTGTTACAGTACGCTAGACACTCTAATTTCATTCATAACAGACTTACCTGAAATGGCTAGCTTGTAGTAAAGTGTAAAGTTTGTAATAATATTATATTGTGAAAATGAATTTAATTTCGCATGTTTTTGTATGTTATTCCGTATGGTTTATCTTTATCACCAGTCCCCCTGAGATGCCTACAAACCACGCACTTTATCAATAACCACATTTGTAATTATTGTATTCTTATTAGGAATGACGTTTTATTTAACATAAATATATTTTTACATTGATGTGACAACATACATAATACAATTACCGAAAACATTATTATGATTTGATTCACACTGACAAACACTTTACATTCAGGTTTCACTGATACAAATTGATTAATGGCGGACGCAGTTTAGTTTGGAATGTTTCCCGCTAACCACAAACACGCCGGTGATTCTCTGCTTTATATTGACGTTATTTACATCACAGACAATATTCTTGCAGACCCTAAATAATTCGATTGCTGTTTACATCCTCTAAATTCCGAGTAATTTAATCAGTTTCGCTTTGATGTATTCATACGCACCATACAACGTGTGCCTTATTGATCACATGTGTTTACCTGCACAATAACTGTAATCTCACATTGCTATAATTAATACCTTTAATTATATATATATAAGTATTACCTTTAGGTAAAACTAATATTTAAGTACTATCTGTGATTTGGATTATATAAAGAGACTCAAAACCACATTGGAGTTTGCAAGACATAAGGATAAAGACAGTCCTTGAGTTTTTACATAAAAATTACAAGAAAAATTAGACATTGTTACAAAATTGAGGCTGATTCGAGGACAAGAAAAGTAGGGCAATGGAGGCTCTTTCTATTTGTTATAGGTACTCTTTTTTTAAAAAAAAATTTCAAAACGTAGGTCAATATAATATACGTTTGCTTCTGTCATTTCACATTTCCTATAATATTAGATACAGATACGTGTAACCATATCAGATAAAGTAACTGTTTTTTTAAATGTGTTTACCAGTTCGCTTTGGTTGGAGCCGCGAGGCGGACAAAGTACCTACACGAGGGTTGCGGAGAGTTCGCGAAAGGCTGAGCCTTTAACCGTTGTACCTTTGTGCGTGGTGTTTTTTCACAAGTGTGTGGTGGGTCATGCAAGGAGTACTCCAAGCAATATACAGAGACAACATACATAGAATATGGTAATTGTATACAATGTATGACGTTAAGTAAGTTTTTTTTTAGTTTTACAAAAATTACTTTAACATATGCCCTTCTCACGTGAAACGATATTATAAATAAATTTAACAAACATAATTTAGCGTATTACTATGAAAAGTAGCAAAGACTTAGTTGATAAATATATGTGCCAAAGTATAATTAACATTCAACACATAATATAATGTATTTAATTTTACCTACACTGTTACATAAAAATCTATTGGTGTGTGTGTGTGTGTGTGTGTTACTGAATCGCGTAAATACTACTGGAACCTTTGAGTTGAAATATTACATGAACATTCGTAGGGTCTCTGGTTAACACGTAGGCCTATTTTATTTAGAAACTCCATCAAGACAACGCCCCACTGGCCTTGAAAACTCCGTTAGCATCCAATTACCTATACTCCATTAAACACTTGGCCTAAGCATCTGATAGTTAATGGGTTTTCAATCTCCTCTAAAACTATTGTTAATACATTTAAACACCTGATAGTAAGTGTTTGTTGTTATTCAGCTCTCAAGTTTAGTCATACTTTACAAATGTCAGGTTATATGCAGAAGCTTTTCCTTCTCTCGGTTTTTCCAGACAACAATGGTTAAATTTACAAGCTATTGTACTTTTTGGGATATAATTTCAAAAATTTAAATTCTTTTCACATACCTAAAACGTATATGCTGGATTAAACAATAGTAAAATGCTATTTTAAAATGCAATAGGCACAATACAGTTTTACGTCAAGCCCGTACAAAAGACGGGTACTTTGTTAGTAATAATTAAATTAATATACAGTATAGGTCTTTTCCAATGTAGAAACAATCATGAATGATATGAATATTAAATTAAAGTTTACTAAAGTGAGACAAGTATTGTTGCAAGACTGTGCTGGATACAGTCACCCGGTAGATTCTGAATAAGTTAAAGTAGAGAACTTCATTTTCCACCTAACCGGAAACTATTTGACCAATTGGATATAACAATAAAGTTAGGTTGATTTTTCAATTATATTTTCCCAAGTAGATCGATGATTGCCGAGGAAAAATAATAGCTACCTCTACATTCCCGAGTTTTAGCATACATTAGGAAACGCAATTGTTTAAAATTAAATCGGTAACGTTAAAGCTATTCCTTATAAAACCATTTTGTAAAAACAAATTTCACTTCACCATAGAAAGGGGTGTTGAGTTTGTAAATGTAGGTCATTGTGTTTTTCTGATTTTAATTGCTCTTTTAGGTTTGCCAAATCGAAAGGGCACGAGGTCTCCTCCACCTCTATTTTGGAAGATAAAGGTTTCAATGATCATCTAGCCGTCTGAAGCACTCTGGAACACTTCAATAATGATGACACCTTGCAGAGACAGGCGTGACTGCTAGACTACACGGCGTTTTGTGCAGACTTGCCACGCCTGGAGTTTGCTGAGTAACAATAAGTAAGTTAGGTCTGTGGCACTTATTTTTTAAAGTAAGAATGTGTTTAAAAGTAAAAAATGGAAAACGTAATAAGATTGGAGGTCCGTCTTATATGTGATTATAAACAAATCACTCGTCCTGAATCACAGTAACAGTAATTTGTTATGATTGATACAAAATTAATAAGGTCAATCATAAGTTGAGGCTTTACCAAACACAGCCACGTTGCCAGTTCACTGTTATTTAATGAAGCCGTTTGCAACTCGTCGTCATCAGACGCTGAATTACTGACTGACTGTGAACTGGTCGTTTTGTTTCAACTAAAGTTGATAAATTCCATTTAATTATATAGGTTTTCCTTTGATGCGTTTATACGCCCCAACCAATCAATACCTCACTGATGTCTGGTTAATGAAAATTAAGTAATGGGTTGTGTTTATAATTTTGTTTTAGACTTTCCTCATTTGAAGCTTTCACTTCCTACCTGTTACATTTGAGGCTATATTTTTTGAGTATATAAAGTTTTACTCTACTGAATTATTTTCTTAAAGGAGAACGTTTGATATATTTAATCGGTCGACCGTGATGTCATCACTTAAGAATTGCAAGAAAATAATACATAATGAGTTCTCATAAAATTACCGAAATTAAAAACTACTTTATGATTATTCGAACAGATGTATTCTTTTTTGAATCAATACGTTTTAAGATTTGTAATGGAATTTCATTTATAATAAGGAATTTTATTTAATAATACACTTATTCATACCTACGGGTACAAATAAATGGGGTTTATGGATTGTTTAAAGAAATTAAGCAACGTTTGGGACTATTTTAGGCAATTAAGCTCTCTTGGGGATTGTTTTAAGGTATTCATTTCACCAGGAAACGCACCAAACCGTTTTTTATATTAAAATCACTGTATTTAAACTTAACACATACTTATGCCTTGCCAATGTCTATAATTAAACGAAGTGCTCTCATTAAACCGGTTTCCCCGGCTAAACCGTTTGCAATATAAAATTTAAAAGTATATATATATATATATATATATATATATATATATATACATATATATATATCCTGAAAATCAATTAGTAACGTCTAGTTATATTCTACGAAAGGCTAAAACAAATAAAAGACATACACAAAAGTCACAAACTAATCACTCATTGACTCATACGCGTTTCAGTGACAAAGTCATCATCATCAGTGAATGTTGCTGATACAAACTCAAATCTTCAACTTTTTGTAGTAGCAACACTAACTGATGATGATGACTTTGTCATTGAAATGCGTAAGAGTCAATATTTGATTATTGTGTGATCTTTGTGTATGTCTTTTATGTGTTTCAACATAACCTCACAATCTAAGCTCAAATAATAGTTGCACTAAAGGCTAGTTTATTTTTGACGAATAAATACTTGTATGTACTGAACCATTTAGTTTATTCAACGGTTATCAACAAAAGCTATGGACGAACACAAGGGCACTTTGGAGAGATTTTAAAATTGAGTTTATATATTAATTTGGACGCCTGAATCATGATTGGATATCGGAGATGAAAAGGGATAAATTGAAAGGTTATGGATTTCCTAGCTCAGCGCATCTATTCAATTATATCCGTCCTTCTAAAGGTATTGGAGTGGTATTCTAATATCGTCAAAACTAATGAAATATGTGGGAAAAACTATTTCCGTGCAGGGATTGACGTCTTTTTTTATATATCATTCAATATTATTACTAGATAGCACATGATAATAAGTCACAGATTCAAGGACATACATTGAACATTTTTTAAATGTAATTCTATAAATCTTTCTACTTTGTAACATGTGAGTTACTCAGCACACCTTTACTAGAGGAAAATGATTTGGTTCTATTCGTTGTGGTAATAACAACTCCTAATTCAATAAACAAAGAGGCTAACACATGCACTAACCGTATGCGTTGTGGAACATAACTATATAATATAAAATATAATTCCACTTCACCTTGACAGAAATTTTATGTTTGTAAACTATTAGAGTTAAAATTATATTTGCAGTTTTTAAATTTCAATCAATATTTCCAATTTAAGGAAGCTGTAATAATTGTTTGTTTTCATAACATATTTTTAGAAACATGTATTAAACTTAAAAATATTGTTTCTTATTTCACAGATTTTATAAACTTCTCTAAAACTTTGTATGACTTGATTCCCAGTAACAAAACAGTGTAATTTCAAGTTTGTGTGATAAAAATTGAACAATATCAATAAAAACGTGTAATCGAGTGTTTCCTACTAACCCTTGGGTTTCTATTTTGCAATGAATTCATCTGCGTCGTAGAAGCTATTCCTGAACACTCTAAATTACTTTCAAACTTGTGGTTTCGCTGTAATTACACCAGATAGACTAAATCTATCATGAGACCGACCATTTAAAGCCATAGTGTCCTTATATAAATATAAGCACTTTGATAAATAGTTTAGCTAATGGTTTTCCTCAATGACAAAATTATTATTTACTCATGCTATTCTGTAATATATTACTAAAAGTACTAAAATTGATCAAAATACATACGATCGTATTATACAATAAACTACAAATTACTTAGGTTAGGTTACATTACGAACAAGAACAAATGAAAAAGATGGAATGTAAGGATGCTAATAAGGATTGTTTAATTTCTGTTCTTAAAAATAAATTTAGGTAGGGCTCAGTATTAAGGATTGTTTAAGTGTAGGATTCCAGTTTAAACTTCATGTTATATTTTACAAGGAACTTCACAGCAAAAGAAACTTGCCCATGCTAATCTATACCTGCCTCATACAAGAGCGTAAAACACACAAATTGCGCCTGTCCTGAGTCTAGAGAGATAAAGGTAATAATGTATCACCATGTCAAGGTTGCAAGTCTCATATAACAGATGACCAGATTCCACTTCGGTGAAACTGGGTTTCATATTTTTTTAAAGAATTGGAAGAGGAAACGTGTTTAGATACAATGCGTCTCAGAAGTTTAATAAATTGACATTTATTTCCAATAATTATAAAATTAGGATTAATAATATGTTGCTATTAAAAGGGTAGTCATATTTATTTTAAAACATAGATACCATTTCAAAGAGACTGTCACGTGGATTACACTGTAGAAGTAATTGTAGCAACACTCTGTAGATTTGATCGCCACAGAAACGTGTTTGTATACATATTTTTGTATTTAAACGCTGATAATTTACTACTTACAAATACATTGTTTTCTGGATTTACTTTTGGAGAACTGATCTCTTACACGCCATGAATTTATTGTTCAATTATTATCAAACTATTAAACTTTTGAATAGTGCGAGACGTGGTTGAACAATGAACATTTGGTTTCGTGACATTTAGAGTGGTGTTGTGGGGAACCGCTGACTCACAGTTTGTTGAACCTTGCAGTTGTACGTCGGCCCGCCAGATCATCGGTGCCTATATATATGCAAGGGAGTAGTAGGATGTCTAATGCTCCTCCTCCACTAGTCAGATAGCTCCCATTGTGCGGTTGTCCAGTCTCGTAATATAGGCCTATCTCAGGAATAATGCTAGTAAAGTAAATACTCATCACGAACTTTGAAAGTTGCTATTTAAACCTATGTACCATGTTAGATATTTGGTAATAATTTAGCATCTTGCGTAATACCAGCTTCCAAGACATTCAAGTCCCTTCCTATGTCTCGTGATTTATACAAGTAAAGTAAAAACTCAGCACGAATGTTGAAATTTTCTATTTCAACTTATGTAACATGTTGAATATTTGGTAATAATTTACCATCTTTAATAATAACAGATTCCGAACATTCAAGTCTCTTTCTATGTGTCGGGATTTATGCTAGTAAAGTAAATACTCGGAAGGAACTTTGAAAGGTAATTTAAACAGGAATTTAAACCTGTGTAACGTGCTAGATATTTGGGAATAATTTAGCATCAATATAATAATTTAGCAATAGTAACAACCTCAGAGACATTCAAGTCTCTTCCTATGTCCGGGATTTACACAATAAATATAATTACTCAGATGGAACTTTGAAACTTCCTATTTAGTTTTATGTAACATGTTAAATATTTGTTAATAATTTAGCACCTTGCATAATAACAGCTTACGAGGCTTTCAAGTCTCTTCCTATGTCTCGGGATTTATACAAGCAAAGTAAATACGCATAATAAACGTTGAAAAATGTTAATTAAACCTATGTAACATGTTAAATATTTGGTAATAGTTTAGCACCTTGCATAATAACAGCTTACGAGGCTTTCAAGTCTCTTCCTATGTTTCGGGATTTATACAAGTAAAGTAAATACGCATAATAAACGTTGAAAGTTGGTAATTAAACCTATGTAACATGTTAAATATTTGATAATAATTTAGCATTTTACATAATAACAGCTTACGAGACTTTCAAGTCTCTTCCTATGTCTCGGGATTTATAGAAGTAAAGTAAATACGCATAATAAACGTTGAAGAATGTTAATTAAACCTATGTAACATGTTAAATATTTGGTAATAATTTAGCACCTTGCATAATAACAACTTACGAGGCTTTCAAGTCTCTTCCTATGTCTCGGGATTTATACAAGTAAAGTAAATACGCATAATAAACGTTGAAAGTTGTTAATTATACCTATGTAACATCTTAAATATTTGGTAGTAACATAGCATCTTGCATAATAATTTGTTTGTTTTAGCTAAAGTGGAATCGGCCGAAAGTTTAAATAAAATTTGGTTTGAGAATATAATTGAACATAGTATGTGTAGAGATAAACTCAATAATACTGGTAAACAGTCATAGTCCTCTATTTGGATTGTAAAGGCGGGGATTCTGATGACTAAGCGTGAAAAATCTTGAGGATTTGCCTGTCCTGTTCTGGACTTCATCTTAGTCATTGACTGATCATTTACAGATTTCTAATAATGTGCTAAAGTAAAGAGCTGTTTTGTAAAATGTAATATGTAGCCAGTATTAAAGTTCTCAAAATTTATTGTTAAAAGTGTCAGCCCGTGTAGTATTTCGTATTCTGAATGAGCCAAAGTTCCAGTGTTTGCCGAGTTTTGTTCTAAATTAATTTTCTTTAAAAATAATTTGATAAAATCAGTAAATATACACGAAGGTAACATTATGCATCTAACCAAATAATTATTGAGATAATTTGAAAAATATGAAAAATATTTGTATTTAAATTAATATTATTCTACCTTCTTTAAAGAATGTATAATTGAAGTAGTATAATTTTTTATAGAACATTGTTTATCTAAATATTTCTTGAAAATTTAAACTGTAACCTATCTTTCTTCAGAGAGATTTGGATATGACTGCTCAAGTGAAATTGTTAGATACAATCGGTAATGTAAACAATTGACCCAGCGAGAATTTTTATAGTATAAAAAATAATTTGTAGCAGAATAAAGTAGTATAATAAAGAGTATTTACAACGAATCCATAAAAAATAAACATATGAAACCACAAAACTGTAATAAAACTCTACATATATTACTAAATGCTGCTCCTAAAGCAAAGTCTATTACAACTAATAGATTTTATTATCCAGTAGTCAATTGATGAAACCTCGTTTGGCAATTTTGGCTTTGACTGTTTCACAATTTGTTAATTCATTTACCTGGGAATTCCCGCTACATAAACGTGAATAATTACGGGCTCAGAAAGCCCCAGCATGGAGACAAGTTGACTTTGTGGCACGTTAATCTCGTAACAAAGCGGGCTCCAATCAGCAACAAAGCTTCTGCACTGCGTTTATATTTACGACTGCGAATCCGACGCTAGACGATCACAACTCGAAGCCACGCCGTGCCGTGCTCAGTAGGTATCCTTATGAATTTTTAATCAGTTTGTCTTGAGCAAACAAAAGTATGACACATGTTGAAAAAAATGATAAACTCATTTGAAATAAAATTTCCTCTATTTCATGGCGATGTCATTGATACAGTGTTGAAGTTTAAATGTATTGAGAGTCTGTTACTTTATAATAACAAATACGGTTGATTACTCGTCAATACATATATTTTATAACCACAGAAACGTTTCGCCAACTTATTTCTTCCCCTCATCAAACCTGAAATGTTTTTGCTATGAAAAACAACGAACATGCATTTAACAATCACATGTTCAGGCGCGTATCCAAGGGAGGGGGCGATCGCCCCCCAACCCTCAAGAACTTTGGGTTAACAATCGACAATATATTATTAAATATGGACTTTCTTTTAAATTAGACTTTTACTTAAGTTAATTCGTCTTTTATTGTAAATAAAAAATAAAATTTTTAATTTTTAATTTGAAAATGTGACGCGTTCACTCGGCACACCCTCGTAAACGTCTAAACGTTTTAACAACAGATAGCACTAGTGAAGCTTAGTGTCGAACATATGATCTTTAATACGTAATTTTGCAAGCGTAATATTCGCAGTTGACTCCGGAATTCTTCGTGTTGGAAGAATAACTACTTATATTAATTAATAAACCATTTTTATATTAATAGCTTATTATGAAATTAATAATATTCTCTAGCCATAAGTGTTATCGAAACTGTAATAATTATTTATTAAAAAGTCTAATTTGCTACGAATCTTTATCACGTTTCCGATTTCTAACGCAAGCGTAGTAAGAACTTTTTCTGTTTTATGTTTTTACATACACGCACGCGTGCGCGCACACACACACAAACACACACACATATTATATATATATATATATATATATATATATATATATATATAATGCATCGATCGCCCCCCCCGCTGGATACGCGCCTGCATGTTCAAATTCGAGATGGTAAAATGTCACACCACTTCCCGAAAATATTATGCTTATTGTATCGAATTTTGGTTTCTGAATCGTTGCTGTAAATAAAATAGATATTAGAAGATTAGTTTGTTGACTGTATTTTTCCTCACGAAAATCATCATAGGAATACCTAAATGAACGTGAATTTTTTAATTAGTTCTACTAGTTTTTCTTTTCTCGGTATTTAAAAAATGAGAGTCTTCTTCAATTTTTTATTTTATGATAAGTATTTATTAAATAGTTCAAAGACTACCAGTATTATTATTTCATTATTATTACGATCTTTATAATATGTTTTACCCATTTGACATTTATACAAGCGTATAACCTCTGTTTTAATTATATCTAATAGCAATTGCTGGTTTTCCTATGTCTATTTTTACATATTCATATTCAACAATTATACTCCACATTATCACATAATAATATTTTTACATATTCATAATTAACAATTATACTCCACATTATCACATAATAATATTTTTACATATTCAGAATCAACAATTATACTCCACATTACCACATAATAATATTCACAGTTTATACAAAATCTATGCATGTTTAGAGAACTTCACATATTTAGCAAATATCTACTCCCTTATTTAGCATTAAACACTTCGAAGATTTTCCTATTATTTATAAAACAAAATTATGAAAGAAAAACCCCAAATAATAAAATGTAACACTTTATAAAGACAATTCACATATTAAACACTTAAAATCTTTAAATAACACTCACCCATTTTAATCATCAAATCTATATATATATATCATACTTATTATATTTATCAATTATTATTAAAATTTACCTTTTGACTATTGTTTGTTTTGGAATAATATTTATTTACTTTCGGTAAATCTGAAAATTATTTCAACACATATTAAAATGTTTTTTGACATTTGTGTATACTAATTTTAATTGCTTAATTTCTAACCTGCTTCACTTGCAACCTTTTATACTGGGTTAAATGGCATACTTTTACCCATCCGAAGCTATTTAATGTTTAATTCTATTTTAGGATTCTGACATAGTTAAAAGTTCATTAATTATAATAAATTTAACATATAAACCCTTCGGCAATTATTTATTACTTTGTCCCCTTTATTTATTTACTAGTAGCCTTATTGTTTATCTATATTATAGTTTTAATACAGTATATCGTGTGAACAACTCTTTTTAAAAATTTTCTTTGGTTTTGTCCTTGTTTTCAATTATTTAGGTTTTTTACCTATGTTGTGTACATTTAATTCTAATATACCATATAAACCAAAATAAAAAGGATTTATTTCAAACATAGCTGATTATTCAAAAAAACCATTTATTTATACCTATACTCGTTTGTCCGCCATTATGACTTTGATGACGTCAGTCCAAAATGGCGCTCATCTACTTAGCGTTACGTCACTTCTAATATCCATGAAGCCATTATTTTTATAACATAGTTTCATTACATTTTTAAATTAAAGACATTACTTTACTTTTTATTTTCCCAAAAAATTAGTGGATTTCCAAATGTATATATTTGAAGAGAATAAAGCTATTTCCTGAGTTAATTGACAACAGAAAGCTTTCAATTAAATACTTTTTCACTGTAATTCAATTTGTGAACACTAATAAAATATTCAAAAATGCCCCCTTATGACAGATATGAGATCAAATTATTTTCATTATAATTTCTGTTTTAGAGATTAATACACCTCCAGCATCAAACGCATTTTAAATTATAACACTTCTAAAGCTTGAATCTCAGGGTTTTTGCAGATGATTATTGTTATAAGTCCTATGCGCTTAATCGATCGAAATAATTTAAACGTATCAATATTTTTAAAATATTAAAATAATGAATACACTGTTTTTATAAATATTAGGGAATTTGCATCAGAAAGCGTCCAAATTCATACATTTCCCCTTTAATTCAATTTATGAACAAGAATAAAATATTCAAAACAACTACCTCATGACAGATATGAGATCAACTCATTTACATTATAACTTCTAATATAGAGTTTAATACAACAACTCCAGCATCGTAAGCATTTTAAATTATAACATTCTAAAGCTTAAATCTACGAGTACGAACTAGATTATTCTATGGCAAATTATAATGAAATTTTCAAACATTTGTAAAAATATAAATCACGACAATGCAGCACGTGGATATACTTGTACGGTACTCGCAGGATATTAAAATATTTGCAACTTCCGGGAATTCCCGACTCTCACCCTCCGTTACTAATCCTTTCTCAACACCGGATGTGTCGGCCGTCTTTTATGGAGCGTGCTTTTCACAATCACAACCTACAGGTAATTATTTTATTCGCCGGAAAAATAATTTTTTATGTCCAATAATCTCATTTACATTTTATTTTATATATGATTGTTAGAGAGTTTTAGTACTTGTATGGTAGTAATAATACTGAAATGTCTTTTGATTCGACTGATAACATCCTGAAGCAGTATAAAACGGACTGTAATTTGTTACACGACAATATTGTATTATTCTATTCAAGTCTTTATCTTAAAATAATTTGTCAAACTTGCATCAACCACTCGGCATCTGTGAGTGTTTTATGCATACCCTTCTTCCAGAACACAACCGTAGGGAGGAGCGCACACACACACACACACACACACACACACACACACACACACACACACACACACACACACACACACACACACACACACACACACACACACACACACACACACACACACACACACACACACACACACACACACACACACACACACACACACACACACACACACACACACACACACACACACACACACACACACACACACACACACACACACACACACACACACACACACACACACACACACACACACACACACACACACACACACACACACACACACACACACACACACACACACACACACACACACACACACACACACACACACACACACACACACACACACACACACACACACACACACACACACACACACACACACACACACACACACACACACACACACACACACACACACACACACACACACACACACACACACACACACACACACACACACACACACACACACACACACACACACACACACACACACACACACACACACACACACACACACACACACACACACACACACACACACACACACACACACACACACACACACACACACACACACACACACACACACACACACACACACACACACACACACACACACACACACACACACACACACACACACACACACACACACACACACACACACACACACACACACACACACACACACACACACACACACACACACACACACACACACACACACACACACACACACACACACACACACACACACACACACACACACACACACACACACACACACACACACACACACACACACACACACACACACACACACACACACACACACACACACACACACACACACAAACAAACAAACAAACAAACAAACAAACAACACACACACACACACACACACACACACAAACACACACACACTGCAACGGTCTAACAATGCCACGGATTGTTATTTTATTTTTAATTTATAACTATACAACACAGTTTGTATATTTCTATGTTTAACAACACCTTTGTACCTTTCGTCTGGAACTGACTAAAGAAAAAAATATAACTATCAAGAAGTTTAATGTGTTTCACTTTCAATTAGTCATAAAGCACTGTCGTTTTTTGTATGTTACTTATAAACCTTCTCATAAAACAGTCAACACTTCAATTGTGCAGCTACCATTCTTTATACCACTACGTCCAACTAACAAATTTGTAAAAGTGGTCAAGTTAGAGATTAAGACACGTTTTAAGATATACTTCAAGTTTTGGAGCTACGTCTTAGGTTAGAATACTTTTAGCAGGCTATACTATAATAGGTAGGCTATATATGCCCCTGATCTCTTACTCTACAGACTTTTTTGCTCCCAACAATAGTATTTATTTCTCGCTTACTACAAAGAGATAGTGGCGTTAGCCGCATTGTATTGTAACGAAGAGAGCTACACCCGAGATATACAGCACACGGTTTTACAAGAATAGAAGTGCATTTCGGATAAGCGTAAACAAAAGCAACTCTGTTCCGGTAAAGAGCTATTACAACCACCTAAAAGTAAAGTGCCTAGAAATACGAGAATTTCCTAGAAGCGGCAATACGATATATAAAAGTTAAGTTAGGTATCAAAGCGGATTAGTGTTTTTAATATAGTGAGGCGAGTAAAAGCTATAGTGACTCAGTGATGGGCTTAGATCGTTTTAAGTAAAAATAGACATAGGAAAACAAGTAGTTGCTATTAGACATAATTAAATCAGAGGTTATACGCTAGTATAGATGTCAAATGGGTAAAAAATATTATAAAGGTCGTAATAATAATAAAATAATAATATTGGTAGAGTATTTGAACTATTTAATAAATACTTATCATAAAATAAAAAATTGAAGACTCTCATTTTTTAAATACCTAGAAACGAAAAACTAGTAAAACTAATTCAAAAAATTCACGTTCATTTAGGTATTCCTATGATGATTTTCGTGAAGAAAAATACAGTCAACAAACTAATCTTCTGATATTTATTTTATTTACAGCAACGATTCAGCAACTAAAATTCGATACAATAAGCATAATATATTCGGGAAGTGGTGTGACATTTTACCATCACAAATTGAACATTTGATTGGTAAATGCGTGTTCTTTTTTTCATAACAAAAACATGTCAGGCTTGATGAGGGAAAGAAATAGGTTGGCGAAACGTTTCTGTGGTTATAAAATGTATGTATTGACGCGTTATCAACCGTATTTTTAATATAAGGTAACAGACTCTCAATACATTTAAACTTCAACACTGTGTCAAGGACACCACTATGAAATAGAGGAAATTTTATTTCAACTGAATTTATCACTCTTTTTTCAACACGTGTCATAATTTTTTTTGCCCAAGACAAACTGATTTAACGATTCATAAAGCTACCAACTGAGCACGGCGTAGCATGGCTTCGAGTTGTGAGTGTCTAGCGTCGGATTCGCAGTCGTAAATATAAACGCAGTGCAGAAGCTTTGTTGCTGAGTGGAGCCCGCTTTGTTACGAGATTAACGTGCCACAAAGTCAACTTGTCTCCATGCTGGGGCTTTCTGAGCCCGTAATTATTCACGTTTATGTAGCGGGAATTCCCAGGTAAATGAATTAACAAATTGTGAAACAGACAAAGCCAAAATTCCCAAACTAGATTTCATCAATTGACTACTGGAAAAAAAATCTTTTAATTGTAATGGACTTTGCTTTAGGAGCAGCATTTAGTAATATATGTAGAGTTTTATTACAGTTTTGTGCTTTCATATGTTTTTTTTTTATGGATTCGTTGTAAATACTCTAGTTTATTATTTGTTTACAAAGTTTCAAACGAAAAATCTATAGCTCTGACGTTGTTATAACTAATACTGAAATAAAACAGACATCTTTAAGTATAACCCCCCCCCCGGTTAGTTGTAATGTGTTTAGTGAATTTAAACCAAACCTTTTTTCTGCTACAAATTATTACTAATACTTTAAAAAGACTCACTGGGTCAATTGTTTACATTACCGATTGTATCTAACAATTTCACTTGAGCAGTCATATCCTAATCGCTCTGAAGGAAGATAGGTTACAGTTTAAATTTTCAAGAAAGAGATTTAGATAAACAATGTTCTTTAAAAAATTATACTTTTTAAATTATACATTCTTTAAAGAAGGTAGAATAATATTAATTTAGATAAAAATAATTTTCATATTCTTCAAATTATCTCATTAGTCATTTGGATAGATGCATACTGGTACTGTCGTGTATATTTACTGATTTTATCAAATTATTTTTAAAGAAAATTAATTTAGAACAAACCTCGGCAAACACTGGAACTTTGGCTCATTTACAATTCGAAACATTACACAGCTGACACTTTTAACAATAAATTTTGAGAACTTGAATACTGGCTACATATTAAATATTACAAAACACCTCTTTACTTTAGCACATTATTAGAAGTCAGTGAATGATCAGACAATGGCTAAGATGAAGTCGAGAACAGAAACTTTCGGCTGATTCCTCGTTAGCTAAAACAAACAAATTATTATTCATGATGCTATGTTCCTATCAAATATTTAACATGTTACGTAAGTTTAAATACCAACTTTCAACGTTTATTATGCGTATTTACTTTACTTGTATAAATCCCGAGACATAGGAAGAGACTTGAAAGCCTTGTAAGCTGTTATTATGCAAGGTGCAAAATTATTACCAAATATTTAACATGTTACATAAAACTAAATAGGAAGTTTCAAAGTTTCATCTGAGTAATTTTTAATAGTGTGTACATCCCGGACATAGGAAGAGACTTGACTGTCTCTGAGGCTGCTATTATGCAAGATGTTAAATTATTACCAAATATCTAACATGTTTTTTCACAAGTATAAATAGCAACTTTCAAAGTTCTTTCTGAGTATTTACTTTACTAGCATAAACCTAGAGAAATAGAAGGAGACTTGAATGAAGACTTGAACCTTTTATTATTCAAGGTAGTAGATTAATAACAAATATTCAACATGTTACGTAAGATTAAATAGAAAATTTCAACATTCATGCTGGGTATTTACTTTACTAGTATAAATCACGAGACATAGGAAGGGATTTACTATACTACTCTCTCACATCTTAGCATCTCTAGCACCGATGTTCTGGCGGGCCGATACTTACTACAGCAAGGTTCCACAAACTGTAGTCAGCGGTTCCCCCCACCCTAAATGTCTCGTAACCAACTGTTCATTGATCAACCGCGTCTCTCACTATTCAAAAGTTTAATCGTTCGATATTAATTGAACACTAAATTAATGGTGTGATTCGTGTTTAAGAGATCAGTTCTCAAATAGTAAATCCAGAGTTTTTTTGTAAGAAGTAAATTATGAGCGTTTAAATACAAAAATATGTGTACGAACAAGTTTCAGTAGCAAGCAATTATACAGCGTGTTGCTGCAATTACTTCTACAGTGTAATCCAAGTGATAGTCTCTTTGAAATGGTCTCCATGTTTTCAAATAAATATGACTATCCTTTTAATGCCAATATATTATTAGACCTATTTATATATATATATTGGAAATAAATGTCAATTTATTAAACTACTGAGACGCATCGTATCTAAACATATGTTTCCTCTTCCAATTTCTCTAAAAAATATGAAATCCAGTTTCACCGAAGTAGAATCTGGTCATCTGTTATATGAGACTTGCAACCTTGACATGGTGATACATTATTACCTTTATCTCTCTAGACACAGCACAGGGGCAATTTGTGTTTTACGCTCTGGGATGAGGCAGGTATGCATTACCTTGGGCAAGTTTCTTTTGCTGTGAAGTTTCTTGCAAAATATAAAATGAAGTTTAAACTGGAATCCTACACTACAGAACCTAAACAATCCTTATTAGCATCCTTACATTTCATCATTCTCGTTTGTTTTTGTTCGTAATGTAACCTAACCTAAGTAATTTGTAGTTTATTGTATAATACGCTCGGATTTATTTTGAACAATTTTAGTTCTTTTAGTAATATGTTACAGAATAGCATGGTATGTAGTATAGTTTTATACTGTATAGTAATGTAGAATAGTTATAGCAAACTATAGATCGATGCACTTTCGCACCGTAGTATGGTTACACAGCACATACACGATCGTAATATATTTTTTAATAGTTACTTCTAAAATTGCTAAAATGGGAGGGTTAGGGTATAATACTTTACATTTATGAGACACTTTTGATACTACGTATTTAAAATTGTTGGACAGAATGTAGAGCATTCTCTATAACCCAATGTCTTGCGTGTATATATCTTGAGAAAGCGGCCTTTATCACAGTATCTATATCTCTCTTTTACACTAAATACAGCTAACTGTACTTGCTGTAGTTATAATAATATAAGTACTTTACACAGTAGAGTCTCGCGGAATGTTCGTTCTCTTCTAGTTCCATCTCCCACTTTAACCTATATATCACCATCGTTACTTTTACGTTATTAAATAATTATTAGTCTGTGCAGCTCTGCCGAACCGCATCTGCACGACGCTTTAAGGTTCCGCAACCAAAAGGTTCCCTTAGGTTCAAAACTTTTGGTCCTTTTCATCCATCTTTGGACCAAGAGTCACCGTATTAGTTTTCTTCCCTCAATATGAGGCCCAGATATTCTAACATTCACATCCGTGTAGTTGTTATTATTTCGCGTGCTTTTCCCCATTTTGACCAATATCGCTTCATTTATTACTTTTTCTATTCATGATATCTTCCAAAATTCCCCTATAACACCAAATTTCAAAAGCTCCTCTAATGTGGATGTTTTTCTAATTCAAAGCTTTCACGCCATATATGGCCACGAAGAAAGTTGAATAGCAAAAAATTCTCAATTATAGGTTTAAATTAATATCTGCAGGCTAGAAAGAAACTTTTCATTTTAATACAAAATATAGTTACCTATTAGTAATGACTCATCAGGTGTTTCTATATATATGTATTATAAACCAACATAGGTTATTCAAATACAAGAATATTTATTAATTTATATCCTGAATAACGAGGTATATATATATATATATATATAAATATATATATATATATATATATATATATATATATATATATATATATATATATAATAAATTAAAAACATTTCAAAAACAAGAATACTTTTAATGCGTATATTATTCAAAGATTTTCGCTGATAAAACAGTACCAGCATCTTCAGGAAAATAATTATCTTCCTGCAGAAGCTGGTACTGTTTTATCGGCGAAAAGCTCTGAATAATACTTGCATTAAAAGTATTCTTGCTTTTGAAATGTTTTTAATTTATTAACTATATTACAAGAAAACATATCACCATATTATATATATATATATATATATATATATATATATATATATATATATATATAATAATTTATAATATAATATTAAATTATATTTTATTTTATAAAAATATGTATATGTCTTTTATATATATATATATATATATATATATATATATATATATATAAATTATAAAAAGACGAGAAAGAGAGATAGAGTTACTCTTTAATTTCAGCTTCGATAAAAATGGATGTTATTTCTTATCGGTCTGTATTTAGTTTTGGTTCATTGTAGTAATTGGCGTCCTATCTATTCAAACTTCTATGCTACATTGTTCCAGGTGCATGGCTCTGTGCCCATTTCATAGTCATGTTACACCCCACGTTATCTATGTTATTATTGCACTTTATGTCGCAATAAACCAGAGAAGGCTCCCAAATTATATTTTAGCTACAATTTATCGCTCCCTTTTCACCGCACGTCATGATTTATTTCCCCGAGGAAAGACAAGTGTGACTGATTGCGCGATAAATAGTGCTACATATTCAACGTAGCGGCGCTGCTCACAGTTCTAAGGGTTTAAATATGTTTATCGTAGAATTCTGTGAATCTATCCGTAGCGCAGAGCGTTTGTTGCTAGATGCAATCACCTGTTCTTCCATGATTTACGCGGCAATATGTCAACGTGTTTGAATCCAGAGGCTTTTTTAAACGTGTAGATATTTATTTTGTTGAAGACAGTGTGATTAAATAAAATATTTATTAAACTTAAGAATATAGGAAAAAAATAATGAAAAATTATATAATGATTACTGCAAAATTAATTAAAAAATAGAGTAATAATCATTAATTATTGCAGTTTAATTATTTATATTCGTATTATATTTGTGAAATGAATTTGTGTTCCAATTAAATGTAAATTAGTTATTTAATACGCTTTTGTGGTTTTACATACGACTATGCTTGCTAATACGATAACTAATATCTCATTACAATGTATCAAACGAATTTTTACCTGGAGCAAGGTAAAACCTGAATTGAAACATAATAGAATCAACATTTATTTTTCGCAGAGGCTGGCATCATTTACATTATTTTATTATATTAAAATTAATGTACTCCTTTGTTATTCCTAATTGTTTTAATGTAACCATAAATGTCATGTCCTAAAATGTCTGCAAAGAATGACTTTAATAAATATTCCTTTATAAATCCTCATTTATTTTAAAAGCAATAAGGCTCACTAAAATTGACTTTTTTGTTCAGCATCATTATCTGGATGCAAGTATGGGGCTCTAACTCCAAATATGGCATCCGTAACTCTAAATATGGAACTCGTGACTCCACCTATGGAGCTGTAACTGCACATATGGGACTAGTGACTCCACCTAAGGAACTGTCATTCTAAATATGTGACTCGGGACTCCACGTAAGGATCTGTAACTCCTTATTTAGGACTCGTGACTCCATATAAGGAGCTGTAGCTCCAAATATGGAACTCGCGGGTCCACCGAACGAGATGGATTTTCAAGTATGAGCCTCGAATGCAGAGAGCAAGTCATATTTAAAAAACATTTAATACGAAATAGCCTTCCTTCATGTACGGTTCTTTGATCTTAGCGACTTCTAACAAAATTTCCTAACAAATGTAAAATAAAACAAATTAACGTGGGATTGAATCGAAAACCTTTAGCGGATGTTCATATAACACATCCGCTTTGAATACCTCATAGCTATTATCATTCCTTTATTATTTCTGGAGAACTGCTGAACTATCTAATTATTTAAAAAAAATACTTATCTAAGGAATAAGTCATTACAAAAGCAACTTTTCTCTTTACTTAAGTGTTTGTTAAATTTGTAACATTGTATTTTTATTACAAACTATGTAATGTAAAGTTGTAACTAATAAATGATCAGTATACAACGAATAGTTACATCGAAATATGCTAAACTTATTTTTCCAGAGACCTCACTTTGTCTTAAAAGAATTGACAATGATCAGGCAAGCTGACAACTACAGGTAATTGTATTTGAGCAATTATTGCAATTATGGCTTCTAGTTAGCTGGGTATTTGCTTTGATCCACTGTGCTAACAAAATCCTGTTTTAATCATAGATAAAAATTAGAAACTAGTGATATCTTGAAGCCGACCATATCTTGTCACAAAGTTTAGTGGTTGCTGTGGGAAATACAAAGGCTGGAGCACTCTTAAGGATATCAAAGGAAGTAAGTCTACGCTACAATAACCTTGAGGTGGCAGTCCCAGGAGTAGAACCTCATGGAGAGCATTGGGCCCATAAACATCAAATGAAGCGGTTTATTGATGAATTTTTTTAAAATTGAGGCGGACTCAACCACTTTTTAAGAACACACTAAATTGAGTATCAGTGTGTTGAAGCTGTGATTTAAAACATGACCTAATTTTACTATATTAACGTTGCAACGACGAACAGGGCATAGTGACAAAAGAATTAGCAAAGATGTTCGTCCACATGTAAATTAAAAACTTCAAATAAGCTTTATATTTTTCTATCATGTTATTGTTTTTATTTTGATAATATTATTGTCAGGAGATTATTACCAAATTACTTTTACTGTTACATCTCTGTCTGGCTCTCTCTCTCCCCCCCGTTCTTTCCTCTTTCCTCATTTAACTATAAATATATTTATTATTCTAATTATCCCACTGTCTTTCAAAACTATTTTATATTGTGAACTTGCAATATTCTATATATAGAATACACACACACACACACACACATACACACACACACACACACACACACACATTTATATATATATATATATATATATATATATATATATATATATATGTGTGTGTGTGTGTGTGTGTGTGTGTGTGTGTGTGTGTGTGTGTGTGTGTGTGTGTGTATTAGGATATAGATAGATAAATAGATGGATAGATACATGTTTTTTCAAATATATATACGCATACATACTATCCTATACATATGATGAATACCTAATAGCCGTAGTACATCGGTTTATTTTGCAGTGGATAAAAACGCAGTTCTGACCGGAATCCTATCTAGTCCAGGTGAACAAAACAACAGTATAAAATCCCAGTGAATTATTTGAAAAAAAATATTGTATTTTCAGAATTGTGAACAAATGGAAATTAATGCAAGAAATTGTTTAGTTCAGGAGGCTTTCGAATGACGTCATTAGTCGGGGGGTTTCCTTCTATATAGTCAGTGGAGCTGCTTATAATCTTGATTTAAATCTGTTAATAAAACGTACATACTATTTGTAATCTTTTTCACAGATCTGTATTTTTTGACGGAAGGTTACAATTTCCAAAGTCGCAGCTTATCCCCAATGGAAGTATTAATTCAACTCTATATGACATTTCAAGTAGGCAGCAGAAAAATAAATACATGTCATTCTTACCCTAGGCTTATCTTCAAGACTTATCTCTTGATAAGTAAGTCTCCTTACCCCTTTTTATAACGATATCCAGCCCTCAGGGTTCATGCATGATCTAACTGGGTGGTCCTGGAAGGGCTTCAATCTTGGAGCGTTTTTCATCCCACTTATAGCATAACATTTACAGCACGGTTTCATTTCACTATCTCATGGGATACTAGTTATACTAAGGGCATGCCCACGTAAGACAGACGCAGATAGCTGAAGGATTGCTGCCACTAGGTGTTAGGTGTCCAGAGCCGATGACCCAATAGACAACTAAAGTGTTTTTGTTTTCACTCGAGCTTTGCCAGTTGTTGGTTTCAGCTGGTTAATTCTAGATGAGGCTCTAGCAAAACGTCGGAATTGCTATTTCTATGAACTGGCAATGATATTGTCAATTGCCATTAATATACTGGCATGCACATGTATATGTAAATAATTTCTGAAAATAACTCTCTCAGAAATATGGATAATTATTTGTTTTGTGGATGTAAAAGTATTTATTCCTTATTTTTATTTTGCCAAGTATAAATGACTAAAACTAACATTCAATTGGGTATAAAGGGTGCATAACGTTTTCATTTACAAGGCTGGGAATCGCACCCCCTTTGAGAAACCTTTACCAAGCATCTTGTGCAAGAGTGGTACCATGGTATTTACTCAGTTGACCTTATTTACTCAGATGAATTCTGCATTTGCTTGTGTACATTCCTTATTTCCTATTCAAGTTAAAGCTATCTAAACAGGTCAAGTCTATATTTGCCTGACTGTCGGTCACTTTGGGCAAAGACTGTTAAATACCGTGGGAAATGTATTGAGGCTAGGTTAATATTATATGATTAAATAAAACTACGCCTTCAATAGACAAGGATTGGCCAATTAAATTAAAAATTAAATTACAAAAATGGGTACACCTTCAATAGACAAAGATATGCCACTAAACTTAAAAATAAAATTACAAAAATACGTAATTAAAGAGTAATAATAAATGTCTGAATCAAACTAAGTCAGATATTAAAAATAAATAATTTACAATTTTAAACCTTAGTTAAAATATTTCCATGTATGTTCCGATAACACAAAATCATCAGAAGACTACAAATAAACAGTTTATTTTCATCCCACTGATGATACTATTAGCCAAATCTACATAAATGTAGTGTGAGTATTTGTATCAAAGATTAATTAATTATAATTTACATACTGTGCTATCTATTGCTCTTGTATATAAGCAAGCTTTAGAGAATACGGTCATAAGTACATACGTGAAATTCTTGTTTTTTTTAGATATGATTGCTGCTGCTAATAAATGAAGTTATGTTCAGAGTATTAGGTGACCCTCACACACGCACTCATTCAAACCAGCCTCGACGGCTGCCAATAACTCAACTACTACGCATAGGTCTAGAAAACACAATTCTTTAAACTGTAAAATGTTCTGACATTTTTATTTCTACTAATTATAATATTCTACTAATAATAAACTTCGTTCCCTATCCACTATTCCTTGGAAATAAAGCGCAAACACGACTTTGAGTCGGAACTCCTGAACATAATGGAAAAGACGAAAAGTATTTAATAATTATTATATATATATATATATATATATATATATATATATATATATATATATATATATATATATAAAGAACTAAGTCAAAATACAAATACAAGAATTATAATTGAATTTACAATTCAAAGCTTTTCGTTGGCTAACAGTACTAACATCATCAGGAATATTAAACAATTAAAATTACCATATGTGCAAATTAGATCAAATAAATAGCTATGCCAAATTAATTACAATGTTGTTAAACTTTTATTTTGCTGCCCTAACATTACAAACACTGAATATATTATCAAATTTAGATTTTACTTGTATTTGTTCATTTATCAACTCATTATTAGTATTATATTTATGTATTTCTAAAGCTTCATAAATATTCATTCTCAGGCCATTGTCAATTTCCTTAACTTGAAATTAATTTCCACAAATAATTTGAAACTTGAAAAACAAATGAAAGTAATACCTGAAATTAAATATAATAGCTTTCACCCTAATGTTGTTAATTTATCTAATACTAAATTTAATAATTGCGAAATAAAACTACTTGAAAATAATAAAATCAATATAAAAAGAAACATAAATAAAGATATTGATAATATAATAATTGATACAGAAATAGCCATTAGTAAATTAAATGAAAATATACAAGATAGTACCAGAATCGAAGCAGTTCATGAAATAAAAAAATTAATTAAAACTAATAAAATTAATAAAAACCATAGACAAACATATTTAAGAGTTAAAGATTTAAAAGATAAACTATAAAATAACAATCTTATTACAGTAAAGGCTGATAAAAAGTAATGCTATTGTAATTATTGATAAGGACGAACACATAAATAAAACAGAAAAATATATAAATGAAAATAAATGTAGTGAAATATATAAGGATTATGCAAAGAAATAAAAAAATGAAATAAAAAATTTAATAAAATCTTCTTATAAATTATTTAATAAAAATAATATTAGTAATTATATGAACGATAATCCAAAAATTTCAATAATGAATGGACTTATTAAATTACACAAATTTGAGAAAGCAATTAGAACATTAGTAAATTTTATAAATGCCCCTCCTTATAAAATATCTAAAATCATAACATCTATTCTTAAAGATAAAATGAAACTAAATAATAATCATTGCATAAGTAATTCTATTAACCTTATTGAAAGATTAAAAATAATTAATATTGATAATAAATCTAATTTAATATCCTTAGATATAAAAAAATATGTACACAAATATTCCTATAAAAGAGACTCTTAATATTATAAAATCTAGATTATAGCAAAATGAGAAAGATAGAAAATTAATATTAGAAATTATAAATACATTAAAAATAATATTAAATCAAAATTATTTTGCATATAATAATAAAATTTACAAACAGGAAGATGGTCTTGCCATGGGTTCTCCCTTATTGAATATATTATCTGAGATATTTTTACAATATATAGATGATAAAATAAATAAAATTATACAGACATTTGATAAAAACTGTTATTGGTTTAGATATGTAGATGATGGTTTGTATGTATCTAATGATAATGGTAACAACTTAATAACTATTTTAGATAAAATAAATGTGATAAATAAAAATATTAATTTTACTTATGAAATGGAGAAAAATAATAAGATCAACTTTCTAGATATAACAATTATAAGACATATTAATGAATTTAAATTTAACATATATCGTAAACCGACACAAACTAACCAAACTATACCTAATAATTCTAACCATCCGTATAATCAAAAAATGGCTGCATTATACAATTTATTATATAGATAACATAAAATACCTATTAATAATGAAAACAAAATAAGAGAGAAAAACTTTATCTATCAAATTGCAATTTAGAATGGCTATAAAAAGAAAACTGTTGATAAACTTAATTATAATATTTTAAAGAAACAAAATAATAATCTAATTTACAAAAATAATGATGAAATTCTCATATGGACTTCATTTACATTTTTTGGTAATGAAATTAAAAATATCACAAAATTGTTTAAAGGTAGCAACATAAAAGTCGCATAAATTACTAATAATAAATTAATAAATATAATGAATAATAATAATATTATTAATATGCATGAAAAAAACGGTATATATAAATTAGAATGTGATTATTGTATTAAAGTTTATATAGGACAAACTAAGAACAAACTTAAAGATAGATATAAAGAGCATTTTAATGCATATAAAAAGCCATAAATGTATAAATCGAATTTTGCTAGTCATTGTATTAATAATAATCACATATTTCCTAATATAGATAATATGATACTTGTAAAAGAAATTAACAAAAGCCTGAGAATGAGTATTTATGAAGCTTTAGAAATACAAAAATATAATACTAATAATGAGTTGATCTAATAACAAGTAAAATCTAAATTTGATAATATATTCAGTGTTTGTAATGTTAGGACAGCAAAATAAAAGTTTAACAAAATTGTAGTTAATTTGGCATAGCTATTTATTTGATCTAATTTGGACATATATTAATTTTAATTGTTTAATATTCCTGATGATGTTGGTACTGTTAGCCAACGAAAAGCTTTGAATTGTAAATTCAATTATAATTCTTGAATTTGTATTTTGACTTAGTTCTTTATTAATACACAAGAATACATATTGCGATATATATATATATATATATATATATATATATATATATATATATATATATATTATAAATTAAAAATATTTCAAAAACCAGAACACTTTTAATGAATATATTTATTCAACGCTTTTCGCCGATAACATAGTATCAGCATCTTCAGGAAAATAATTATCTCTTTTAAAAACGACCATATGTTTATAAGTATTGCACTTTATGTAATTTTTTATATAACATCAATGACCTTATAAATAGTTTGGTGCCTTGATCTCACTTGATATATATATATATATATATATATATATATATGTGTGTGTGTGTGTGTGTGTGTGTGTGTGTATGTGTGTGTGTATGTATATTTCACTTAAATGTACTTAAACATGAATCTCATTTGCTATATTTGCGTGCTGACTTCCGAGAACTACTTTAGAGAATACACACACACACACACACACACACACACACACACACACACACACACACACACACACACACACACACACACACACACACACACACACACATATATATATATATATATGTATGTTGCATAATTACAAAGAGTTTTGTATATATTCCAAGGAATAACGTACATTGGTTATAATAAAAAAATGTCAATAAAAATAAGCCAAATATATCAGTTTAAAACTTTTTAGTTTTGTAGACCAAATCAATCATCTTAAGGATACATAGGTGAACATTCGAATTTTAAAAACCAGTTACACGACTTAACTTTTAAGAGAATTCTCACTTATACAAAGAATAAATTTAAAAATCAACATCATTTTCTTTTGATTAATATTGTGTGATCTAGTTATGCTCAATATGTTTACAAATGCTAATAGCTTTTTATGAGTAACTTCAAATCGTTTGTTGAACAATTACCGCAGATAATACGATGTAAAATCAACTTTATACTAATAGAGGCATTGTTCGAAAGATGTATATAATATGCAAATCTTCGTTTATAACAACCTGCAGTTTTGTTTAGAGAGTATCGATATGGTTTGGTTTGTACCTGTTACGTCACACTCCCCACTTTGTGGTTAAAATACAGGTGGGTTGAAGATATATTGACTTCGAAAAAAATCTCAAACCCTTTACTATACTGTACTTACAGTTTATCGTTTCAAAACATTTTGTTAAGCATTCGATTTATTGTGTAGTAAATAATTTCTGGACGCGGATGTTTTCTAATACACGAATGTTCCATATGTCCACTAATGATTATCTATTTTGTTTTCACAGATTATCCAATAACGACGGTTTTGACGAATAGATTCTTTATAAAGAGTAAATACAATGAATTTAATGCGTGTTTAAAAAGAATGAGACTGTTTGTAACCATATATTAATGGTTGTATCAGAATATATTCCATTACTATGGAAAATTAGTTATCGTATGATTGTAATTGAGTTTGTTGAATGTTGAAAGTTTCAGGAACAAACAACATGTACTTGACCTGGATATACAAGGGTACAGTCTATCCGCAAACTGTAGCGAAGTGGTTATCTCGGGTTAAAGCCAGTTGTGTATTAATTACGAAGACAAGCTAAAGTCAGATTTAGTCATCATCTGCAAAGTTTGCCTTGCTGCTTATACTTGCATTAAGAAGGATTTCTTTGGAGCCTTGATTGATGGAGTAGACATAGTGTAGAGCAAAGTCGTCATTGTGGTTGTCCAGCTCTTACTATCCACAAATACTTCAAACACAACTATTTGGAAGGTGGTATTATTCATAAATATTTAAAACTATAGATAAAACAATAGAGACCACATTAGTGTAATTTTATTTAACACACATTTAAAATCTATTGAAAACAATAATTTCCAATAAATTTATGTACACAGGTAGCATCATGAGAAGTTTGAAAATAAATTGAAAAACTATTGCATAATATATATATATATATGTGTGTGTGTGTGTGTGTGGGGGGGGGTGAGACGGCTAAAATATTCTCAAAGTTAAAAATATTGCACTTGGGCAAAATCTTTTAAAATTATTATTTTTA
Organism: Prosapia bicincta; assembly: GCA_036971475.1. Lineage (NCBI taxonomy): Eukaryota > Metazoa > Arthropoda > Insecta > Hemiptera > Cercopidae > Prosapia > Prosapia bicincta. The sequence goes on along the minus strand of JBAIZL010000002.1, from coordinate 269,138,269 downwards.
ATTTAAAAGTTTAAAAATGAAACGGCTGCTCTAGACAGTAGCGTAGATTGCCACTTAACATACAACTTCCGAAGTTTTATTAGTATTTTCCTTGGTTGCTTAATCCGACGACTTTACTTAATACTTTACACTAGCAACGCGTAGATTGCCACTTAACATACAACTTCCGAAGGTGTATTATTATTTCACTTGGTTACTTAATCCGACGACTTTACTTAATACTTTACACTAGCAACGCGTAGATTGCCACTTAACATTTGTCATCCGACGATATATTAATATTTTTCATTTCAACTTTCAGCGAGTTTACCTAATATATTACTATGAACTGGAGGTAACTCGACCAACATCTGTTCTCATTGAACGTTTCTGGATGACTCTCTCTTATCGTTACCCCAAACATCTCACGTTTTGGACCCCTTATCCTTTAGCTTAAACCAATTACATTTCTTATTTGCACCTTCAATGCATATTTTAAAAATCGACTATTTTTTTAATGATTTCCTATAACGCAACAAATTTTATTTTAATGTAGTTTTGGAGCGCCTTTTCGTCTTTTTTAAGAATGTGTGACACAATAAAATAAAAATACTGCCAGTTTGGCCTTGTACATTGTATTCCTAATTTTGCAAACCTAATTTATTGTTCCCTATAAAGTCCTGGCTCACATAGTTCTCTTTTGAGTCCATGCTTACATATTGTTATAATATATATATATATATATATATATATATATATATATATATAAATATCGCAATATGTATTCTTGTGTATTGATAAAGAACATAAGTCAAAATACAATTACAAGAATTGTAAATTCAATTACAATTCTTGTATTTGTATTTTGACTTATGTTCTTTATATATATATATATATATATATATACACTCACAAACGGCACCACTCCGTCCAGCGACCTGTTTAAACAATACCAAACACTCGTGGTACCATACACACACACACACATATATATATATATATATATATATACATATATCTTAGAATGTAGATATAAGTATTTTTGTAACCTTCCCATGATGTTGCCTGTGTTCATAAGTGTAGTGTAAATATATGTAGCCAGGGTTTATAATGGTAATTATTCAAATCTGTATTTGATAGGAAACAATGCCTGTCCAAGTTTTAAAATCTCTTCAAATAGTTCAAAAATAATAAATTTTGCATTTAGTACCTCATTCATTATTCCTTAGATTTGAGGGTTAGTTATATAATTCTTTTAACACAAAATCATTTCTAAAATACAAAATATGAACTAAACCATAGTTATTTATTCCGTAGTGATAATCCTGTAGGTTATCCTGGCGGTGTTTCATCCGCCTTCAAGGCTCCAAAATTGACCCATGATCCTGAAAATAACACTTATAATTATCTATTTTCAAGAGAGCTTTTTTATCTGCCTCATGTATACCTTGTCCATGATGTCTTAAATAAGGGAGTAATTAAGAGAAATATGTAGTATGTGGCCTCTACTACTTAAGGGTTGCTATATAAGTTCTATGTTAATATAACCCCAAATAATATTAATTTTTACGTTTGTCCTCAACCATATCTACAAGAAAATTACCAAAATGCATATACAGTCAGCATGAGGTCACCTAGGATAAACTCGCCCCAGTAACAGATTCTAAAACTTAAACAATTTTTACAATGAATGAATGAAAAGGGGATCCATTTTAGCCTACTAATACCATTGAAAATAAAGAGTGCATAAAACTAATGAATTGTGTTTCCTATCATACGATAATACTATTCTATTGTTAATATAGCTCAAGTATTAACTTCTAAAGTTCTGCATATACACTTAAATAAACGTTAAATACCGGCGATTAGAGTGGAGCGGTTTAACAGGCATAACTCTGCTGCATTGTGTTGCGGATTACTCAAACCTTTTCTATTTCCAGGAAATGCATCACACTGGCACATGAATTAGTATATAACAGTATTTTAGTTTTAGACATAAGTCTATACTGTAAGAATGTTTGACTGTTTAAAGTACGTACTTTAAATGTCAAGAGTTCGTATTTTATTTGTTTTATTACTAAATGATTTATAGCAATGTTTTTAAATGAAGTACAATTTTAAAGCCAAATACTCCTTGTTTATTTAAAAAAACAGAAAAAGTACTATTTTAAAGATTGATAATATTGGGTGTAAAATATATATATATTTTGCGGCTCTTTGGGAACCTCCAACGTGTCTAAAACCAATTACCTTTAGTTTCGAAACAATTTATTTATCCTTTGAATAGGACACCTAATGTAACATTTCTCACATTTTACGTTAATAAATGCAACACACGAAATAAATAACAGTTCCCTAAACGACAGAAACAGACGTACATTACAACCTCACGAAATTATATTAAGCCGTTTGCAAGGCGTTAGTCGCTCTAGAATACAGTTTGCACACTAGTTTTAGGGCGCTTGACATTGAACAGTCTGTTGTCATAGCAACTAAACCTTTTTGGTATCTAGACAAGCGTATTAGGGGGTTCTCGGTGCTGACAGTTTGTCACTAGTTGTCTAACGCTTCTGATGGTATTTGACTATTTTTTTTGTTTTGTTTTTCTACATATAGGACTGACTAAAGAAAAATCTATTTTCTATTTAACTGTGTGAACATTCTAACTGCAGATAAATAATTTCAAATACACACATACATAATTTTAAATAAACACACACACACACACACAAATAAACAAATACACACACACACACACACACACACACACACACACACACACACACACACACACACACACACACACACACACACACACACACACGTACGCACACGCAGGCGTACACAAATATACACATATTCTATTTGTTTTACAATTCTCAATGTTATTTCAACTCTCTGAAGGTTAAATTAGAAAAAACATACTCTTAAAATTACAAGATTCTAAACTGAATTGAGGAAAAGAAATTTCATACTTTACAGAAAACTCCATTTGAAATTCCTATAAACATAACTTCTAAATGATGAGGAAAACAGCTGTAACAAAACAATGAGTTGCTAAGTAATACAAAATATATCAAAGCACAATTAACGATTAGAGTGATGAAATATTTTGTCAATGTTATCATAATAATAATGGTTCTCCGAATTCATTTTGAACGTAACCAGTTAAATGTAAGAATAATTATATAACAGTGGTTTGAAAACCTGAACGTTATAAATATAAAGGACTCACGTAACTAGGTCATATATAGAACTTGTAATACTATGTAATATATTTAATATTATCTCAGATATATTAGGAAATAAGTTTAGAAATAATTTATATACAAGTCAGGCAAGACGCAAATTGAGTTCCTCATGCTTGAACTTTCTTCAAGTTTGAGGAAGTTCTTGGAATTATAAAACATTGAATTTATATAGTTTTGAATATTAATTTTTTTTTTTTTTTTTAATATATGCAACGAAAGATTTTAGAAAATATGAATGATAAAATTATAATTTGCAATTTAAATCATAATTATGCTGTACTTTTACCTTAAAGACTAGGTCTTGGTAATACAAAATGTAAGATAAAAAGAAGAGAACATTACAGCAGATTTATCGTGATTAGAAAGAGTTCTTATTTCAAAACAAAATGGCTCAGGGAAATGTCAGTAATCTCTTTGAAGAGCATTACGATTGCCACCTGTTATCTCTTCAACGCAGGAGAATGTCACTTTTAAATCGGGCTACAGGAATAAATTATGAAATATAAATTAATGAAATTTAGTACCAACATCCAATGACGGGTTAATAATCGCTCCTAGCCTTTTTTAATGCTGTGAAAATGTTTAATAAAGTCTATTAATATCTCTGACTTTTTTTTTGAAAAAATTATTTTTTCAAATTCTAGTCTTAGAAAAATTACAATAATTTTAACATTCAAAATGAAACTTCCATTTAAAAATATTACACGGAAAGAATATATATTCTATTTTAATGGAACATTACTAAATCTACGCTGATCCAGGTTACTTTTATTAATGGTGAAATCCCATTCACTTTATATATATATCACCATACATTTATATGCATGTTTTTATTTATGTATGAGCCTTATGAGTAGATCTGCGGGCAGTCTAGCACAACTACCCCTAACTCGGCCTGTACGTAACCTAGGACTATAGGGGTAGTTTTGGATGATGCACCAGGGGTAGTTTTTAAACAAAATATGAAATTGCCGAAAATCGGTTTGTTGGATCAACAGACAGTACGGGATATGTCTAGAGTCCTTTATGGACTGCTACGGGGGTGGTTTCACCTAGGGGTAGTTTTTAAATAAAATATGAAATTGCCGAAAATCGATCGGTTGGATCAAATGACTGTATATGGTATGGTTAAAGTCTATTATGGACCGTTGTGGGGGCGGGGTCACCTGTGGGTTGTATTCAGATTGCCAAAAATGATCGGTGTCCTAGGTAAAAGTCACTCCCGAACCCGCGCTTGAAGTAACACCGCCTAGGAGCGGGTAAAGCTAACACGGAGCATGGTCTCGGGTTAAAGCCAATCCGAGCCTAGCCACCCAGCAGCTAGGCCTTACGTAAAGCTAACACGGAGCAAGGCCTCAGGTAAGGCCTACCCTTAAGTAAAGTAACCCTGGAATCAGGCATTAAGTGGGGGGTGGTTATCAAATAATATATGAAATTGTCAAAAAATTATCGGTTAGATCAAACGACCAACGCTCCAACTAAACGCTAATTTTAACTGACCAACAATTATACACCGGGTTCAAATAGTCAACAAGTTGAATCGACCAATCACAACGCAAGGGCCCGGTAGGCCTACGCAAACGGTCGCTGTAAGACGTGAAGGCTTATATACCATGTTAAGCCAATATATATATGATAGCCCACATAATGTGTTAAACAAATATGCATGCAAGCCTACATACATACTATGCTAGGCCAACATACATAGGCCTACTATGTCTGTAAACCACAGGCCAAACCCCTTATGATCTGAGCTATTTTCACCTCTTCTATCAGGTCGATCCTGGCAACCGTATAATATGGGAGGTACTATAGGGTACATCTACCAATGCATAACCTATCAAGCCCACGTAAAGATTTAATGGTTATCTGATGATGTATCCGCGTTCGAGCGACTCTATGCAGGTATTAGGCCCACCCTAACTAGAGTGTTCTACCCCTAAATAAATTGGCTGATGCAGGGCAAGGGGTTATGATTGTCTATGCTACTAAATTAATAAACAATGCAACAAAGCCTTATCGTGTGAGGGAATATGTTTGGCCAACATAGCCGGTGACCGTGTAAAAGCTAGACATGTACAAACCTGCAGAGATAACACATTATCTTAAAACCGCAATGACAGCCGGTGACCGCTATAGCAAGCTTAAAACCCGCACGGCTGTGTCGTTGTGAATCTAAGCGTGTTTATGTTTTGATTACTGTATCGATTTACTATGTACTATCGGCATACCAAGGCCTACATATATAATCAGAAATTGGTGTAAATAATCAAATAGCCTCAATGGATATATCCTATAGCTGTAAATGTATCTAGATATAAAGGTATATATGGAGAAACACTAATAATGAGGCCTATCACAAAACGTGAATAAATATATGATATAAAACGATCCTTAAACGATGCTAAGCCAACATGCAAGCTATCATACATAGGCGTATATACCGCGTTAAACCAACATACGAGATAGTACACATAATGCGTTAAACAAACATGCGTGTAAGCCTACATACATACTATGCTAAGCCGACATACATGAATCCATACATAGGCCTGCTATGTCGGTAAACCACTGGTCAAAACCTTTATGATCTGCGCCTGACACACACATTTACACATCTTCTATGTAAGGTAAAGCCTACCTTAGGTAAAGCCCTTCTATCAGGTAGAGCCTCGGGCAAGCAACCGTATAATATGGGAAGTACTATATGGTATAGCTAACAATGCATAACCTATCACGCCCATGACGGTCAACAAATATTAAAATATAATTTTAAAAAAGTCACGCAACCAATATACACACAGTGATAAGCCAACATTCATGTTAACCTATATATGCTTATATACTATGTTAAACCAGCATGCAATATACTCTAAATAGCCATATATACGCTGTTAAACCAATATGCAGGTTAACTTATATACATCCTGTATTAGGCAAATATCCCCGTTACCCACATAGGCCTATATAATATGTTAAGCCAGGATGAATGATAGCTTATATAGTGTGTTAAACAAATATGCTTGTAAACCTACATAAATAATATGCTAAGCCTACATACTGTGCTAAACAGATATGCGTGTAAACCCACATAAATACTATGCTAACCAACATGGATGCTATCCTACATAGGCTTATATACTATGTTAAGCCTGCATACGTGATTGCCCTATATAGCGTGGTAAATAAATATGCGTGTAAACCAAATAAATACTATGCTAAGCCAACATGCATGCTATCATACTATGTTAAGCATAAATACATAATAGAATACATAATGTGTTAAACATATATGTGTGTAAGCCTGCATAGATATTATGCTAAGAAGACATGGGCCTACAAAGTATAACACATTATATCCAGTGCATAGTTTAGCTAATGGTTATCACACACTATCCTACAAGCTGCCCACAAATTACCACATAATACCTGATACATAGCCTGGCTAATCATTAACACATAATAGGCCCCAACACATAATATCCGGTGCATAGCCTCGCTAAATAAGCATAAACTCCCCAAAATTGGCTGATCAATTATGTATGGTCTAGATATAGTCACACATGTCATTTCAAAAGTCAGCTGGAAAGAAACACTAGCCAGGCTAATCATTAACACATAGTATGCCCCAACACATAATATCCGGTGCATAGCCTCGCTAATGGTTAGCACATAGTAGCCGATGCTGAGCCTGGCTATGGAGTATCTGATGTGTAGCCTGACTAATGGTTAACACATCCAATGCATGGCTTGGCTAATGACCAACATAAAGTATCCGATAATGGTTAACTAATGGTTATTTTTAACTATGGGTTAACATATAGTATCCGATAAGTAGCTTGACTATAGCCCAACACATAATCTCCAGTGCATAGCCAGGCTAATGTTCATCATGTAGTACCCAATGCATAGCTTGAGTATGGTTTAAAAAACAGTATCCAAAGCATAGCTTGACTATGATTATCACATGAGTAGGTTGATTACAAACTAACACATAATATCCGATGCATAGATTGACTACAAGTTAACACAAAATATCCGATGCCCGGGCTGACTAGGGCTTAACAAACAGTATCCGATGAGTAGATTGACTAAGGTTTATCTCATAGTATCCGTAGAGTAGGTTGATTACAAACTATCATTGCATAGTCTGGTTAATGGTTATTAAATAGTACCCGTTGCATAGCTAGGCTAATGATTAACACATAGTACCCGATGTATAGCCTGACAAGGATTAGCACACAGTATCCGAGGTATAGATTGACTAATGTTTAACACATGGTATCCAAAGCATAGCTAGGCTAGTGGATAACTAATGGTTAGTTTGACTATGGTTAACACACAGTATCCGATGCGTAGCTTAGCTAATGGATAACACACAGTACCTGTTGCATAGCTAGGCTATTGCGTATCACATAGAATCCGATGAATGGCTTGACTAGGGGTAACACACAGTATCCGATGCATAGCTTGACTACAAGTTAACAAATAGTATCCGATGAGAAGCTTGAATACAAAGTAACACACAATATCCATTGCATAGCTTGGCTAATGTTCATCATATAGCACCCGATGTATAGCTTGACTATAGGCTAACACATAGCATCTGATGAGTGGCGTGATATAAGGTAACACATAGTATCCGATGCACAACTTAGGACCGAATATGACGTCATCCAGGGCGGAGAACAAGATGGCGGCTATGTTGATACCGTATTCAACTTAGGACCGAATATGACGTCATCCAGGGCAGAGAACAAGACGGCGGCTATGTTGATACCGTGATGGCCAGTGCAGGCTAGATCAAATAACCAACGTTTCAACAAAACTACTGTCTTACGCTAAGTTTAACCGACCAACATACGCGAAGTTCGAACGAACAACATTGACACCAAGTTTAAATAGGCTATGGCTGGTGAAGGCCAGATCAACGTTTCAGCTAATCAACGTTGAAAAACTTACGCTAATCAACCAACATCTACACCGAGGTCAAATGGGCTATGGTGAGTGAAGGCACCGGCAAAAGCCCTAGGTCTTAGACAGTATATAGATAGCTACCAACGCTTACCAAAATATCTATATAGAAACCGTCAAGGCCTTTACACATATTTTCTAGGTATGTTGTATCATTTACAGCATACTAACTAAGGTAAAGCTGCCTTTCAGGTAGGCCCTAGGTAAAGCTACCTTTGAGGTATGCCCCATATAAAGCTACCTTGGAGTCAGGCCATAGGTAAAGACACCGTCGAGTCAGGTCTTAGGTAAAGCTACCTTGGAGTCAGGTCTTAGGTAAAGCCACCTTGGAGTAGTGCCTGTGTTTTGCCCTAATCAGATTTTAATACACTCTAACGACAGTTTTTGTTAGAAATACCACGCTAGATTTAGCATTAGACCTAGGACATGAGTTTACATGTTTTTGCGAAGTTATATTTAGCCTAAATTATGCCAGATGATTGGAATTTTTACAGTTTACAGAGATATGTCTAATATTAAGAGCTAGTGTTAAACTTGTCTAGAGGCCGAGTTGATATATTAATTACCTAGATATCTAGTAATTAGATTTAACATTGAATGTTTAATTTTGTTTATTGTTCAAATCATATTATTATTAATGTAAATAGTACTTATTACCTTATCCCATGTTGATCTACCTATATAGTTTGTTTTATTAAAGGAGTTTCGTTTTTCTTCGACAATAAGTACAAACACATGTAAACAAAATCGTTTTATTGATCACATAGTAGTATTTACATTAGGCTTAGCTACGATAGATATACTCTTATCGTAGCTGATGTCTGCACTCTACATATGCTACACTTTTGAAGGTTCAATGCACACCCCAGACAGGCAAACACATGTCCGCACGGTAGAAGGGCAACCTGTATTTCATCGATACAGCAAATCTTGCACAGCGCACGACCATCCTGATTGTTTACACCGTCATCGTCATCCGAGTAGTCTTCATCGTCTGTTGTACAGTTGTCTTCCCCCATCTGGGCCTGTTTAGCACTTATACCCACTACGTATTTATATTTAGGAAACCACTTTGCATGTTCCTGTAACGGATCATCATTCGCTGACCAATCTTTAAGGCCTCCGGCGCATGTAAAGCACAATGTTTGATCTTCTTGGCCGGTGTAAAAGAATCCCGCTTCGCTGAGACGCACGGGGTTGACAGTATCATTTGACACTCATTTCCAAGTACGAAACGATCGTAATCTACGACGATACGGTGATAGTTTGGGGAAGGCTTTCTTCTCGATTGTGAGAGTATCTGTCCAGTAGTAGACACCTACCATGGTGTTGTCTGAGGACTTGGGTCTGTGCTGTCCGTACTTATATTGGTCTCTTGGTTAGGGGTTGATTACGTCAAGGTTGATAGTGGTTACCACAGGGACAGAGGCATGTTGAACTCGTTCAGAATTATGCTCGGCAATAGGCCGATTTCTCCTGCAGATGGACTAGTGTTAAAGTAAGTATAAGCAACAGTTAATCCTATACAGATGACCTACCGATGTTCCGGACGCCATCTTGACCGACATTTTGTTTGACGTCATTTGCTGCGGTTATGTTGATATGTCCAGAGTGCGCTATCGCGGTCGGGTGCTGGCGATTACTGTAAAGGTTTTAAACAAGCATTTATTTGTCGAGCTCTGTGTGTGTATGATCTACACCTGTAATAACACTTGACTTAACACACTATGTAGGATAATGTAAGGTAACGTGCATATTGGTTTATTACAGGATGTGCGTAGATTTACATGTATATCGGCTTAACACAGTATGTAGGCCTATGTAGGTTAACACCCATATATACCTAATACAGGATGTACGCAGGGTAAAGTACATCTTGGCTTAATACAGGGTGTAGACCTAATTAGGGTGTGTCTTGCATATGTCTTAATACAGGATGTATGTAGGTTTACATGCATATTAGATTAACAGAGCATGTGTTGCTGTGTAGCTTTACGTACATATTGGCCTATCTCAGGAGGAATGTAGGGTATCATGCATATTGGCCTAATACAGGAGGAATGTAGGTTTACACGCTTATTGGTTTAACACAGGATGTAGAGTAACGCACATAACGGTTTAATACAGGATGTATACTATTGAGATTGGGCAAGCATTGATAGTTGTTTTACCACTCCACACTGGCTTTACCTATGGTCTTGCTTTACCTAAAGATGACTCCAAGGTGGCTTTACCTAAGACCTGGCTCCAAGTTGGCTTTACCTACGACCTGACTCGACGGTGTCTTTACCTATGGCCTGACTCCAAGGTAGCTTTACCTGGGGCATACCTCAAAGGTAGCTTTACCTAGGGCCTACCTGAAAGGTAGCTTTACCTTAGTTAGTATGCTGTAAATGATACAACATACCTAGACAATATGTGTAAAGGCCTTGACGGTTTCTACATAGCTATTTTGGTAAGCGTTGGTAGCTATAATTATGTCTAAGACCTAAGGCTTTTGCCGGTGCCTTCACTAACCATTTTATCCTTGGTGTAGATGTTGGTTGATTAGCGTAAGTTTTTCAACGTTGATTAGCTGAAACGTTGATCTGGCCTTCACCAGCCATAGCCTATTTGAACTTGGTGTCAATGTTGGTCGGTTAAACTTAGCGTAAGACAGTAGTTTAGTTGAAACGTTGGTTATTTGATCTAGCCTGCACTGGCCATCACGGTATCAACATAGCCGCCATCTTGTTCTCCGCCCTGGATGACGTCATATTCGATCCTAAGTTGTGCATCGGATACTGTGTGTTACCCTTAGTCAAGTCATTCATCGGATACTATGTGATACGCATTAGCCTAGCTATGCAACAGGTACTGTGTGTTATCCATTAGCTAAGCTACGCATCGGATACTGTGTGTTAACCATAGTCAAACTAACCATTAGTTATCCACTAGCCTAGCTATGCTTTGGATACCATGTGTTAACCATTAGTAAATCTATACCTCGGATACTATGTGCTAGCCCTAGTCAGGCTATGCATCGGATATTATGTGTTAGTTTGTAATCAACCTACTCATGTGATAATCATAGTCAAGCTATGCTTTGGATACTGTTTGTTAAACCATACTCAAGCTATGCATTGGGTGCTACATGATGAACATTAGCCTGGCTATGCACTGGAGATTATGTGTTGGGCTATAGTCAAGCTACTTATCGGATACTATATGTTAACCCATAGTTAAAAATAACTATTAGTTAACCATTAGCCCAGCTATATGTTGGTCATTAGCCAAGCTATGCATTGGATGTGTTACCCATTAGTCAGGCTACACATCAGATATTCCATAGCCTGGCTCAGCATCGGCTACTATGTGCTAACCATTAGCGAGGCTATGCACCGGATATTATATGTGGGGGCATACTCAAGCTACTTATCGGATACTATATGTTAACCCATCGTCAGGCTATGCATCGGATACTATGTGTTAATGATTAGTCTAGCTATGTATCAGGTATTATGTGGGCAAGTTGTAGTCAGGCTACTGTGTGATAACCATTAGCTAAACTATGCATTGGATATAATGTGTTATAATTTGTAGGCCCTTGTCTTCTTAGCATAATATGTGTGCTGGCTTACACACATGTTTCTTTAACGCAGTATGTAGGCCTAACATAGTATATACGCCTATCTATGATAGCATGGATATTGGCTTAGCGTAGTATTTATGTAGGTTTACACGCATATTTGTTTAACACACTATATAGGGTAATTACGTATGCAGGAATATGTAGGATAGCATCCACGTTGGTTAGCATAGTATTTATGTGGGTTTACACGCATATCTGTTTAGCACAGTATGTAGGCTTAGCATATTATTTATGTGGGTTTACAAGCATATTTGTTTAACACACTATATAAGCTATCATTCATCCTGGCTTAACATATTATATAGGCCTATGTGGGTAACGGGGATATTTGCCTAATACAGGATGTATATAGGTTAACCTGCATATTGGTTTAACAGCGTATATATGGCTATTTAGAGTATATTGCATGCTGGTTTAACATAGTATATGCTAGCCTGAATGTTGGCTTAGCATTGTATGTATATAGGTTGCGTAACTTTTTAATTATATTGTAATATTTGTTGACCGTCATGGGCGTGATAGGTTATGCATTGTTAGCTATACCATATAGTACTTCCCGTATTATACGGTTGCCTGGTTCTACCTGATAGACGAGGTGTAAATGTGTGTCAGGCTCAGATCATATAGGCTTTGGCCAGTGGTTTACCGACATAGTAGGCGCATTAAGGGATTCATGTAAGTCGGCTTGGCATAGTATGTATGCAGGTTTACACGCATGTTTGTTTAACACATTATGTGTACTATCACGTATGTTGGCTTAACGTGGTATATACGCCTATGTATGATAGCATGCATGTTGGCTTAGCATCGTTTTAGGATCGTTTTATATCATATATTTATTCACGTTTTGTGATAGGCCTCATTATTAGTGTTTCTCCATATATACCTTTATATCTAGATACATTTACAGCTATAGGATATATCCATTGAGGCTATTTGATTATTTACACTGATTTCTGATTATATATGTAGGCCTTGGTATGCCGATAGTACATAGTAAGTTGATATAGTAATCAAAACATAAACACGCGCCTAGATTCACAACGACACAGCCGTGCGGGTTTTTATGCCTGCTATAGAGGTCACCGGCTGCCTTTGCGGTTTTAAGATAATGCGTTATCTCTGCAAGTCTGTACATGTCTAGCACACGGTCGAACGTATTCCTAGAAACGACAGGGCTTTGTTGCTTTGTTCATTATTTTGTAGCATAGACAATCATAACCCCTTGCCATGCATCAGCCATATCATTTAGGGGTAGAACACTCTAGTTAGGGTAAGCCTACTACATGCCTAGAGTCGCTCGGGCCTAGATCAGAGATACATCATCAGATATATTAAATTAGAGCCTGGCTCTAGTGTGAATTTACCTAAGGACTTTCTCCAGGGTGGCTCTAGCTAGGGCCAAGCTTCGGGGTGGTTTTTACCTAAGCCTATGGGGGCTGTACCTAAGGCCTAACTCCATGGTAGCTTTACCTAAGGCCTGACTCTAAGATGACTTTACCTAAGACCAGGATCCTGTGTAGCTTTACCCAAGATTTGATGGAGGTATTTGTCTTTGTCGAGAGGCTGAAATAGATATAGCAACCATCCTGGCCAGACTCTTGGGTAGCTTTACTTAAAGTCTACCTCCAAAGAGGCTTTACCTAAGACCAGGCTCCAAGGTAGCTTTACCTTAAGCCTTTTCTCCAGGTGGCTTTACTTAAGGGCCGGCCTTGGGTTGGCTAAATCCCCGCTGCTGTAGGATACTTCTGTAGCGACACCGTGTTCGGGTATGTTTTTAGATAATTTATATCTGTAGCGTGGGGCGCTGGCTCGTCAGGGATCGCAGCCCACTGTATTTTTTATTAGTTTAGCAATCAACCTGTGCCCCTCATTACGCAAAACATTTAGGGGTATACCGTTCATTTTAGGGTGGGCCTACTGCCTAGTGTCATTCGAGCGCTGATACATCGTCAGATATATAAAATCTTTCCACAAGATAACCTCACGCAGGAGGCTATTCCAGGGTTGCTTTATCTAAAGGCTGGCTTAGGGATGCCTTTACCCGAGGCCTTGCTCAATGTTAGCCTTACCTAAGGCCCGGGTGGCTTTACCTCAAGCACGACTCCGGGATGACTTTATCTGACACCTGGATGGCTTTACCTCGAGCACTACTCCAGGGTGACTTTACCTATGGCCAGGTTCCTAGGGCATGGCTTCGGATTGGCTTTAACCGAGACCATGCTCCGTGTTAGCTTTACCCGCTCCTAGGCGGTGTTACCTCAAGCGCGGGTTCGGGGGTGACTTTTACCTAGGTCACCGATCATTTTTGGCAATCTGAAAACAGGTGAATCCACCCGCACAACGGTCCATAATGGACTCTACACATATCCCGTACTGTCTTTTTATCCAACCGGTCGATTTTTGGCAATTTCATATTTTATTCAAAAACTACCCCTAGGTGAAACTACCCTCAACCGTAGCGCTGATGCACTCTAGACTCACCCTATCGGTCGAGGCACGTTTTTCCAAAATTTTTTCGAAAACTACCCCCCACCCCCAATCCACCCCCGGAGCTACCCCCGGAGATGGTCCTGAACGTAGCTAAGGTCACCCCCACACGTAGGTTAGGTTAGGTTGGATCCATTTTGGCTAGCTTAGGTAAGTAGGTTAGAAATAAATTTCTTCGAAAAACTACCCCCCACCCCTCTAAACGTGGTCGAAACCACCCCTAAGGCTACGGTCAAGGCCGCGACGACCTTCAGCATCATCCAAAGCTACCCCTATAGTGCTAGGTTACGTACAGGCCGAGTTAGGGGTAGTTGTCCCAGGGTGCCCAACAACCTACTCTTATGCTTTGCTAAATCACTATTCCAATCGCCATGAAACTTTCGGAAATTGTCGATTATAATCCCTGGAAAGATTTTTGGCGACATGACAATTTTTTGCAACATGTAATTTTCAAGTGTCAAATTATCATAAAAATACGACGTTCTGTCTTATCTTATCTTAAGAGATTTCATTGAATTTATCATAATTTTGGTTGCTAGGCAACACCCAACAATCTAAAACTATTTTTTAAAACATTTCAAACAATATTTTAAAAAATTATATCCGAATGCTCTACAATAATAACAATAAATCAAGGACTTTTATTGTCACACTTTTCTTGATCGACTACTATAAGGTCAGCTATTATAATGTAAATTAGGTTTAGCTAATGTAACACGTCATTAATTGACTATTAAACGATAACGTTTGTTTTTATTAAGATTGATTTATACTACTGGCGTTGCACAGA